>OV651827.1:6413498-6432498 GCA_927349885.1 Psylliodes chrysocephalus | reverse complement strand
AATGTTTTTGACACTGTAAATCAACTGTTTATAACTGTTCATTATGTGCTTAAAATCCTAAACTTAGTGATAAGTAATAAACAGCCATAATTTTTAATAAAACTGCCGAGAATCATCAAATCCATGTAAATCTTTTTAATGTATAAGTTCGTGGTTAAGAGACAGAGGCTTCGAATTCTACAGCAAACTATGTGTCGATATTTTTATATCTATAAACTTGGTTTATGACCAAAATGTTATAATTGTTGGCGATTTTCATTTAAGTAAATATGCAGGCATAATAAGAAAAAAAAAACGTTTAATAAATTTTAAAACTCTTTTTATATGTCCTAAAATAATACAATACACAATTTTAATAACATAATCCTTCCCCGTCTTTTCAAACATTGATGAATGCACTGTCTCTGAAACATCTGAACTCTTGCGACTAGATCATCAACATCCAGTCCTTGATGTTAATAGTTAATAGACTACTCTAAAGACATTAACGTATCCTAAAGAATCTAATTTTAAGGAAGCTCATTTTGCCAGTCTTTTGCAAGGAATAAATGCAAAAGAAGTAAAAAATCCTGAACATAACATCCAATTTAGTGATCTATGAGCTGAAGTCTAGTCTCTGTCTGATTTTGCTTACAAAAACTATTTAAGATCCTATAAAGAAAACATTAAAACAAATCGTCAAAAGGCGCTTCATCTCCAATTCCAGTCAATATGTGAGTTCGGAAAATTCCCAGGACATAGTTAAACAATTTTCAGCTTTTTCGCTAAAAATTATATTACGTCTGCACCATATACTGCCTTTAACGTTATTTCAGAAAAGGAAGTTAGGACTACCCTAAAAAAAAATTAAGTTAAAGACAATTACCGCACCCGATTTGATTCCTTCCTTTCTACTTAAAAACAGTGCTTAATTTTTTTGTAAACCTTTACAATATATCTTCAACCTAATGCTTTCATCGGGAACTTTCCCAAGTATCTGGCAATTTTCTCTTTTTGAAAAGGTAACCGAAACAAAAGATTCAATTAAAAGCCTATTACTATTTTGTGCAACGTCTCAAAAATATTCAAGATTATTTTATATGATGGTCTTCCTTTTTCAAGTTACGTGATGTTATTAAACTTAAACACAATGGATTCATTAGAGGACGATCTACTATAACAAGTCTCTTCTGATTTACAAAGGTCTTGTGTGACGCAATTGACAAAAGAAAAAAACAGATAGACGTAATCTATATTGATTTTTTTAAAGCGTTCGATAGGTTGGATAATGGCATACTACTATCAAAACCTCATCAGTTTGGAATCTCTGAGCAGCTAGTGACTCTGATAAAATCCTATAAACTGGCCGCACCCAATTTGTTTAATATCTGGTTCTCAAATAACATGTATTTTCTTAAAATTCCGAAGTTCCTCAGGGTTCTAGTCTGGGTCCCCTTATCTTTACCTTTTTTTAACGATATCGTAACTAATAATGATGTATGTTACTATATATTGAAGATTTAAAACTACTTCACACACTTGAAACGCTGAATGACTGCCGCTCTCTACAAAATAACAAATCTAATAATTGATTGGTGCGTTGCCAACAAATTATATATAAATGCCAATAAATGCAACATGTCTTTCTCTCGAAAAGAGTTAGTCGTGCAATTATAAATTTCAGGCTATTGCGCAATCAAGGTCTGAGACGGTATCATATTCTTTTTCCATTTTAGGGTTTCTCACTAGAATATATATTTTCTTTGTTAACTGTTGTCCTGTAAATGGGGTTAGCCCCGTGGCCATTTTATGCTAAATAAATAAATAAATAAAATAAATATAAGTATCGTCTAAATAGCATTTTTCGAAGTTTCTGTATTAGGCCATGGTGACACATCTTGTCAAATGCTTAAGCTACATCAAAAAACATAGCTAAATATATACAGGGTGTCCCGAAATTAGACGGTCATATTTTAACAGCGTAATCTACATCCTAAAATAGGAATAAAAGTTCATATAAACATAGGTCCAAAAACGTTTCGTTTTCGAGATACAGGGTGTTACAAGTGAAGTCCTGATGGCACATTTTTGTAAATATTTTCTAAAATTTTTTTAGTCACCGGTTTTCCAAAGTAAAAAAAATAAAATTTCTGATTTCACAGGCCTACTAATTGTTGTTTACACTTTCGAATAACTTATCATGAAATTTTCAAATGCTTTTATCTTGTAAATGGTGCGTCCTAGCAAGATGCAACAAAAGTAGCTTTATTGTATAGAAAACATTGGTTTTCTAACTTTTATAGTCAAAAATGGTAAAAACTGTCAACAACAAAAACTTTGGGGCAATTTTACCCTAAGCCCCCCCTAATTTACCCACCTATGAAGATGATTAAAAACTATGGTTTAGTCCGTTAAATAGGGCGTAAAAAGGTAAGCTATTGTACCAAATTTCACTTAGTTATCTTTAAACGTTTAGAAAATATTTACAAACGAGTGTCATCAGGACTTCACTTTTAACACCCTGTATCTCGGAGAAGAAACGTTTTCGGACCTATGTTTAAATAAAATTTTACTCCTGTTTTAGGATGTAGAATATGCTGGTAAAATATGACCGTCTAATTTCGGGACACCATGTATATTTATTTTCTTATGATTTTCGGATGCTTCAATGATATCTGCTATCCTGTGTATTTGATCTATTGTTGAGTAATTGTTCCTAAAACCAAATTGATGCCAAAGGATGAGTTTTTTTATGTTCAATTATTCGTTTAGTCGTTTAAATATTACTTCTCAGTACTTATTTGGAGGTTTTCCTGGCTTAAGATTAGGATAATATTAACTTTTTTCTACACACCTAACTTATATTTAGATGCATTTATATGGTATGCAAATTTACCAATAGCCTTCCCAGGTAGGTTCTTTATTATTTATCCATAAGGTTATGTCCTGTGTCATATGAGTTGTATGAATTTCTTTGGAAGATAATTTTTAGAAACTCAGGTTTTTTCATATTATGGATCGTATAATTAGGATTGTATGGATTCTTTTCTCATTTGAACGTTTTTGTAAGTGATCAGCGAATATATTATCTTTTTGTTGATTGTCTCTTGCCCGTTTGTTATTTTGATAGACAGACAGTGGTGGGTTGACGGGTTTTTTTATCTTTTTAGTTTTTTTGTAGCAAATAAGTAGTTTTTTTCCATCTATTAGCTCCAGTAGGTATTTGTTGAAGGATTCTTCTTTGTAATTTAGGATTTTAGTCCTTGAATAACCCTATATTTTTATCTTCTAGTGATCTTGTCATCTGTCATTTTTCTTCTCTATTTTATCTTTTTTGCCAACAGGGTAGTTTTTCCAGTTATTATTCTTCTTACTTTTGTGTGTTCCTCCAAAGTTAAATTTTCATGTAAATTATAATTAAAATAAAAAATTTCGATCTATTGTGTACACAGTTGAAAATCCTTCTTATTTATTAAATGTAAAATATCTTAAAATTTTATATTGCGCTCCGCAGAAATAAAACTTAATACTAACCTACAAAAAAAAAGAAAAGTATCCAAAAACTCATATAAAAAAAAAATTAAATATTGTATTGTATATTATGCTAAAAAAAATTATTATTACTAATATTATTACGCAACATGTATGTACAACATATTCTATATATAGCTGTAACCTATATCACATTACTTTTTGTAAAGGTAGATATATCTTTTGCTTTAAAAAAAGAAAATACATTATCCGAAACAATTATCCGAAAAGCGTAAAAAATTATCATGTGCATAAAGTGCTACTTAAATATCCGTTATTCAAACATTTTAATCTTTTAAGAAATTGAATTTTTACGATCTCGTGTTTAACAAATATTTTTCAACAGAATTCACAGCTCACAATTTATTATGGTATCAAGAAACGCATTTTGTTAAGTTCTAAATTCAATTTTAAAATCGTTAAATGTAATTGGGATGCTCTATTTGCTTTCGTAATTCCAGGTCCGTAGTACAACAAAGAGCAATATAAAGAAGAATGGTATGAATACATTTTCTAAACAAGTTTTTTATTAGAAAATCGCATCCAACAAAAGAGATTAGTATTGGCCACATTGAAATAAGAAATAAATATGTCCAATAAATCTATTTCGGGTGAAAATTCAACTTAATGTTGGTTAGAACAGTTTTATTTTAAAGGCGGGCTATCTAAATTATTGGTAAGATTGTGTTTAGTGCTATAGAAGTCACTATATAATACAATTTCAATTTTAATCTGTTCCATATCCATCCGGCATCAGTACCACTTATTTTTGTTACCTGTTTCATATGTTATATCTGTACAGGGGTAAAGGGTCCAAATATCTTTAGATAGGCAGGCTTGGGTGGTAAATGGTTTAAATATTTTTACATGGACATGCTTAAAGAATATAAGGAACAAATGAGCCCAATATTATTACATGGGCAGATGTACGGAATAGAAGAACAAAACCTGACACAATATTTTTACATAGGCAGTCTTAAGGAATGTAGGATACTAACTATATTACATGGTTAGATTTAAGGAGTAAAGAGCTCAAACATTTTTACATAAATTTTAATTTTGCAAGCTATAATTAAATGGCGATATTAAACTGATTCCTAAAAATCAGAGCTAGTAATGTAAAGATATTTCACCTGGTTAAGCTTAAGAAACGCCAGTTTTCTACAGTTTCACTTTGACTGAAAGTTACATGAAACTGTATTGTGGCAAACATGAGAGACAACCCACGAAGCAAGATCTCCAAAATACCCTACTTTAATTAGAAGGACCTCAGACTTTATTTCTAACATAGACTATGGTAATTAAAGTCCTAATAGTGATATTGCAGGCAAATGTACAAAAATCACGGACAGCCACAATCGAAACTAGGCCTCTAGCCAAAGAACACGGTGATAAAATACTATGTCTGCAGGAACCATACACACAAGATGGGAAAAGAAAAATACCGAGCTACACATCCTTCTAATGTGCACATATCACTAACGAATTGCCACAAACCGCAACTCTGATAACAGGGAAAGACATTGATCTGCTATACATCGCGCAACTATCATATATCTACCTAAATGTCTGCTTTTAGAAAATAAAAAATATCAAATTGTTAATCATAAACGTATATATACCATGGGACCAAGATTCCGAAAATCTAATTGCACACTTAAAAGTAGTCCTAAGGATCTATAGAAACACTCCCACAATTCTTCTCAGAGACGTAAACAGCAAGTCAGTGACTTGGTTCTCAAAGCGAACAGATGAAAGGGGCATCTCTTTTGAAGAACTCCTAAGTGCGTCAAATTTATACACCGCCAATAAGCAGGTGAACCATATACGTTTTCTACATCAAATGGAGAAGAAAATATCAATATCACTGCTACATCAGGCCAGCTCTTGAACAAACTAACTACTTGGAAGGTAATAAAAGGAGGAAACTCCAGCAACCAACCTAAATCAAGATAGAGAAAACCGACCAAGATGTTGAAATATCTAGAGGATACAACATTAGAAACGTACAACTAGAGAGACTATCAGAATCTGCTACTAGAGTAAACGAGAAGCCAAGCAACCTCCCCCTTTTTGATATTCCCTGCATCGACAGATACATCGAATCCTTAACAGATAGTATATTAGAGATAACGAAACGCAGTTGCAGAGTCCAAAGGCAAAAATAAATTCACGTCCTGGTGGAACAACAATCTAAATGACAGAAAGGGCAAAGTAGATCGATTAAGAAAAAGCTACCAAAGCAAACGCAAAAGAAGCCTAGACTATCAAGAAGACAAAGATGCGTATCTTCGATCCAAATGGGCATATAAAAATAAAATCAGAACTACCAATGAAAACTCGTGGAAAAACTTCCTCGATTAACAGTTTTCTCGAAATCCATGGGGCACAGTCTATAAGCTCGCCACAATCAAGATTAAAACACAGAAAATTATGAGCAGTGTCGTCAAGGGGGACGGTTCTATAACCGTCGCACACTAACTAGCAGATATACTAAGCAAACTAATGCCGGACGACAACTCTAATATGGATAATAATTTGCACAGAGAAATACGAGATCAAGCTTCTCAAGCACATGGCGATAAAAACGTCGAGGTGACCATTACTGAAGACATAGTAGAGATTGCGTTTATTAGCATAACTCCGTACCAAGCTTCAGGCGGCGACGGGGTTTATAATAAGATCATTCTACTTGCATATTCACACATCGAAAGACAAATAACACGGCTGTATCAAGCATGCTTTAGACTAAGATATTTTTCTACAAAATAGAAGAAAAGTAAACTTGTTACAATCCTTAAGAGTCCTGATAAAGATCCAGCAGTTCCAAAATTACTAAGGCAAATAACCCTACTGTCAGAATTAGGGAAAATCTTAGAAAGAATCCTCTTAAACCAGCTACACCAAGAAAAGCCCGAAAACCAATTCTTTAGCGGGGCAAAATACGGATTTAGACAGGGGACATCGACGGTAATGGTTCTCGCAGAAATAACGGATAGTATACGCAAAAGCCTATCCATCTTCGTAGACATATCAGGAGCTTTCGAAAACTTATAATAACCAATTCTTATCACGGAACTAAACCAAAAGGGCATATCAAGCAAGCTAATATGCATGATCAAAAGCTACCTCCTGAATAGAAATATTAGCTACTCCTCTTAACACACTATTATGAACAAGCCATCCACTTCTTACTACCCACTGGCCGGCAAACGTATACGTCGCAGCATACGCCTAGGAAATCACCATCACGATAACCGGTAAAAGTAGACGAGAACTGGAGAACCTGGCAAGTGAATGTATGACAACCTTATCACAATGATTGGCAAGAAACAAATTAACAATATCTGAAGCCAAAACTAAATAAATCATATTTTCTAACCTATCATTTGGAAGAAACCCAGTAATCAGATACAACGATAAGCCAAATCAAAGATTCCAATCCATCAAATGCCTGGGTGTGATACTGGACCATAAACTAGCCTTTGGGGAACACATATCATATATAACGGACAAGTGCTGGAAAATTTTTCAACTCCTACGAGGAATACTAAGTCGAAACTGGGGACGAATCGACAAATTCCACGACACTCTACGTGACATGTATACCTACGCAATCATTCCCATCATGTCGTACACACTACCAATCTGGGGACAAAGGATAAACTTCGTGGTAAATAAAAACAAAATCAGGTCAGCACAAGCAACCTGTCTCAAAGTTATCCTAGGAACATACAGCTCCACACCGGCTGAGATTCTATGTATTTTGGCGAAACAACCTCTACTACACTTACATTTGATGTTCCTTAAATTACTGACTAAACTAATGAAGACAGGATTGACCTACTTCGTAGAATAACGGGTGTCCCAAAAGTTTTGGGAAAAAGTTTGTTTGTGCTCTGCGGAGTATTAAATCAAAATTATCTAGTTAACCATGGTAATAAACATTGCCCTGGGTTTTGTTTACATGGTTGACACCCCAGTTGCTATCTGTCTGTAGGCATAATGGCGTACAAAATTGAGATTCGAAAATATATTTATAACTTTGTTGGCAGAATGCCAAAAAAAAGATACCGTTAATATTTTCCGGAATCAAAATATATCTAAAACAACCATTTACCGAAAAATTCAAGAATTGAAACAAGGAATACCTTGTCTCAACTTGCCGAAAAGATGCAGACCGGCAACGCTTACCGATTTCAGGGTGAACAGGATGGTCCAACTTGCAAAGGATATCGTTGGAGTGTCAACTCGAAAGATTTCCCGACGATTTCCGGTATTAAAATCGACCGTTTCTAAATATATTGTAAAAAAAGGCTTAAATTATAGAAAACGGACAAAATGTCCAAAGTATAACGAGGCCCAACTTCGAAGAATTCCTTATTGTTGCCGCTTGTTACGTCTTCGTCATTTTGTGAATAATAGAAAGATTATACTGGATGACGAAAAATATTTTACATTTTCGCATGCTGACCTACCAGAAAACTCACGTTTTTTATACAGATAACTTTGAAAATACCCCCGAAAATGTAAAATACAAACCAAAGGCCAAGTTTGCAGAGAAACTGTTAGTCTGGATTGCATTATCGAAAAATGGTTTGTCCAGGCCCTATGTAGGACATGTTAGAGGCCCTGCAGTGGATCAAAATTCTTACATTCAAAATTGTTTTCCGAAATTGGAAAATTTTATTAGAGAACATCAACGACAATATCATGTTTTGGCCGGACTTGCCGTCAGCTCATTATGCAAGAGCCACATGCGAATGGTTAGATGCTCAAAATGTGACATTTGTGCCTAAGCAGGACCACCCCCCCGAACGTTGCCCAAGCAAGACCAATAGAGACATTTTGGGCAAGATTGTCAAGCAAAGTTTATGAACATGGCTGGGAAGCTCAAAACGAGCAGCAGCTGCAGCGTAGGCTATTCCAAAAAATTAGGGAGTTTGATGTTGAAGAGTGCCAAACCCTAATGAGACGCGTCAGGACAAAACTGCGCCATATCGAAGAAAATGCACCCCTAGCGGTGCTGTAGTAGTTTTTATTTATTGTTAAGGAACCACTTTGTACGTAGTATTGTCACGTTATGCGTGTTTTTACTAAAAAGAAATATCACGATTCTCGTGTTTTAAAT
The DNA here is from genome assembly GCA_927349885.1 of Psylliodes chrysocephalus. Classification (NCBI taxonomy): domain Eukaryota; kingdom Metazoa; phylum Arthropoda; class Insecta; order Coleoptera; family Chrysomelidae; genus Psylliodes; species Psylliodes chrysocephalus. The sequence continues at coordinate 6,423,857 of OV651827.1, read as the reverse complement.
ATTTTGGGACTATGTCCCGGGGGTTTAAATAACAAAATATATAAATTTGTACCTCAATCGTGTAAGGATTCTATTGCCTTAAACTAGGCTTCGTGGCCATTAACTATATGGGGGGTTTATTCGTCAATTAACACCTCTGAAGATTAAAGGCAACGCAACGTTTTCTTAAAACAAATATAGTATATATTTAACATAAAAAAAATACAAAATAGGCTAAAGCTCGACAAATATGGGCTCAATATATTATAAAAGACAATAAAATACTTACTTACCAACTCCACTAATATTTTGGCACATGTCACAACCCTTAGCTAACTATTAAAAATGCAATTATTCAAAATACAAAATTAAGACTTTTAATTTAGACTACGAAGATCATGAGCTGAAGCTGCTACTGGGAATTTCCTACAAGGAGAGGATCCGTTTCCTGTGGAAAAAGCCATGCGCATCACCTCGACATCACCTTTATAACTTTTTCATAGTTTATTGTTATTAAAACTAATATTAAATAATTATTAAATAATCAACCTTGCACATGCTTGCGATTCAAAACAAATTGTCGACATACTTAAACAAAGTTTTATGTACAGGAGGTTATTTAAATAATTAATTAAAATTAGGAAAAAATTGTAATGTATACGAATCGTGACATGCCCTCTTCCTTTCTAGCGTCGCCCCGACGCTTAAACAATGAAATTAATATCTATCACACCTAATCAAAATAAAGAAAAAATTATTTGGGGCTGAGGGTTGGAGTTGGTGCGGCCTAAAATATATATAAGATTGAGTTTTATGTTATTATTACAATAGTGACTCTACAAATGACAAATATTCTAAAAAAAAATTATTTTTTTTTTAAACTCAATCTTACTCTTTCTAATTCTAAATATACAACCATTATTTCCACATATCATGTTTCTTGCGAACGTCTTTCCACTATATTCTCTATTTGGAATGGACCAGTCGTCTTTGGGCCGGTGTGGTGGGAAACATCTCTACTTGTCAATGGTCATAGAACATCATCGGACATCTTCACATATCAGGTACCTCGCTGTGGGTACTGTGGCGAATCAAGTTTTTCCAGCATCTCACATCTACCAAAGGGTCATCTCATGGCATCTACGAAATGATAATAGATGGACATCCATAATAAATGTGTTCATCTTAAAGTCGTCTTGACAATAAACCAACCCTTAAATCATCGATTGTATTAGCATCATTTTGTTAAGTCTGGTTAACTTTTGCTTTAATTGTTGCTCGTCCATTATTACCGAGTCTAGCTTGTGTTGGGTGGTCACTCCACAACACCAAGCCAATCCGTCTCCTAGGAAATCTATCGCCATTTTTCTTATTAGATGGTAATTCACGCGTGAAATATTTCGAATATATTTGGGGCTCCAACTTTCCTGGAGATTGTTGAACTCTTTATTATAAACGTGTTGGAGTTCATATAGATTCTCCATAATGCTGCATTCCTTCGTTTTATAGGAATGTTATTTTGATTTACAGGGTTGCTCCTTTTTCTGAGGCTCACCCTCACTCGCTTCATACCAGTTAGATTGATATATTAAAATTAGGAAAAAATTGTAATGTATACGAATCGTGACATGCCCTCTTCCTTTCTAGCGTCGCCCCGACGCTTAAACAATGAAATTAATATCTATCACACCTAATCATAAGCCAAAACGTCGAATGAGTTGAATAAAAATAATTTAATTCCATTTAAGGAATAATTGTGACAGTATTATGAGGGATAAATAAATTTTTAAAATATTTTATTTTGTCTTTAATTTTTTTCCCAAAACTTTTGGGACACCCGTTGCTACAAAGTAGCCGCAGACTACAGATTCTGGACGGCGATATCACTGGAGATAAAACACATCCTGATACGAACATGGCAGGTCGAATGGGACAACACCACCAAAGGCAGGCACCTACATACACTCATCCCGATTGTAAAGAATTGGCTCTCCTTCAGCAACGAACCACTCAAGCGAAAAGTGGTACACGTCCAATCTGGACACGGACATTCCATGATCCACTTGCACAGGATAGGAAAAGTAGTCAGTCCAAACTGCATCAACTGTAGCGTAGAAGATACACCCGTACATCGTATCCTATTTTGTCGAAACTTTGACAAGATTTGTTGATAAAACTTTGGAAGCGACGCTTACCAAAAACAATTTTAGTTGCTAATACAGCTTCTGGTAAAGATACTCTCTATGATATTCTCGACTTAGCGGACAAGATTTGGGAGACCTATAAGCCGGTGAATATTAATTCAATACATGATTTTCCACCGTTTACATTCAACAATTCAGGGTCTCAGGTCAAACCAGATAGTTCATTAGATTCCATTACTGAATTGACCAAAGCATTTAGTGAGTTTTCTATCAATTGTAGTAGACTTTTACAAACTATTTCCGATAAACAAAATTTTCTAGAATCACAGATTAATTCTCTCCAATCCCCAGGTCCTTCTCATTGTTTTAGTACTATTAATGAAAGTACATGTGATTTCTGTAGACACGGGAATCGCTCTAGGAGCAAATCTCCAAACCGATCTCAACAGTCAGTAAATAACTTGAAAATTTGTTATTATCACAAAAAATTTCAAAAGAATGATATCAGATGCGGAGGACCTTGGTGCATTTTATACGAAACCCTTAAACATCCAGAACCAAAAAACGAGTAGACTCTAAAGCTTCGGCGGTAGCGAGTGGATCTACAAAAAATGTAAACCGTCCCTTATTTATTTTTGACGCAAATAATAAATTTAATTTTTTAAATGATACATGATACATTTCAGTCATTCCTCGTGATGTTTTTAAAAATGTTAAAAAATCAGATGATCTATTTCTTACAGCAGTGAATGGTTCCACCATTAATACATTTGGAAAACAATTCCTTAAGGTTAATTTAGGCCTCAGACGAGTTTTTCCTTTCGTTTTTACGGTGGCCGATATTTCGCACCCTATCATTGGTGCAGATTTTCTTTCTTATTTTGGGTTATTAGTTGACTTAAAAAATAAATGTTTAATTGAAAATGAAAGGAAACTTTCGGTAAGCGGGTTTATCTCTGAAAATAATATCCCTTTATCCCCAAAAATTTTAACCATAGAAAATACATTCGCTAAACTTATTCAGGATTTCCCTAATTTAACTTCTCCTCCGAACTATTCCTTACCTATCACACATACTGTAAAACATCAAATTATAACAAATGGTCACTTACCATCGTTGCACGCTCGACGTCTTAATACTTCAAAATATAATATTGCAAAAGCAGAATTTGAACAAATGGTAGCTTTAGGCATTTGTAGGCCATCCTCATCTTCTGTTGCATCTCCATTACATATGGTTCCCAAAAAAGATCCAGGTGACTGGCGTCCTTGCGGAGATTACAGACAACTCAATAATGTCACTATACCGGATAGGTATCCACTTCCTCACTTACAGGATTTTAATATAAATGTACACGGTTGTACCATATTTTCAAAGATTGATTTGGTTAGGGCTTATCACCAAATCCCTATGGCAGAGGAAGATATTCATAAAACCGCTATTGTAACACCTTTAGGATTATTCGAGTTCCTTCGTATGCCGTTTGGGTTAAGAAATGCGGCCCAAACTTTCCAAAGATTTATTAATCAAGTTTTACAAAACCTAGATTTTTGCTATGTCTACATAGACGATATTTTATTAGCCAGTAAAAACAATGAAGAACATCTTCAACACTTAACAATATTATTCGAAAGGCTAAATTCTTTTGAATTAACCTCAACCTTAGTAAGAGCGTCTTTGGAGTTCCTCAATTAAACTTTCTAGGTTATTTAGTATCTGCGGAAGGTATTCTGCCATCACAGGAGCGTGTAGAAATTATTGAAAAGTTTCCCCGCCCCCAGACTCTCAAACATCTCCAGCGTTTCGTTGGAATGATAAATTTTTATCATCGTTTTATTCCAAATTTCGCTAATGTTTTGATACCGCTCTACGATCTGATGACTTCTTTACAAAATCAGAGGGATAAGACGATTTCACAGTGGTCACAAAGACATGAAGATAGTTTTATCGCCGCTAAAAACGGTTTAGCCCAAGCATCGCTATTAGTACACCCTCGCCCAAACTGCAAATTGTCCTTAACAGTAGATGCATCAGGTTATGCCATAGGTGGTGTCATAGAACAACTTTCTGATAATTCGTGGGAACCTCTCGGATATTTTTCAAAAAAGTTATCAAAAAACCAAATGAAATATTCCACTTTCGACCGAGAACTTTTTGCAATTTATTCTGCCATTTTACATTTTCGTCATTTGTTAGAAGGCTATCAGTTTACGGTTTTTACGGATCATAAACCTTTTACCAACGTTTTGACCTCGAAAACCGAAAAAAGTCCACGTCAGTTTCGATACTTAGAACTCATTGCTCAATTTACTTCAGACATTCAGCATATCGAGGTCAAATCAAATGTGGTTAGTGACACATTATCTCGGTTAGAAGAAATTACTTCCCCAGAAATGTTGCCACAACTAACCCCCTCGAATTTTATCCAGCTAGATATAAAGTCTTTTAAACAATACCAAAATGATGACATTGAGTTGCAACAATTATTGCGTAGTCAGAAAGATAACAGCTATCACAAATTACAAGAAATAGATATACCACTTTTGGAAACAAAACTTTGGTGCGAAGTTTCGTCAAGTAAATATCGTCCATATGTTCCTAAAAACATTAGATTTACTATCTTCTCGAATATTCACGGTATTTCTCATCCTGGAATTAAATCTTCAAAAAAGTTAATAGGATCTAGATATTATTGGCCTCGGATGAATTCTGACATAACTAAATGGACAAAATCTTGCATTAATTGTCAGCTAACTAAAGTTAATAGATATACTAAAGCCCCTATTGGCAAATTTGATATTAAAGGTCGTTTTGAACACATTTATGTCGACTTAGTCGGGCCTCTGACTAAATCAGGAGGATGCAATTATATCATGACAGTAGTCGAACGGTTCACGAGGTGGCCTGAAGCATACCCTCTTAGTAATATTAGTGCAGAAAATGCTAAAATTTTATTCCAACAATATTCTCTCCCGATTTGGTATTCCTCATACCATTATGACAGACCAGGGTGGGCAGTTCGAATCTAAATTAATGGAACAATTTACAAAAATTCATACATCTGCTTATCACCCCCAGAGTAATGGTATAGTGGAAAGATTTGATCGCACTATGAAGTCTGCATTAATAGCTAGAGGAAACACCACCAATTGGAAAGAAGAATTACCTTTAATTCTATTAGGCATCCGTGCCACAGTTAAGGAGGACATTGGGTGTTCCTCGGCTGAACTCGTATATGGCCAGCCTTTACGCCTCCCAGGTGAATTTTTCGTCCAAAGTCAGAATGTCCTTGAGATTAACCCTTTATTAAGTAGCCTTCACGATATTTTCAATAATATTAAGCCAACAAATCCAAGACATCATTCAACTCAAACCACATTTATTTCGTCAGAGTTAGACACCTGTGAGTATGTTTTTATTAAAACAGAAGGTTTTCGAAGTTCATTATCGCCCATTTTTGAAGGACCTTTCAAAGTTATAAAACGTTTTGACAAGAATTTTTTAATTAATAAAGACAATAGAGAATACGTGGTTAGCATTGACATAATTAAACCAGCTTTTTTCCTTTCAAAACATATCCCTGAAGTAGATTCGGGTAAACCCAAAAAGAAAGTCTCTTTTGTAATCAATTAAATAATATTGTTTTTGTTTAAGGGGGGAGTATTTGTAGTGTACTGCCTCTGTTTTTATTACGTTACCATGTGATTTTTAGTTTTAGACAGATATAAATAAATATAACTTGTCAACAAAAAATATATTTGTCACAGAAACAGCAAAACCTTTTATTCACATTCATACTCCGATATAACATACCAGAAGAAACTTATTAATACCGCTTTTAAATAAATCTGTAAAAGAAATTGCCGAAAAAACTAATAGTACCAACCTCTTGTTTGGTGAGGGTCTCGGAGAAAAAATAAAATGCGCAAAAATACTGGAGAAAACTGGGAAAGAATTATTAGGACAAAATCCTATACCCAAAACTCCAAGATCTGCAGGTCCAAGAGAACGAGAGGGGGCCAAACGAATAAGTAACTATTCGGGAAACCGGTATCGCCCGACTCGATTCAGAAGGGAGTCGAAGCCATTCAAAGGGCGGCCCTCACGAGAGACATACAATTACCCCAACAGGAAAAAAACACTAGTAAAGGTAAGCTCACACAAATTCTCTGGGCGACTGCAATTTTTTACACAAAAATGGTCAGACATAACCTCAAATCCACTCTTACTTTCCTGGGTAAAAGGTTATAGCATTCCATTATTAAGAATACCAACTCAAAATCGGCCACCTAAAGAATTACAATATTCCCAAGAGGAATATTACCTTATGTCCAATGAGGTGAAAAAGTTATTAAATAAGGGAGCAATTGAAAAATGCAACCCCACCCAGGACAATTTGTTTCTAAAACATTCTTAGCTGATAAACCAAATGGGGAAAAACGCTTTATATTAAATCTAAAAGTATTCAACAATTTTGTTAAAGAACTGCATTTTAAAATAAAGGACTACAAAACAGTGATAAAACTTATACGCAAGGATATGTTCATGTCCACTATAGACCTAAAAGATGCTTATTTTTTAGTACCAGTAAATATTGATGATAGGAAATACCTAAGGTTTGCTTTTGACGGACAATTATACGAATTTACTTTCCTCCCATTTGGTTTATCCACCGCTCCATTCACATTTACAAAGCTTACTAAACCAATAGTCCAGGAACTTAGAAATCAGGGCGTAATATGCGTTAATTATTTGGATGACTTTTTAATATTTGGTAATTCTTATACAGAGTGTCTAAATAACACATCTTTGACATTAAAATTATTAGAATCTTTAGGTTTTGTAGTAAATAACGAAAAAAGCTCAGTAGATCCTTCCCAAAACAAAAAGTTTTTGGGTTTTATATTTAATAGTAAAAATATGACAATTGAATTACCCCAGGGAAAAAGAGACAAGATAAGAGCATTAGTTAACAAATATCTTTCCAAAAAGTTTTGCAAAATAAGAGACTTTGCTATGTTCATTGGTGTCCTTGTATCATCGTGCCCGGCGGTAAAATATGGCTTGTTGCACACTAAATTACTCGAAAGAGAAAAATTTATAGCATTGCAATTACACAATATGAACTACGACGCCATTATGAACATAACAAATAAAATAAAACATGATTTACTTTGGTGGAAACTAAATATAATGAGAACTCAGGAAACAATAAAATATGACAGGTTTAAACTAGAAATCTATACTGACGCTTCTCTTTCTGGGTGGGGAGCATGTTGCAACAAACAAAGCTCTCATGGTTGGTGGAATCAAACAGATAAAAGAATGCACATAAATGCTTTAGAACTTAAAGCAATTTATTATGGTCTAAAATGTTTCGTTTACATTACTGACTGTAAAATTCTAATTAGGACTGACAACACAACGGCTATGTCCTACATAAATAGAATGGGTGGTGTTCAATACCCACACTTACATTCTATAGCAAAAACAATTTGGACATGGTGTGAAGAACGAAACATTTATATATTTGCATCATATATCAATTCAAAAGATAACTGGAGAGCAGACAAAGAGTATCGTTGTAAATCTACAGAAACCGAGTAGTCTCTAGCAAAATACGCTTTCGTAAAAATATTATATAGGTTTGGAGCACCAGATTTAGACCTATTTGCTTCTAATATTAACCATAAATGTTCTAAATATGTGTCTTGGTTTCCTGACCCACATAGCTGGGCAGTCGACGCATTTACCATAAACTGGACCAATATTTATTTCTACGCATTTCCTCCTTTTTCTCTAGTATTAAGAGTAATTCAAAAAATTATATCAGATAAAGCAGAAGGAATATTGGTAGTACCTAGGTGACAAGGTCAACCATGGTACCCAATATTTCGTAAACTAATTATTGGACCAGAGTTAGTATTTCAACCCACTCATAACTTGCTTTCATCTCCTTTTAGCGAAACTCATCCCCTTGCCAAGGACTTTACCCTGGTAGCAGCAAGGTTATCCGGCATGCTTTGGAATTGAAAGGTTTACCCTCCTGTGCAACTGAAACGACCATGAAATCAATTACTGTATCTACAGAGAGGCAATATAATAGCACATTAATATTATGGTGGGAATTTTGTGGTAAAAAAGGCTATTCAGTGTTCAACAGGGGAGTCAAAGAGGTAATTAAATTTCTAGAACTCCAATTACAATCTAAATCTTATAAATATGGCACATTTAACTCGTTTCGATCTGCTTTGGCACTTATCCTGCCTGATGGAATTGGGTCACACCCGCTTATAAAAAGGTATCTCAAGGCACTATCTAATATTAGACCGAGTGCTCCTCGGTATAAGAATACATGGAATACTCAGCCTCTCTTAGATCATCTCCAGCAGTTATATCCTAATGAAAAGCTCACATTAAAAAACATGTTCATTAAACTTGTGACTGTTAACATTGATAACTGGACAACGGTTACACTTTCCCTCATAAAATTGAAAAATATTAAAAAGTTAGATATAGGTTTTCATATTTATATTACAGATAGAATAAAAACCAGCGGAATAAATAAATTCCAACCTTGTTTGCAGGTCCCTTTTTTTCTTGAAAAGCAAGCATTGTGTGTAGCAAAATTATTAGAATGTTATATAGAAAAAACTAAGACACTTCGTAAACAAATAAATGAACTTTTCATTACCTCTCGGCCAAGTTATAATCAGCTTCTAAACAAACGCTTTCTAGATGGATTAAGACAGGCTTAGAGTTGGCGGGAATTGATCCTAAAGTCAAACCCCATTCTACCCGGCATGCCTCAACTTCAAAGCCTTTAGCAATGGAGTATCAGTTGATTTGATTTGTCAAACAGCAGGATGGACTCAAAGCTCGACTTTTGCAAAATGGTACAACAAACCAGTAGTAGACACAACGAAATTCGCAAATGTGAACCTACAATCATGAACTATTACTTAGATTTTTCCTAATGGTTTTATACTTATTTCTTGTTCATATTTTCGTATTGGTTTGTTAATCTTAATAAATATTCGCCAGTTACTACTTTAAACATCTACCTAGTTTTCAATTAAGTGATATCTGAAGGACTGGAGGAAAATAAAATTTAACAATCAAACGAACTTACCTGTAGTGAAGTTCGATCGTAATTTTATGAACCTCCAGTCCGAAGATATCACTTCCCCAGCCCTCCCAAGGGAAAATAACATTATTTTCAGCAATTGTAACCCCAATAACTTGCGAAAAGAAATAATTTGAAGAAATGAATCTGTAACCGACGACGCACGGCAAGGTGAAGGACGGGGGAACGTGTTCTGTGATACTTTAAATATTGTGGTCTGTGAGCAGCGCAGAAGCGTACTACCTAGTTTTCAATTAAGTGATATCTTCGGACTGGAGGTTCATAAAATTACGATCGAACTTCACTACAGGTAAGTTCGTTTGATCGTTAAATAAATATCTACAAAATACTAAACTAAATATTTCACAAAATTGTAACAAAAATATATGGGGAAACATGAAAGTATGAACTCCTCACAACGAATTTTTCTCATTAAAACAGGATTTGCAGTAATGTGGATTGCCTTCACATTGTTTTCTATTGGTTTACAAAAATGTTACACTTGGCGCAGGATAGCAATTTTTTCGGAAGCTAGTGTAACATTTTTGTACACCCTACAAAAACAAACTGAAAAATAGAAAAAAATAACCTAATATAACCTTTTAATAGCAAAACCTAACATATTATATCAAAAAAAAAAAAAAAAATTGGCCTAGGGCATCCAAGGGCCGGTATACTTTATTGTTAAACCTGGCGGTGAGATTGATAAAAAAAATACTAATTCAAAAACAAAAAATAATATTTTAAAAAAAAATTAAGTTCTATTAAAAGGGGGCAAAGTCCTTTAAAAAAATTGTTAACAGAATTGGGAGTTAAGGGGGCACTGATATATTGAAAAAATATCATAAATCAGAAACAAAAAACGATATCAAATTAAAATATTCAGGAAAATCAAGCTTCATAAAAGGATGAAGTCTATTGATCCTGAATAAAATCTGGTTAAAAATAAGGGTAACAATCATTCTTATGGATTGAGTAGTTGAGTTGAGTAGTTGGGTTGAGTAACTGGATTGAGTAGTTTTCTCAAGTAGCATGTAAACCTAATTTTAGTTAACCTTGTTCCCCACTGACCATTAAATGTTATATTACCGTTTTTTTTTAATATTACC
>OV651827.1:6380000-6412998 GCA_927349885.1 Psylliodes chrysocephalus | reverse complement strand
TGCCAAAAAGTTGGATCCATACGAAAAAATCATCATTTAACTTTTGTAATTTTGAATACACATATTAGTAAAACTGTTCATATGATTACAACATAATTTAGCTCAGTTATATAATAAACTTTTGTTAATATCAAAATATAATAATTTATAAAGTTGACAGAAAATTTTTAAAATATAGAGTGTTTGCATAAAAAACTGCTTTTCTAATTTTTAAAGTTATTGCAATCAATTTAACATCCTGTACGATATAGGTGATAGGTCTTAAATTTATTATAATATTAAAAATTTAGGACACATCGTTAAAGCCGAAAAATAATATATGTCCTCTGTAACCACATTTATTAGCCACTCTGTATAAAATATGATGTATCATCAAGAAGCAATTACTTAAACTATATTTTCAAGGTACAATGATAATTAATCTTATTTTTAAAACAGTTATAAAAAATATGATTTTTTCAAAAAAAAAACTGTATTTCATATTTTCGAACTACCCTATAATTAACCATTTTCTACAGTAACTTTTTATAAAATAATAGTGCCAAATAATCTATAATTCATATTTTCTACAACAAAAACGAAAACAACAGGTCTGTTATGAGAAATATGCTTACAAAGAGTGGGTGGCACAAAATGGATCGAAAAACATTTGATCGAATTGGAAACTTGATCAAAAATATGTTTTATCGTATGGCATTGATCAAATTACATTTGATCGAAGATATGTTCTATCGAATAACATTTTATCGAAAAGACAATATATCGAAAATAAACAATACAAATAGTAAAATATTTAAAAATCAATTTAAATTTAAGTGATTGCTCGCGCATAAGTTAGGTAAAATAGTTAAGTTTTTTTATAATAAAAAATTTAATTAGTTTACCTAACCTGTGTGGCCCAGAACCGTCGCGTTTTGCATTGCAAAAAAATTATAGAAAACTAAGAAAAATTAAACCAAAAATTTTAAGTAATTTACCTAACCTGTGCTGCCTGGAACCTTCGAGGGTTGCTTCACAAAAAAAATTATACAAAAATAACTTATCTAATTTGTCGAACCTGTGCTACTTATTTAAATTTAACTGATTGCTCTCGAACAAGTTAGGTAAATTAGGTACGTTAGTTTATTTTTTTTTTTATTTTTTCATTTTTTGTATATTTGTTTTTGCGAAGCAACCAGCGATGATTCTAGGCCGCACAGGTTAGGTATATTTGTTAAAAATTTTCTTTTAATTCTTCTTATTTTTCTATAATTTTATGTACCTATATTTGGTTTTTCGATCAATTGCTTTTTCTATTAAATCTATTTTCGATCAACTGTTATTCGATAAAATGTTTTTTCGATCAAATGCATTCGATCAAATGTATTTGATCAACAGTTTTCGATCAAGTTTGTGCCACCCACAAAAAGTGACTTTTCCGATGTTTAACACCCTGTACCTCGAAAACTAGTCATGGAATCGGTTTAGGCCAATGGACACTTTTTCTTAGAGCATCGAGTTCTAGAACATAGTAACGTTTTAAAAAATTTGAGAGAAAACCATTTTTCTATAAGGTGTCTGGTACTTGATCAGTAAATTTTTATTGCTAATAAAAAATATTCGCTTCAAATGTAGTTTTTTGTTTTAACTTCTCAATCAATCATATTATACAGGGTGGTCATTAAAGAATGGGCCAAACTTCAGATGTGGTTATTTTAGTCAAAAATAAGTTCATTTAAGCCAATTTACCTTCGTAGAATTTTGCTTGCTTAAGAAGTTACAGGGTGGAGAAAATAATTTTTGTTTTCAATATTTCTACGATAATTCAAATATTTTTTAAGTAAATAGACCAAAATTATGTGAAAGTAAGTTTTTTGGGTGATACAAATAAACTCCAGCTTTTTTGTTGCATTACATTTACAGGGCGTTTTAAACTGGCGTGCTAGTCTAGTATTTACTTCAGAATTTTTTAAAAATAGACATTTTTAAAAAATGATTAATTATTTTGAAAAAGCGTTTAATTTGCTTTAAAAAAGCTTTTTTATTGCGTTACATATACATACAAAAAATGGATCTTGTCTATTTTTACTTTCCTATCTGTATACAGATATAAGGAAAGTATAGGAATCATGATTTTTTTCGACCTCGAGTTTTCGACGGATTTTTACGTTTTGAGGTCCCCTGAATCCGTTTTGACTATTTTCGCGATGATGTCTGTGTGTGTGTCTGTGTGTCTGTGTGTCTGTGTGTGTGTGTGTGTGTGTGTGTGTGTGTGTGTGTGTGTGTGTGTCTGTATAACGCATAACTCATGAACCGATACACAGAAAAACACCAAATTTTAAACTTAAGCTTTGTTTCAGCGTCCAATGAGCTGATTAGATTTTGGGCAGTGTCGGAACATCTGGGGGGGTACTTTATGGGTGGTCATTTTTATATTTTATAGAATATATCTGTTATTTACGTTTGGAGAAGAAAATTCTTCAAATAAAAGTTACTTCTAATATAATTATCTATAATTTTTGTTTTATGCAAAATTTTCCTAAAATGGTCCGTATTCGAGAAATTTGACAAAATGTAAAAAACATAATTTTTTATAAAAATTGTTCAAATAAAAGTTGTTTATAATATAATTCTCTATAATTTTTGTCCCATACATAATTTCTTTAAAATGGACCGTATTCGAGATATTTGAGAAAATGTGTAAATTTCGAAATTTGAAGAAAACTCAAAAACGGATAAAGGAAAAAACATTAAATTTTAAACTTAAGGTTTATTTCGGCCTGACGTGAAATGATTAGATTTTGGACAAAGTTGGAACATCTGGGGGGTACTTTATGGGAGGCCGTTTTTATATTTTATGGAATATATCTGTTATTTATGTTTGGAGAAGAAAATTGTTCAAATAAAAGTTACTTCTAATATTATTATCTATAATTTTTGTTTTATGTCAAAATTTCCTGAAATGGTCCGTATTCGAGAAATTTGACAAAATGTGCAAAATTCTGATTTTTATGAAAATTGTTGAACTAAAAGTTGTTTGCGATATCGATTTCTATAATTTTTGTTTATACATGATTTTTCTAAAATGGTCCGTAATGGAAAAGTGCTAAATTTAAATTTTTCTGTATTTTCGTTTTCAATGAATATCTATAGAAAAATGTTTCGAGGTAGATGTATGTGTAAAATGTATATATTTAGTTTATCCTCTAAACATTTATAGAGATACTGCAATAGGTTGTACAAAATAACCGGAAAATGCCTATAATAACTAGATAGGAAAGTCATGTGTTGGACACATCAGATTTTTATTTAAGACAAACTGACTAAAATTTGTTCTCACTAAAAGATCATCTGGCAGTAGATTTTGGACTGGAGTTAAATGGTACGGATATAGGGGAGATTGGTTGAAGATGACGCAGTTGGTAAGATGACGCACCTATAATACTCGTTAACTGTAGTAGTAGAAATTTCAAATTTAATTTTCCCGCCCTCATTTCACCACCAACCGTTATTGCCAATTGGCGCGCGCACCATTTTAAGGTTAGTACCTAACGAGAAGCCAAAAAGTAAACACGTGTGTTTTGATGTAATATTTGTGATTTGCTACAAAGAAGGTAACGTCCTTAAGTTGTTTCTATTCGTATTTATAATTGTATACATAAATAATATACCACTAATTGTGATATTTTATCATAGATTTTGTTTATATATGTTAACTATAAAAATTTTTCTAGATGCCAAATAGGTTAAGATGACGCGATCATCCTATGCCTAAGATGGCGTGTGTCATCTTGCCCATGGATACATAAAAATAATCAAAAATATAATTCTGTGACCTTGCAAAGATTGACTAGAAGAGGCCGTTAATACCGTTATGAGAGAAAATAGGAAAATTCACAAAGTAGCGAGGCACTATGAAGTGGCAGAAGCCACTCTTAGACGTCATCTAAAAATTAAAAAAAAAATAAGGCAACAAAAATCCCTTTCACTAGGTAGAGCATTAATTTTTACTCCACTTCAAGAAAATGAAATTTACCAATATTTAATAAACATGGCTAAATTATTTTTTAAAGTAACTTAAGATGAGTTGTGTCGACTTGTTTATAAATATGCCGAAGCTAATAATTTTAACTCCAATAATCAAATGACATAGGAAGAAATCCGGTAATTAGCTTAAGAAAACCTGAATCGACCAGGGTAAATCGTATAACAGCCTTTAATAAAACCAAAGTAGATCAGTACTTTAAAAATTTAACAACTATCATAAACAAATACAATTTTATTCCAGATGAAACAGGAATTTTTATTGTTCCAAAAGAAACCTATAAACGTTTGGGCCCCAAAGTTATAAAACAGTTTGGCGTCATTGCATTAGCAGAACGTGGCAAAAATGTAACAGTAATTTGTGCTGTAAGTGCCACTCCCTTATTTGTTTATCCTAAAAAAAGGACAACTCCTTTTTTGGAAAGAAATAGCCCAGTAGATGCACTCTACTCTTGCCCAAAAAACGAGTGGAGTAATGCGGAAATATTTTATTATTTATTATTATTTCAAAACAAAGCTTGATCAACAAAAGAAGATCCAGTATTATTAATTTTAGGTACCTATAGTAGCCACATTGTTACGGGTCAAAAATTATATCTAGAATAGTTTTAGCCAAAACAACAAAGTGTGTAAACAATAAATAGTTTTTTATTTTTGTTATTGATTCTACTAAAGTTATATCTAATTCTAGCCTAATATATACTATTTTATCCTAAACTAAACTATTCTATCTTAATATATCCTAAACTAAACTATTCTATCTTAGACTATCCTAAACTAAACTATTCTATCTTAATCTATTCTATTACTATTTTACGCTTAACTATTTTACACTACTCTACTTCTAACCTATTCAACGCTACCCTAAATTATTATAAGCTTAACTATGTACACTATTCTATTTCTACTCTATTCTAACTTACCCTAAACTACTCTAATTACTAATCTACCCTAATATATACCTAATCTATTCTACATTATTCTATTGTAGCTCTATTCTCTTTTCATATATATTGTGTCCTATATTTTCCCTATTTATTTACTCCTACTGGGGATATAATCGATCGATTTACTAAATTCTAAACTTGAATCGTAAGGATCCTAATTTAGTATTTTATTTTACATTAAAACCCATTCTAACCTTTTGTCTTATATTTGTCAGCCTGATTACATCTAGTGAATACTTTAAAGTCCAAAGAACTGTATTTTACTACACAAAATAGTACACATAACTCTTTTAAATATCTGATATCTATAAGTACATGTTATTATTTGTTTACATTTATTTTATGACATCCACACATGTCAAATTCTTCTTTTAACAATAAGGGTCACACTCTTACCAGACTTTGTCCTGTTAACCTTGACTATTAAAGACCTTTTATTGACTTACATGGATTTTCTACCATCTTGGGAAACTTCCTTGAGTCAGTTTTTATAAGCTCAGCTTTGTGGTAACATGTGCCATATGTTCTACTGTTAGTAGGATCTGAACGTTGAGCTAAAAACGATTAAATCAGTTAGTAGAATATACCAAATAAATCGTTGTGGTTTGAATCACCTTTTGGTGGATTTAAATATATTTACCAACTAAATTTACAACTAAAAAGGTCGCCCAACAGCTCCAGGTGAGTCCTTAAAATTAAATAAGACAGCTTTCTTGGCTTACCTATAGTTTATAAGGCTATTTATATGTATGGCTTATGCAAATCTCTCTTTCAGACCTCCTTTTAATTATCTGGGAACTTTCCGAGTCACCTTCTACTATTTTACGGCTCTTCCTTCTTCTTCAAGCTATCTTCGCTATCGCTTATAGCTAATCTACCGCACCTCCTGCTTAACTTGCTAGTACCAGTATTCTACAGGCAAGACAGAAGGATTTTATCAAGACTGATTACCCCAGGATCAACCCTTCTTACTAATTAAGGATTATTTGCCGCTTACCCTTGTGAAACCTTGCTTGGGACCGAAAGTATAGCAAGCTGCACCAGGCGACTGATCATCGATATCACAAGTAAGACCATTCCTTTACATTAAAGGCCCCCATCTGCCACGAAGTTCCGACATAACCTCAAACCGGCCACATACCGTTTTAGGAACTACCTACAAATATTTTAATATTAATTCCGTAGGACAAGCTAATATTTACCGTATAAAATAGTTAATGAATATACTTGATATATTTCGGTAGATTTTTATAGTTATGAAAACATCTTTTGTTATTAAGAGTCAGATTAATACTTACGTGGTATAAGTACGGGTTTGTAACGGATAGTACTATTCGGGGACCTCTTTTTTTCATATACTCACTATTATAATATATATAATTACCGATATATAGGCGTGATAATTTCATATTTTTTTCCCATATTATTTTTTATTGACATATTTTTATTTCATCTAACCTCAAAAATTAAATAGCTGTCAGACGAGAATGCTTTTTATTAAGTTCTGACTAAGGACCCGACCCTACTCTCCGGAAATCAAAATTTTAAGGAGCTAGCAGAAATTACGCTTGGCCCCTTTCATAAGTAAGGGCAGAGCGTAACAACATCTCCCTGGAAATATATGAATATTGTATAAAACATTTTATAATAATGGTTAGTTTACCACCACACGCATCGCATAAACGTTAGACGTAACATTTTTTGGTTCCCTTAAAAACGCTTTTAGTAGACACGCATAACTTTTGCTTAAATCTAAAATTAGCTCTGAGCAAACTGAGCAAGTATGATTTAGCAAAAATATTCAACTCTGTATACCAACAAGTGGCAAATATAGAAAAAGGTGTGTCCTGATTTAAGGCAACTGGAAGTTTTCCTTTAAATAATGAAAAATTCACCGAGGATGATTTCATTGCATCGCAGAATATCGAAGAGGACCGCGATAAGGAGAACACCTGCAGTATAATTAATAACTTAATTGAACAAGAAGAGCCAAAAGTCCTACCACCAACGTTGAAAATTATCGCCAGTTCTTCATATCTTCCCCTCCTACCGAAGTCGGATCTTAATTCAAGCCATCAACCACCAACATCCAGGAATGAGTAGCAAACTAGTCTGCAATTAAATTGTAAGGCATCTGTAAATATTTCGACTCTATCTAGAAACGAAAAAAGAAAAAGTAACAAAGAAACAGATTCAGGCACCAAAGATAAAAAATCAGATTCGGACAACAAGAATGAGGATGAAGAAAACAGTATTTGAGAATGATAGTAGCAGATGATATAAACGAAAAGCTACTTTGTGACGATGATGAGTTGGACGACCTTCCAGGATCTTCTGAAACAGATATTTGTACCATTTGCTTTGAATTCGGGAGAGGCAATAAAATTTGGTATCAGTGTATAATTTGCGGAAAATGAGCACACAAAGAGTGCAGTGGAGCCGCTGGACCCACAAATTATAAGTGTGATTTTTTTAAATGATTTTTGTAAATAATCGTTTGGTTAACTGTTTGTTTAACTGTTTGTTTAACTGTTTGTTTAACTGTTTGTTTAACTGTTTGTTTAACTGTTTGTTTAACTGTTTGTTTAACTGTTTGTTTAACTGTTTGTTTAACTGTTTGTTTAACTGTTTGTTTAACTGTTTGTTTAACTGTTTGTTTAACTGTTTGTTTAACTGTTTGTTTAACTGTTTGTTTAACTGTTTGTTTAACTGTTTGTTTAACTGTTTGTTTGTTTAACTGTTTGTTTAACTGTTTGTTTAACTGTTTGTTTAACTGTTTGTTTAACTGTTTGTTTAACTGTTTGTTTAACTGTTTGTTTAACTGTTTGTATAACTGTTCAACTGTTTGTTTTATTATTTATTTAATTGCTTGTTTAATTGTTTAATTAACTGATTAACTACTTTCGTTTTAGATACTCCTAAAACTATTTGGTTAACTGTTTGTTTAGTTTGTTTAACTGTTGCACTACTTTCGTTTTAGCTATTCCTGAACGAGCAATGTTTCAGTTTTTAACATTTTTAAAAAAGATTATAAGAACTTAGAGGTTTTGAATTAATATATTAAATATTTAATAAAAGGGAAGATCCAAATAAACCTAAAATGTTTGCGTCATTTTAGCTTATCGCTTGCGGCAACTTTGCCAAGCAAGCGACAAAGATAACGCATTGACTTTTTTTTTTAAATAATATATTTTTAAACTTGCAACAAATTTCTTTTCTGACAATATCAAAAACAGTTTGTAAACATATCAAAGTTTTCTTGGTATTAAGGCGAACTTATGTTTTCAGTTTATTTGATTAATATCAAACATTTCCTTTAGATGCGTCATCTTCAACCAATCTCCCCTAATGGGGCATGTTCAAAAATTTTGAAATTTTTTTTAAGAATAATAGAGTTGAAAATAAAATTACATTTTTTTAATTTTTTTTTTTATCTATTCATTTGCCGGAGTTATGAATTTTTTTAAAATTTATGACGTCACCGGGAATAGACCAATAGGAGCTAGCGCACAACGTTGCCGGCTAGAAGGTTTACGAGAAGTGATGTACGTTCGTTTGTGTACTCCTTCTTACTTTTAGACTTCTAAAACATCGTTAAACAAATATCTTTTAAATATATAATATCAAATGTTTTTTGAAAGTATTATTTCTGTTTAAACTTTTACCATATTTAAAGTTTCATTGTTTTAAAAGTCACTTAATAATTCAGAAAATGGCAAAATGGCAGCACTGTGTATGGCATCTGTCATCATAGTGTCTCCATCAAGAATTTATTTGGAATTTGATTGTTTAATTTTGTACTTTTTATAAATATTATGACTACGAAAAAGTGTTTTGTTCCAGAATGTGATAATGATTCACATTCATCTTCAAAAATATTTATTAGTGTTACTAGAAATTTGGAAAGAAGAAAATCAACCTTCTACTAGCGATGTTTCTCGTGAACTTTTTAATAAAAATACACCGGATTATCAAGATGTAGCAGCAATTTCTGCTAATTGTCCCCTTCAGGAAATTGAAAATGAGGCTACTATAAATTCTTAGGTGTATAACCTAAAAACCCTTCTAGAAGAAAATGCAGAATCTCCTGAAAGTTTTGAAGATACCGAATTTATTCATCATTTTGTGGAATAACTAGTGATAAAGAAATAATGGAAAAATGTGGGTATTTAAACAAACTGGTTCCTGGATCCCATATAATGGCAGATAGGGGTTTCAGAATAATCAGCTACTTGAAAACATGGGATACACTTTAGTAAAGCCACACCTAGTGTATCACAGAATGAAAAAACTTCTCCAGAAGATGTACAATTAAGTAAAAGAATAGCATCTCTAAGAATACATGTGGAAAGAGTTATAAGAAGGGTTAGTTAATTTAACATGTTAAAACCACATTCGTGTGTGAATTTTAAGCAAGTACATTTACTTAGTAATATCTGCATAATTGCTTGTTAACTTACAAGAACCTATTTTGTAAGAGTAAATATTAATTTAATAAACTTTTTTGTTTATTTTTTAATTTAATTTACCTAATTATCGAAGAGGAATGGGTACCTGTATATGCATAGATTTTTTTGGGACTAAAACTACCAAAACAAAGGCACCTATTTACAGCAGTTTAAAATGAAACATTTTAACAAAAACGCCTATGTCACAGTGATAAATATTAAAAACCAAGTTCAGTTGAATGTGGTAGCAAAGTCTATATATTCCAATAAATCGGGTAACTACATGTGGTATCACTGGTGATAAATTTAAAAATATCACAATTCTTGCCACCTTTTTCAAAAAATCAGAAAGTGTGCCTTCTTATGAAAATGACAACAGTGATAAATGTGAAAAAAAAATTTCATGTTGCTATTCGTTATTACGATAGTAAAACATGTTTGCAGTTCCGTTTATTTTTTATGAAAATCTAAGTAAAAACAACCAATGTCAAAGGGTTTTAATTTTTTTTCTGTCAAACCAAATATATCACAAAATTAAAAATTGATCATAGGTCAAGCTAAAGTAATACCTTTATTAATAGTAGCTTTAAAAAAGGAGAAAGAATAATATTGACTTAAGTTATTATTATTAACATTGGTGATTTTTAATAAAAACTTCAATTATTGTTTACAAACAAAAATATAAAAATCTGTGAAAATTTTATTTATTAACCTTTTAATAAAAAATGAGAAAAATTAAGTAAAAAAACAATTTATTTACAAATAAAAAATATATACAAATCCTAAGAATAGAAAAGTACTGATTTATTTTCCTGTAGTGGATGAAGAGGTTTCTTTAACAATCTAGCCAAGTGTACATCATTATCAATAACACGTAGTAGATGTTACAGATGGTTCCTCACTTTTTCTATGAAGCCACATGTTTACAACCTCCTGAAAAAAATAAAAGGGTTAGATATGCAGTTACAAAATAACTATATAACCAGCTACAAAATGCCTTATTTTATGTAACAAGACGAGCACTTTACTAGCTCTGAACGAATCCAGTAAAGAACCTCTGATTTTCAAAACTTAAAAAAAACAAGCTCACCACATTTTCACATTTTTAAAATATTATAGAGCTTTTCGAAAAAAACTGCTATTTTTAAAAGTACCATTTTTGTTTAAACAGCTATGTCTCATTTTAGGCTATTGAGTATTATAAAATAAAAAATTACGGGATGCTTTGTTAGCTTCAAACGAATCCAGCAGAGTACCCCAGTTTTTTTTTTAAACCACACCACATTTTTTGGCTCCTACAATATTATAAAATATTCGAAATTTGACATTTTTAAAAAAATTCGCAATTCCTTGCTGACTTCAAAGTTTTTTTTCTGAAATCAAATATACTTACCACATTTTTAGGATTTTAAAATAGCCTAAACATGTGTCATAAGTAGTTGTTTTTATATATTAAAAAACTGAAGTGTCCTGCTGACTTTGTTCCAACAAAGCACCCTGTATTATTTAAAAATAGCAATTTTTTTAGTAAAGTTTTACAATATTTCAAGAGTCTAAAAATGGGGTGTGGTTTTTAGAAAAAAGCTTTAAAAAACCGAATTGCTCTGCTGGCTTCTTTCGAAGGTTAGCAAGCACCATGTATTTTTTAAAAATATAATATTTCAAGTACATAAATATATGGTGTTGCTGTTTTTACAGAAAAAACTTTATAAAACAGAGGTGCTTTGCTGACTTCGTTCGAAGCTATCAGAGCATTTTAAGTTTTGCATAAAACGAGGAGCATAAAATTTTTGAAAAGGGTATAAAAATAGCCTAAAAATATGGCATGTTTTAACTCAAAATTTCATAGGTGCTCTGCAGCATTCTTTGGTATCATAATTATTACTAGGTTCACTAACAAAATCTATTTCTAGATTATTTTAACACTTGCTGCGATTACAAAAAATGTCTCTTTATGTCAAAATTAGAAAAAAAATATTTATAAGAATAAAGGGCCTTATACACTGTTTATTATATGTGATATAAAAACAAAAAAGCATAATAAATATTACAAACCTTGAGATTCAACATATCCTAAGCATTGTGCACTAAAAATTTCATTTTTGTTAAATACAACAGCCACATCATAAGGTTTTTGCTGTACTTTATGTTTAGGTGTAATTTGTCTCCTTCTCTCTTATGGAAAAAGTAAATCTCCATATTCTTGCTTGGCAGATCTAAAAATAAAACCTGAGATAAATATGTTTTACTATAAAGTGTATTGCTTCATATAAACTGTAACTACCTACCATTAAAACAATTTATAAATAAAGTTTTACCATTCTATCTTTTGTAAACTGAGTATTGTTAAAAAATGCAGTAATCATCTCGGTAATCATATTTTCGTTTACAATGGGAAAAATACTTGATTCAACTTTTATAAATACAGCTGTTAAATTCATATTCTTCTTCCTTTATATATCCTATATCCCACAGGATAATTTACCCAGATAAATTCAGATTAATAATAAAATTAAACCAAAACAAAAAACTAAGGTTAGTTGTTAGGTGCTGTCAATTTTTAATGTCACTTAGATGTGCGTTCACTTCGACATTCTGTATGTAGGTTTGTTCGTTGGCTTGGTTTTGTATAACAAAAAAAACTTCGACACAAGCTGATTGGTCTATTCCCGATGACGTATAATTTCAAATTTTAAATTTCAATTGGGCTTAATTTAAAAACTTTTAGCTTTTTTAACGAACTGATTATTTAGAATAACTTGTATAGCGACTAAATATTACAATATAGTTTATAAAACAGCATATCTCACATGTGAACATGGCCCATTGTTGTTCATGTAAAATGTTAGACACGGTAACCTAACATAAAGGAACATGGGCAAATACACGACAGATACTTGTTGCTGGGTCATCTTCAGAAAGATTTAATACCTCTTCCTCCTGTTGTGAATCTCGAACCATAGGTCGTCCATTGACTCTTTTTGGGCGAAAACTTCTGGTTTCTCTTAATCAGCTAAACTGATATGAAAACAATTTTCGCTTAGGCTGTCTACGATTAGGATACAAATCTGTGTAACTTCTTGCTGAAGCGCGGGCATAAAAACCTTATTAGGCGTAAACTGATATATAGGTCATTTCACTGTTTGAGAAAAAGTTATTTCGCGGCATTGTATAAAAATAACGAATTTTATCCCTTAAAACTCTGATGCTTGTATGTAAGACTCATCCTGACAGTGCTACTACATTTGACAACTGCCTACTAGATTTAACATTATCAAATTGAAAAATTATGGAGTAATTCATACATTTGCAGTACTTTAAATTAGGTTTTCACTAGTAATACCACTAGAGGTCAAATTATTTCCGAAAATTTTTTCGAGCTCATGAATATTTTGAAAATTTCTCGAGTCGCAGACGAGGGAAATTTTCTAAAAATATTCATGAGCGAGAAAAAATTTCCTGATATTAATTTGACCTCGCGTGGTATTCGATAAGAAAATTCCACGCCGAATTATGGTTGAAAATTAAATATTTTAAAAATTTATTTTTCGTTTCTCAACAATGCAAATTATTTTCTCCAAGTCACCAGTGAAACATAAAAGGTGTTGTCGCCTTGATTGTTGAGTTGTCATGGTAACTAAGTGAGACCCTAACCTCGAATATAATTTCAGTTTTGAAGTTGTCAAGCGGCCCGACGTAAAAAAATGTTTCGCTGCAATTATTTAGGCCTTCAAATTGCTTATTTCTACTCATTGTAGTTGCATGGGAATACCATTTGAAAATAGAAAATAGTATATTCTTTAATTTTACGTAAGTTTTGAATAACTACAAGTGGTAGAAAATTGTTTTTCTGCGTTTTTATTAACATGCGTTATGAGCGCTTTAAAATGGTATGAAATTCATAACCAGCGTCAGCAAGCATCAATCGTAGGAGGCTGTGATCATTGTATTTTGACAGTTCAAAACATTAAATAACTCGCGTTTTGTTGCGACAAAGAGTATTGCACAGCAAGTAAAACCAACAAAATTACCTATTTGTTTAAAAATTAATCGATTTGAAAATCATACGCTATGCAAAATATGCGTGAAATTGTCTGATGTAATGATCAATCATTGCACCATGACTTACTTACTCGGATTAATAAAGGATTGTGGCTCCAACTTGAAAAACGAAAATTTGTTCCGAATTGTCCACGAATATTTGCACCTAAACTACGCAAAATTCAAAGTGCTGAATGGGAAAAAGGTGAATAAATTAGTGTCTAAATATTATATATATTTTATTAGACATAGACACATAATTCAAAGCATCCAAAGTCCTGCATTTTCGCCATTACGAAGAAAAGAAGTGGCCGAAGAATATAGAAAACACCTTAGCATTGTAACTAAAATGTATCAAAACTAAACCTATTATGTGAACAAATAAAAACCAGTCTGTCAAAAATGGTCTGTTATTGTAAACGTCAAAAAATTTCCAGTATAATTCGCTGTTGGGTACCCCACGAGAAAAAAATTTCCACTAAAATACCTCCGTTGCCATGGTGATCTATCAAAAACACGTATTTTGATTGGTTCAAAATTACAGGTGTGGAATTTTCGTTTAAATGAGCATTTTAGCGACATGCAACAAGTATACCTTTTTTAAAGCAAATTAAACGCTTTTTGCAAATTATTATTTATTTTTCAAAAATGTCAATTTTTAAGAAACTTCTGAAGTAAATACTAGACTGGTACGCAAGTTTAAAAAGCCTCATGTATGTAAGCACCAAAAAAGCTGGTATTCGTTTGTATCAGAAAATATTTGAATTATCGTAAAAACAATTGAACAAAAAACATATTTCCTCCATCCTATAACTTTTTAAGTAAGCAAAATTCTATTGAGTTAAATTGGCTTAAATGAACTTATTTTTGTCCATTTTGTAATGAACACCTTATAAAATAAAAGCTCATTTAATGCCAAGGTTTTTAAAGAGAAATCATGGTATTACAGCGAATTCAAAATATAAATATTATTGAGGGAAAATGGGCCCTTTGCAGTTTCCTGGCCGCCATTTCCTCACATCGGGTGTTGGTTTTGCTGTCTGCAACAGCTCATGAGACCTTCGACACACTAGGGCTGGTTCAATCAAAATCCTTTATTATAATACAGTTCATCAAATTTCTAGAGGCTTTCGACGGCTAGACAGAGAAAGCACTACTGACAGGCATCCCGACGGATTTACGCAATGAAAGTACACTCTGCGCATCAAGTATTTCACTATTTTATTCAGACGTAAATGTCAGATGTAAATTTCGCTAAAACATTTCTTTTATTTTCGTTTGTGTTTTTTGCTCATTACAGTTTAATAGAACCTAAGTATGGAGTTTAATAGCAAATTAAGAGGCCGCGTGATTAACAGTCAATCTCGCGAAATAATAGCCAATGTTATAGAGTTTATGAGAAGAGAAGGAAACTTTAATTCACCTTCAATACCATTTAAAAATGTAAATGATCGTGTTGCTGCAGCCACAGGAGTATCTAAGAACACTGTCGTCCGCATTTCTGGAGAGAAAAAAAGAATCGATAACCGTGAGATATCGGAATTTTCATCACCAAGAAAAACCATTAAAAAACCAAAAACAGTTAATGATATAGATGAAGTTGCACAAGAATCAAATTTTATTTTTTTATTATTAGATAGCTATTTTTGTTTCTGAGTTGTGTTCATTTACAGGCTCAATTTTTTTCCGTTTCTCCTTTTTGATTTTTTATGGGGTTTCAAGTTATTTTTGACTTATTTCGACGTAAATCACAACAACACACTTTTTTAATAAAGCAAACAAGTGTTAAGAGGTATATGTACGTGTAAACTACAATTACAAAAAATTGATATGAAACCCATGAAACCACCAACAAAAATGTAAAGCTAGCTTCCGTACTAGAACATGGTGTCATTCGTCGAGATAATTTATCGTTTTGTTTAATAGATCAAGAAATGTAAATATTCCCCTGTTATTTTTTATAAAATTATAAGAGAAATAAATTTTTTTCTAAATAGTATATTTTATTATTTTGTAGAAAAACAAAATTTCGAAAATTTTAGTAATGTTTCAGAAACAACCGTTATTAATAACAGGTACCATTTTCCTTAATAAGGTAGAAATAAAATATAAACTATTTCCACGATTTACAAAGGCCTACAAAAAAATTATAGGTATTTTCCGCTATCCTATAATATTTATATTTTCTGACTCAATTTCAAAAGGTTGAAGGAATTCCAAAACACCTTTTATGGCATAATAATTATTTTCAATTCTACATACTATCTTTAGCTGCTTTTAAAAACGTTCTAAGAAAGTCCAATCAGACCAATTTAATCCCTAAACTATTCCACACTTTTAAAATTTAATTACCTAAAAATATTAAAAACTATTTAAAATAACTTGTTTAACAGACTGTACAATAGCTATCTTAGTCACACGTAGCGCGTTCTCTGTCTGGGCGTCGAACACCTCTAGAAATTTGATGAACTGTAACTGCCTTTATTTATTAAGTTCACTTAGTCAACTATGACCCACTGGGCTTTTGCCACGTGCCACCACTCCGAGCACAAATAATCTTTTTGTTTCCACATGATATAAAGAAAAACAAATGGATTTCTTTGCACGTCCGTTTACAGGCGAACACCCCAAACAAAGACGAGATGCTAAATGCCACTGGTGGCTCCATATAATGCGCATGCTTGCTAAATTGTCATAAGAATGATGTAAATATACGCGGTAAAGTTTAAAAACATGTAAAAGCAATCTTTTTACGTATTTCACTAATTATTGTCAGATATAAAAATGAAGGGGTTTTTAAAAACTATTAATACAGTAAGTAATGATATTAAAAATAAGTGTTTAAATAGTTTTTTAATGTATATAACTGTTATTTAAATAATGGAGGGAGTTTTAAAAATTATTAATGCAGTAAATAGAATATTCAAAATAAGTGATTAAAATGTTTTTAATATAAATAACTGGTATTTCGAATTATTTTCTTAATAAAACGAATAATGTGATTTAAATTTAATATTTTTACAGATAAACTTAATGTTTCTTTAATCATATTTGTAGTAGATGAGCCAGATTTGTGAATATCCGACAAGGCCAATAATGATTATAATGTTTGTTTAGGAAAATAAATAAAACACAAAAATATGGTGTACCTATATTTTTAGGAAGTTTATAATCTTACATATCTATATCACATATAGGTGCATATACAGGGTGTTATTGAAATACACGTACATATTAAAATGGGGAATAGTATGTAATGACCAAAAACGATTGGCACCAATTTTAACTTCAAATTCTAAAATTTAAATATTGGGGAAGAGTCCCCTTTTCCGACCTACTAGTTTCCATATTTAAAGAAGTAAAATAAATCGAAATTGAAC
Source organism: Psylliodes chrysocephalus (assembly GCA_927349885.1). NCBI lineage: Eukaryota > Metazoa > Arthropoda > Insecta > Coleoptera > Chrysomelidae > Psylliodes > Psylliodes chrysocephalus. The sequence continues at coordinate 6,396,159 of OV651827.1, read as the reverse complement.
TTACCCATAGAAATTGCACTGTTGCCGTAGCAAAACCAATTAATTCAAAATAAAGTTTATTACAGTAATTGTTCAAAATGCCGTCCATTATTATTTACACACACTTGCAATCGTCTTTCCAAAGAACTTTGAACATTAGAAATTAGTCTTGGATTTTGTCGTAGTTCCTCGGCTACCGCATTAACTTTATTGGTTAATTGTTCAACACTATTAATAGGTTCATTATAAACCAGTTGTTTCATGTGACCCCACAAAAAGAAATCGCATGGATTTAAGTCCGGAGATCTCGGAGGCCACTTAGTAGGTCCATTTCTGCCTATCCACTTTTGAGGAAATCTAATGTTCAAAAACTGCCGTACGTTTAAATCAAAGTGAGGAGGAGCGCCATCTAGTAGGTACCACATCCGTTGCCTTAATTGTAACGGTATCTCTTCTAGGAGTACTGGCAAAATATCTTCTAAAAAGTGGAGATATCCTGGCCCATTTAATCTGTTCGGGAGAACATAAGGCCCGATTAAATACTGATCTATTATGCCAGCCCAAACATTTATTGAAAATTTTCTTTGATGCCCAGTTTCCCTAATGGCGTGAGGATTTTCATCACTCCAAATATGCGTATTGTGCATATTGAACACGCCATCACGAGTGAATGAAGCCTCGTCAGTATACAATAATATTTTTAGAAAATCAGGAATATCAACATATTTTTGAATCATCCATTCACAAAACTCCACTCTCTTTTCTTCATCACCTGGATATAAGGCCTGGACTTTTTGGATGTGATAAGGATGTAAACCTTGTTCTTTAAGTGTCCGCCATACAACAAATGAGGACACTCCAATTTCAAGACCTAGTCTTCTACAACTTAATTGAGGCCGGTTTTCAACAGCTTCCAATATTTCTTCTTCGGCCGCCAATGTTCTTTGTGTTCTTGTTCTCCCTCGATCTGCATTGACACTCTCAAATTTTCCATGGTCTCTTAGATGCTGAACAGTTGAAATAAACGTACGACAGTCCGGAATTCTCCGATTTGGAAACCGTTCGCGATACAGGATTTGTGCTTGCCGAGAATTTTCTCCAGCTGCCCCACAAACCAGCACTATATCCGTTAGTTCAATATTCGTAAATAGTGGCATCGTAAAAAAATATTTAAAAGTAATCGTAACAACACTTTTTACCAACTTGGAAATGACGCGCTCGTGTTAGCCAGATTCGTAAATCAACTAAAATTTTAATAATCTATAGTTTCAAAAATGTATAGTTTAAAAACAATCATTTATCAAATATTCTAGTTTTTTGATAACGAGGGTAGTAAAAACCAGTCTTCGGAAATAGAAATGAATTCGAAAATCTTGGCAACATGGTTATTTCTTACAAGACTAGTTTTCTTATCATCTGACAAAAACTTGCATATTAATTACTGTTGATGTTTAAAATAGGTAAATAAATCTAGTTTATATAGGTCATCCTCAACATATCAGTGAAGTACGTTTGTTTTAGAATTAATTTTCAAAAATTAATAACTCCCTTAATAAGGGGTATGTTTAAAAAATAATATTTTTCTACATTCAGTGGGGATCTGCGCAATACCCAGTTTTAATATGTACGTGTATTTCAATAACACCCTGTATAAAAATAATAATACAATAACTGAAAATAAAAATAATATTAAAAAAACATAAATAAAGTAGTGTATATGAGGCTATTATTGAAATAAAATGAAAAATACGTTATATCTACTACACCTATATATATATGCCTACGATGGATGTCAAAACAATGGCTAATTATAATAACAAACATAGGTTAAAATAATTCAAAATAATCCCAGCCAACGAACTTCTACATTTATATACTAATTGCAAATCCAATATTTACTATAATATAGGTCGGGATTCTGTGGACTTTAAAACTTCTATTATTACCACCTCATTACATAATACATAGGTGTGCAGATTTTTTAAAAATCGTTTATTTTTTCTTTTTTATTATTGTGGTGGAAATTCTCCTCATGAACACCTTCCCCTTATGGTTGGCATCTAGTAGACCATAGACCTTTATTCACTTTTGAAATTCTCAAGTGTTGCAAATCTAGATTGTGACCATAATGTATATTTTGAAAGGGTACATATACAGCTGATTCTCATCATCTCTTAACTTTATATGACTTGTTCAACAACAAGCAATAACATGTAATTTACAAAACTTCCGTGATTTTCAACAAGCGACTTCATAGTTTTGAGCATTGCTTATCTGTTAAATTTGCATTAAATATTTTAAACAACTGAACATTATTCATCTTACCTATTTTTGATAGATAGTAGTTATAATAAATAACATTTCCCAGTCCTGTTTCTGTTTTTAAACCGTGTACTTCTCGACTATGTCTATTTAAATTGGACTTCTTAAAAAAATGTTTTCTCACAAACGGAGTATTACAACATTCCATTTTGATAAACAAAAATTATCACTCTTCTAGAATGACAAAGGAGAGAATGACAAGTTAAAAACCGCGCCAATCTTGATGACACATTTAGCGAGCATGCGCATTATATGGAGCTACCAGTGGCATTTAGCATTTCGTAAACAAAGTGCCTTGCTACTTCCAAGCGAGTCTTCGCGCGCCGGTCTCACTTCCGGCATATATGACCATCCAGCTGCGCAGGGGCATTGTATAAAGAACTATAGTAGGATAATCGCCATGTAAAAGTTATTGGAGGCAATCGCGCCCGCCATCTATTGGTACAATCATTGAACTAACGATTTTATTTACTGGTTAGATACGCCCTCTACGTCAGATGTTAGAACTTTATAAGTGACAATTCCGTAAAATTAATTGTCAGTATATATTTTTTTAATTATTTAGATTAAATATAAATAAAAATTAGTGATTCTTGTAAAGAATCAATAAATAATAGCATTCCACAAGATATTCGTCTATATTTAGAAATAAACTGAGATTTTAATGAAACTAAAAGCAGTCTGATTATCACTGTTAAAAAGTAAAACTTTTTCATAAGTCTTCATAACGAAAATTTAGAGTACTTGTTACTTGTTTATTTGAAGTGGAAGACATTGTTGTATTGCTCAAAGGCTGCCACCCGCCACGGTACATGGGGCCTCATTCTGGAGAGAAGACATATACTGTACTCTAGACTGTGAAGACTGTACGAAATAGGAAATACAACGATTGTTTTCTACATATATATGTTTAATGTAAAAATTATTTGAATAAACTTGTTTTGGATTTGGATTTGGATTTGTCTACGAATCGAAGGGTTCTGAGTTCAAACCCCCGAGTGGACACTTTTTTTTATTATTTAATTTTATTTTCTAAATTGGTAAAACTTAAATTAATTTCAAAACATTAATTTTACGTTAATAATCAAATTATAATAGAATATTATAAGGTCAGGTAATTTTATTTAAATCTTTTGACAATGAAACTAAAAACGTGTGTGTCTAAAGGAGAAATATACCGAAAATTATAACAAGTATTTAAATTTTGCTAATAAATTTGTATTAGGTATGTGTTAAAAGAAAATACATCTTTTTGTATTTGAATATACAGTGTGTCGCAAAATGTATGCACCAAGAAAACGCACAAAATTACATTTTTCTTTAATCTACGTAAAAAAGTGCGAATTAAAATTTTTTTACTACAAATTTATGGTACCTAACAGGGTTATTCATTATAAATTACCCTCCCTTTATGCTATAATTATTATTGTATAATGTTTACATTGACCGAATTTTGTAAAAATGTCATCAAATGACCATATGAGTGGTGTGCATATTTCACAGGATTTAACATGAATATTTTTTAATAAGGATAGCATAGATATATTTTATTCAATTTTCGAAATGATCTTTATTCTTCCCTGATTAATTAAACGTCGAATATCATAGATAATCTATGTCGAATATCTTATAAATATTTACACTTTTTCTTTCTCACTGTAAACTACCTATTTGGATTATTTTATTATCAAACATAATAGTTGTGATTTTCATAGCTTTTACTTTAATAATGTTAACTTTTTCATGTTTACATTATCAACTTTAAATTACTCGAGAACAGACGGTATAAGATACAGGGTTATCAATAATATACATTTGTGAAATTAGAAAAAAAATATCCCAGAAATTTAATAACATAGAGGGTATCCCATTTAAAAAAGTTTATTTGTGTTGTATTCCGTGAAATCTGAATACGTGTTTTTATGGTATATTTAAAAAAAGTCAGTCATATTCACAAACTTTTATTTAAAGCTTTTTTTGAATATGCAATAGTGGTTATAAAAGGTGTCTTTAATAGTGAATAATCTTGTACATGATCTTAAATAAATTTTTTGAAATTAATTTCATTTGTAAAAATGTCACTTCCGCTTCTCCCGTATTGCTAAAAAAAAAGTATGTCCAGGTCCAGGATTTGATGGTGGATAATATTAATTATAGATACATTTTTCAAGTAACATTGTTCTCCTGTTTTTAGAAATAAAGGTTAATGTTTAGCCAAATTCATATATTTTTTTTGGACACACAGTATGTTTGTATAATATTAAAAACTTCTCCTACTAAATATTTTGGCTCAATCAAAGTAGATATCTTAAATTGATTATTGTTAGAAAAAGTAGAAATAATATTAAATATAATAAAGAAATTAAAAAAATAATTTAATTTAATAATTTGATTTAAAAATTGAAATTTTGGTTTATATGTATAAGATCAAAAAAAATTTGGAAAATTTTTTTCAAAAAAATTGTAATTTTGTGTTTTTATGTATAAAAAATCGTAGACTTCAACTGTTTTATTTAAAAAGTTCTAACTTAATTTTTTGGGAATGCCACCCTCACCATATCAGATAGGGGTGTGGAGGGGTGAATTTTTTAAAGCGATTTTTATTTTTATGGGATAATACATCCATATACCAAGTTTAGTTTCAATATTTCGACCCTATCCCCCAAAGCTGAACCCCAACCAATAATCCTTATAGAACCCATTGTGTTTACTTCAATATTAAGAATTCATTTATATTATTTACCAGCCATCTTAAGGGTTTTTTTTATTACATTGTTACGCACCAGATTAAAGAAATAACCTGTTGTTTATAATTACTTATGCTAAGTACTTAGGTATTTAAATTAAAAATACAATTTTCTCAAAACACTTAAGAAATGTATTATTATTGCTATTATTAATATTATATAATTTATTTTAAATTAATTCGGATAAAACCTGTAAAGGAAACGAAAAACAAAAGCATATTTTCTATTTTATTAATTTCAAAACAGTTATAAATAACTACACAATTTTTTTTTGGGAACTCGTCTTTTATTAACAGTAAAATAATTCAGTAATAAAACATAAACACAACTCATTCACAATACCTACTACCCGTAAACGCACTAACGCACAATAACAAACATTAGATAGAAAATAGTCCAAACATTCAATCACGAGTGTATAAAATTTCATCCAAGAGCTAAAAATAGAAATTTATCGATCGGTCTCAGTCATTCTTAAAAATTTCTGCTGGACCCTCAACTCCGCCCACTGCAAACGAATATCGACTTATCCATATTCACTAGCGCCATCTATTGGTAGTATCCATTACGCTCCAATGAAACTTCCATAAGGTGAGACTACTATTTAGTTCTTTATACAATGGCAGGGGTGCGAAATGCGCCCGCCACAAGCGTAGAACGCTACCTTGCGTCAACCGCACTCCGCCCCCCCGCCGCTAGATGGTGCTACGAGTACTGATGCCTTTAATTATTCTTTGGGGTCGTATCAGTTGGAACTTGAATTCAGGCCTGTAATTCAAATTCCAACAATTATTAAAAATATCTATTCTATTTTCTTAAATATTTTTATGTTTTTCCATAATGCGGTTATTTAAACTATTCGTTATTTAATATTAAGGGAGTTATATCATTGGCTTACCCTTCTTTATTTATTATTTCTTAGCCACAAAGAATATTTTAATTAAAATTGAAACGTCGAGTAGGCGATTTGAAATTTCCTTTTTATGAATACGTAAAACCCACTATTTCAAAATATTGAAAAGCATAACGGATGATAATCCGATATTCTAGTTTCAGCACGAACGTTGATTAAACCTATATGTACATAACGATCCAATAAATCTATTAGAACTAAATTCGATCTGACATTATCTGAAAATTGTCACATTCTAAATTCTCAGCCTTTGTTTAGCTATTCGTTGATTAATGCTAATGTATTTACCATATACATTTTTATATTATTGCTAATTCTGCTTTATTCATATTAAATATAGATTAAAAATTATTTGACATTAAAGGAATATATTAAAGCCATTTATTGTGTATTTATAGAAATTAAAAAAATATGATTTTTTCCAATTTTTTATATTTACAGCAAGTGTCAAAATGATAAACTTATTTTGTGTAACTAGTTACATAAAGTTTATCATTACATTACCAGAAAACAATTACAGATAACATTTTTAGTTTAAAAAATAATATAATAATTATATACATTGCTTTTAAAAGTTTATATCAGAGGAAAATAGGTTGGCTATATAAAATAGTGATCTTACAATTATTATTAGAAATTGGTTCGGTTCGGTCATTATTTTAATCCGCAAAAAATGATCGAGAGGCTATTTCACTCATTACACAAGACTAACATGTGATTATAGAAAAAACAAAAAACTAAAAATAACCATAATCATATCCATATATCTTTTCTGTAAGGTCCTCAAATACAAGATCAACTAATTGATTTGCTATACCTTCTAAAAGGGCATGAAGATTAATAAAATATCGTCATTTAACAAGGATGCTTTGAAGCTTTATTCTTGTACATAAGTTGTGCGTGAAAGCTGAGAGAAAAAAAATTCAAAAAAAAAGAAAACAAATTTGCGGAATATTAACAGAGTACCTTCCAACGCAATAATGTTGAGGATTTACACTTGATGGAAATTAGAAAGAAGTATATATGAAAGTCCAAACAAATATAATCCGCAAAATGGCCCTGGATTCAACCTTATTACTAGGAAATTTTGAAAATGGAAAGCAACTGTCAAAATGACCAACCTTATTATTGCGTTCTTTGGACTAAACAACGTACCAAAGATGTGAAAGGTAGTAGAATTTTGAATGATACCGAAGTCAGGTAAACTTTCCTATAAAGAAACATCTTACAGACCCATCTCTTCGTTATTTTGAAACACTATAAAAATTGCTTCTTAACATATTGAAGACCTTATACCCTCCTAACAGTTTGGTGTCAGATAAAAACACTCGACCATCGACCAAGTTCACAGAATCACATATATGATCCAGAAGTCCCTAGATTTGATCTACCGCCTTCTTGGCTATGGCTCTGGCTTTCTACAAATTATACCGTGAAGGCCTGACTCAAAAACTGAACATGTTCCTGTTACGTCAACACTCTGAACTATTAAAATACTATTTATCAGAAAGGTATTTCAGAATTAAATAGAAAGAAGCCTATTTCGACCTAAAAAAAAATTAAGGCAGGCGTTAAAAATGGACCAGCAAATTTCTAATTATTTTTATATTGTTATTTTTTGTTCTATCATCATGTTAATGAAAACAACGAAGGGGATGTCAATAAAAGAAATAAAGAAAAGCTGTCAACACTTTCTTGAAAGTCTCAAGCCAGTTTTAAGGTATTTCCTCTTGTATTTCCAACCCTTAGGGTGACCATATTAGCCGCTGGCCCCAGGTAGGAGTGCGTTTCATTCCTTTTAGCAGGAGTATCTCAAGGTCCAGTACTCACAAAGACTATACTAGAAAATTGCAAACTTATAGGCTAGATTAACACCTGGACAAATAAAATTAAATAAAGGCAAATCTGTTGATATCATTCAGTAATAAATAAAATGAATATATTTCTATTATAAAAATCTACACTCAGATTGGTTTTGCCAATACAGCAAAATATCTGTGTATGACATTTGATGCTAGACTTCACTAGAAAGTCCATATTAATAAGTAAAGCGACGAGCTTGGTATAAAATACAAAAGAATGTATTGGATGCTAGAAAAAAATTAAAAATTATTCACATACAACAAACTGCTTCTTTACAGGCAAATTTTGAAACTCTTATGGACATATGACATTCAGTTTTGAGGCTTTGCAAATAAAAGTAACATCTAAGTTATTGAACGTTTGCAGATTGAAGTATTAAGGAAGATCGTCGATGCACCCTGATATTGCCACAATAATATTCTTCATAGAGGGACCTTAAAGTGAAGACTATTAAAAATATAATAGAAAAATTTGGCAGTAGTTACCAACAACTACTACTCCAACATAGAAACGTTGCATCATAATCGTGATGACGAAATTAACATCTTCATAGGTGATATAAACATTGACTTGCTATCATCTGAGGAAAATACTTGCGTAGAATATCTAAACACACTTACTGAATTTGGATACAATTCTACTATAAACGAAGCCACTAGAGTTCAAGGTAATAGTAAATCATGTTTGGATCATATCTTTCTTCAAACAAAAATTACGTCAGTGATAAACTAATTTCTTTAGTTCTTAAAAGACAAGTAACAGATCATTTCTCTACAATTTTGCAAGTCATGTTAGAAAAAGAAACAGAGTTTAAAAAACATAAAGATACCTATTCAACTTTTATTAGCACAAATAAACTAAATAATATATTTCAAAATATGTGTTGGCTCCCTGTATATAATTCAGACGATCCAGATACTGAAAATTTCTTAATATAATTCAAAAGAGTCTTGCATCATGTACCGAAAGGCGCCTAAATCAAAGAAAGAATGTTAAAATTGCTCCATGGGTGACAAATGGTCTGCTTAACTCGATTAATAAAAAAAATAAAATGTTTCGCAATATACAAAAATATCCAAATAATATTGAAATACTACGAGAATATAAAATATTTCTAAATAAACTTAGCTCGTTAATAAATAAGGCTAAGTATAATTATTAATTATTATAAATTGATAAAAATAAAAATAACTCTGAAGGCTTATGGAGTGTAATACAGGACATTAGTAAATCGAAGGTTAAGAAAAAAGTAATTGATTTAATTAAAAACAGTTTAGGTAGTCCTTTAACAGACAAATATGAAATAGCTAATGAATTCAATTACACGTATGCCAATATAGGTAAAAAACTTGCAAATAAAATTAAAATTGATAAAAAGTTTACATTAAGGAAGATTTCTTCTCCAAATTCTTTTTTCTCTGGGCCAGTTGTATTCTATTCTTTTTATAGCTTTGGATAAAAAATAATTGACCGTAAATATAGAGAAAACACATTATTTACCATTTAGCTGCAATTCATATGGTGGACCACCGTTTGATCGCTTAAAAATTACTTATAGCGAAGAATCTCTTTTTATTTCAAATAAAAATAAAATCAAATAGCTTGAAGTAATAATAGACCCTTATTTAAAATGGAACCTACAGATGTCCTACACGGTAAATAAACTAAGCAGTATTTTGTACAAATTCAAATTTTTAAAAGATATTTTAACATCTTAAAACCCTTTATTGTGCTCTAGTTGAGAGCTATCTTCGGTATGCAATCACTGTGTGGGGTGCAGCTTTGAAAACACACCTTCACTCTTTAGAAGTCACACAAAAACGATTTCTAAAGTTAATTTATTCAAAAAAAATCTAGATATTCTATAGAAACAAAAATAATGGATCTAGGACAATTTATTTTTTTTTGCTGTAGCAATAAATATCTTATTCGTAAACCACGAGATCTAGTATATCATGAATATAACACTAGACAAAAATGTTGTTATTTAGCTCCATTGATGTTTAAAGTAGTTTCACAGAGACCATTTTCCTATTTCGCACCCAAACTGTACAAAATAATTCCTAAGAGCATTCAAACTGAATCAAACTTGTATAATTTTAAAAAAAGACTAAAACAATTTATTCTAGCTAATTCTCGCAGTATGATCCGTAGTTATTTTGAAAATTAAACCTTATCTATCTCAAAAAAAATGATTCTGCAGGTTTTTAAGATTTAGATTTTTAAATTTTTGAATTTTTAATAATAAAAAAAAAATAAAATAAAAAAAAATTCTAATTTATAGTACCTACGTTAAGTTATATTTTTAATTTAATTATGTTTAAATCGATTTTAGTAGTTTATGTTACTTTTAAATATTATTTCAGATTTTAAATATATTTTATTCACAGATTCTGTTTTAAATTGATATAATATACTTTGTAATTATTATTGTATTTTTAGTGAATAAATTATTATTATTGTTATTAAAAATATATTAAACTTAGAATGAATTTGGTATTATAATGGAGTGAATCTTTGATTAGTTGCTATTGGTGTTTATTTAGTCATATTAGAAATTGTCAAAAACGTATTCAGTCGATAATAAATTATTGCTGGTTATTATCTTCTTTCTAATTAAATTTTAAAAATCTGCAAAAATTATTAACTTTATGGGGAATAATTAACTTAAAAAAAATTTTAAGTATTTTTAAATGGCGACATAAAATGAAGGGGCGGTCAATTAAAAAAAAAATATATAAGAAAATGATATATTTGAGTTTGGACTCACCCTGCAGAGCTGTTTAAGATCATTTTAAAAACGATTTAAATCAAAGATCATAAATCGTTTGCATTTGAACAAATGATTTAAATCAAAGATCGATTTTTAAAATAAAAAGATTTAAATCAAAAATCTTTTTTAGATTTAAATCTTTTTTACAATTTAAATCATTTTAGGAAAGATTTAAATCTTTTTGAAAGATTTAAATCATTTTGGGAAAGATTTAAATCTTTTTTTACAATTTAAATCATTTTAGGAAAGATTTAAATCTTTTCGAAAGATTTAAATAATTTTTAGGAAAGATTTAAATCTTTTCGAAAGATTTAAATCTTTTCAAAAGATTTAAATCTTTTCAAAAGATTTAAATCTTCTTATAGATTTGGGTAACTCTTTAAAAAATGCTTTCGGTATGCCAAAGATAGATAATGAATACTTTTCTCGTATTTATTTTTTATCGTTATTAGCCCAATGCAATTCTTACCGAAATATTAATTTTAAATAATAAATATCCGATCAAGATAATTTTTTTAAGGATTTATGCAGCATTGATATCTATAGTTATGAAAATTGTTATTTAAAAATGTCATGTTGATTGGTAAATAGGAATTTTTCAACCCTTTAAAAGATTCTTTTGGTATGCCTATGATGCCACAAAACAATGGAGACCTAGTTTTTAAGAAAAGTGATTTTTTTTCTGAAAAATATCTTAAATCCGTCAACTCTTCCTTGAGTTAACGTGCTTAATGTCATACATACATACATAAACACCCACAGATGCACATACATCAGACTCTTTAAAAATATGTTTTTTTGTACTTAGGAGACTCTCTCGGAAAAATGCATTTCATTTTCAAAATCTCCCGGCTAAGAATAATGAAATTGAGTGGGTTGAATTAAAAGAGTTCTTCTCTTAACGTGAAGTTATTGCGAGTAAATAAATAGCCAAAGTAGGCGCGTTTGGGTTAATTTTTTTGATGAATGTGTGGATGAATCAGGCAAAGAAATAAAAAATTTAATTAATTCGCTCTTTCTATGCCAAGCATATTTATTGAACTGGTCAAAAAGTCATAATCGTCTTAATGCAACTAATGTCAAATCTGAAATAAAAGTGTGCATAAATTTAAAATACATATGTAAAGAGTTTCAGGATTATATCGATAATGAAAAAGTATTTCCAGCTGCTTGCGGTGTAAAAAATACAACTTTACAAAAAAAAATATCGGGTCAAAAATATTGTAAAATTTCATACTTAAGAATAATCTTTAGACATTGCAATTATTTGTTACACTTTACTTTTTTTTGTTTTTCTTTTCTCTCGGATTTCTGATTCAACCCTACTGACATGCTGGCTAGATTATTATTGAAAAGACAGGTTGATAACGATTTTGACGAATCAAGTGATGTAAATCGTTTTAAAAAGATTTAAATCTTTAAGAAATTTTAAATCATTTTAAAAGGATCGTATCATTTTACAGGTTTAAATCATTTCAGAAAGATTTAAATCAATAAAAAGAATTAAATCGTTTCAAAAAGATTTAAATCGTTTTAAAGATTTAAATCATTTTAAAAATATTTAAATTGTCTTAAAAAGATTTAAATCGTTTTAAAAAGATTTAAATCTTTTTAAAAAGATTTAAATCTTTTTAAAAAGATTTAAATCGTATTAAAAAGATTTAAATCGTTTTAAAAAGATTTAAATCGTTTTAAAAAGATTTAAATCTAATTTTTAAATTAAAAATCAAAGATACTTTTCAGAAAGATTTAAATCATAAATCAAAAATCATTTTTTTAAAAAAGATTTAAAATCAAAGTATTTAAATCAAAAAATGTATTTAAATCAAAAAATGTATTTAAATCAAAAAATGATTTAAATCTCACTGATAGGTGACAGCTCTGTCACCCTGTACAAATTTGTTTTGAATTAAAAAAGAAGTGCATCGGTATAAATTTTTGACTACTATCCAAAATCTTCTGAAGCAAAACCATTGATTTTCAATGGTTCAAAGCAAGGGCAATTCAAATATAAAATTTAAATTGTTGCCTCTCTGTTGTACATATTGCTGTGAAAACAAATTTGAAAAAAAATCAAAGAGATGTTACCGGTGTCCTGCCCTGTATACAACACTCTCAATATTATTTCTAAAAAAAAAACTGGTAAAATTGGTGAAACTGTCAACTTACCCTGGAAGAACCCCGAATTTACTTAGGGTTAGTACTAAAATGTAACGAAGCTCTAGCCGAAGTATCCATCAAAAATATAAATAAGATTCACTAAAGGTCACGCCAAATACTTTTTGGACCTGGTACATTCATTAGACTGAAAACATCGGTAATGAAAAACCAAATTAAAGAACATTTCCTTAAGTTATCTACAGCAAAAAAATACTTGACTATGAGTAGAAAGAATCTGCCCCTAATCACAGGATTTCTGACTTGTCAGTGCCAAGTACGGAAGCATTTCTACAAAATGGTGCTGCTATTATCCGCCCGTTGCAGGAAAAGCCAACAAGAAAATAAGACTATTGAACAAATCCTTTACGATTGCCCGATACTCTTATTTAGTGAAAGATTTGTGTTCGACGTGAATTGGCTAACACCAGCCGATATAACTAAAGTAACTTTAGCACACAAAAGGGCCTGTTATGTCAAATTATGACAAATCGTAGTAAACGTCCAGTCCAATGTGCAAAAGCTTACTTTGGATAGTAATCGTAGAAAAAGAATATTATCAAGCATTTGTTTATATTTTTCGCTTAAGAATCTGCAAGTAAAATGTAACCCTTTTCTTGTGAATTAGCCTGCATAGGTAAATTAGTTCTAGCTGACCAATTTTTTACTCCTAAATATACCGGGTATCAATTATTAATCATCTTCTTGTCATATTCTAAAGAATTACAACTTTATAAACTAAGGGCCGTTACTTTCTGTCTCTATTTAAACACATGATTAAGAAATCGGACGCTAAATTTAATCAAGCTAGTTAACCATGATTAAATCATATTGAGTACTTTCTGACCTAATTTATAATCGATTACGAAATCATTGTTTAACGTGGGTTGGCAGCAATGAAATTTGACAGATTGTCATTATTTGTGATAGGTATGTCAAAATAAAATAAATAGAAGACAGTTTAAATTAAAGCTGCGAATAGTTTATAAAAATTAAAATTATTCTAAAAAACTTAAATATGGACGTGTCGAAATCCAATATTAGGACGAAAAGGGGAAGTAATTTTTCTAAAATTGAAATTCGTTCATTAATGATGAACATTTTTCAAGAAATTCATACAATAGAAAATAAAAAACTGATTGTGTAATGTTAAAAGAAAAACAACAAGCATGGAAAAGAATTGAAACCACGTTTAATTCTTCCAACACCTCAAATAGAGATCTACATTCTCTTAAGATGAAATATGAAAATATAAAGAGAGACCTAAAGAAAAAAATGTCTGCACTCCGTTTGAGTAAATTAAAAACTGGAGGTGGACCTCCTGAAGATATCCCTTTACTGTGGTATGAGGAGAAATTGTATTCGATATTACAATTAAATGTGGACGGATTAGAATCCATGGGAGATTCTGACGATATCTCAAATAATATCGTGCAAGATTCTGATGATGTAGAAATACCAACGATTGCAAGCGATGATGCATCACAAGCCAGCAGTAAGATTTCAACAAATGAAGGAGCGGTCATTACAAATGACAATAAGGTAGGAATTGCAATGATCGTTTCTTTAAAGTAGTAACATTTTCAATATTAATAATTAGTATTTTAGATTTTCATACATATCTAATTATTTTAGGGTTCCTAATAAGATTGAGGTCCCTGTTACGATATCCACACCCCACGCTCGCAGTACTGCCAAAAATGGAAGAAAAGGAAAAGGGTAACTGTGGCAGAAGAGGATAGGAAAGAGAATCTTGAAAATTTTGACAAACTAGCAAAGTCAAAGACCGATTTAACTGAAATACAAAAAAAATGTTATGAAGTAGAATTGAAAATTAAAGAAGAGGAACTGGAAAGAAAAAGAAATGATTCAAGTTTAAAAAGTCAAATTTTAGAAGTAGAGTTAAATACAAAAAATGAACAATATAACGAAGTTCTTAGAGAAAATTTGAGAAAGGCACAAATGTTCAACCATTTAGAAGAAGAACAAAAGGTTAAATTGGACATTTTAAAATGTGAACTAAATGCAAAACTAAAATAAATTGTGGTAAAAACTAATAATTAAGTTTATTGACTTTTTCGTATGTTTGTTATCAGTGATAGTTTTTTTTTGTATTTGTAGTTGTTTATAATAATATATTATTGCTTTCCAAAATAACGTTTTATTAAACATCAAAGATAAAAGGAAAACAACTATAATAATGTTTCAAAATAATCAATTAATTCTTGTTGAACTGCATTTTCTAACAGAATATTTTCATCTTGTTGAGGAAACTCATTTGCCTCAGGGACATTTATCTCTTCTTCATCATCAATGCTGTCCCTATTCAATACAGCTATATTGTGTATTATAGCTGTTGCTATTATTATTTGTTGAGCTAGTGGTAACGCACATCTCATTCCACATGAAAGAATTGGAAATCTCCGTTTTAAAATCCCAAAGGTCCTTTCAATTACACATCTAGTTGATATATGTGCTTCATTATATAATTGCTGAGCAGCTGTAATTGGATCTGCAACAGGCGTCATCAGATATTTTTTTAACGAATAACCACTATCTCCTACTAATAAGAAATGGCCAAACTCTCCACTTTCAAAGCGAGCTCGTAATAATGAATTACTAAAGATATGACTATCGTGACAAGAACCAGGCCATCTAGAAACTATATCCATAATATAATTAGAGCAATCACATACAACCTGTACGTTTATAGAAAACCATCCCTTTCGATTCCTATACACTTCCGCATTATCTCCACCTAAAAAATTATTTAAGTATGCATCAAAATAATAGTCTGTATAATTCAATATGTGATTGTATTGAAATGTAGAAAATGACAGACCTGGAGATTGAATAGGAACATGTGTACAGTCGAGCGCCCCTATAACTTTAGGAAAAAGGGCTGTTTGAAAAAACCTCACTTGCACGTTTTTCTTTTCTTCTGCACTACCAGGAAATTTTATATATTTTGGACGTAATAACACTATCGCATTTGTGACCCTTTTTATATATAATACGTCCAGCAGTACTTTTATGTAATCCACCAAAATCACCAATAGAAATGTAAAAGTTTCCTGTTGCATAAAATCGCAATGTAATGAGTAGTTGTGTTATAATATCTACTTCATGATATCTAAAATCATTAAATGTATGAGTACTGTTGTAATCTTGTAAATATACAAACTTACTGTTTCTTAGTATGTTCTAAATAAGTTTCAATTTCCATCGATAGCATTTTTGCAGTTTTTTTTGTAATTCGAAACCTCCTGTAAAAATTTTTATCATCTAGTTCAACCAAAAAATTTACTCGGGGAAGTATATTATAAGTCCTCATACTATTTATAAAATTCACTATTTCTTCATCATTATCATTAAATAAATCATTTAGCTCATCAAGCTCCATTT
>OV651827.1:6361500-6379500 GCA_927349885.1 Psylliodes chrysocephalus | reverse complement strand
TTTGGATTTTAAAAAAAAAATGTGGAACATATTAAAAAAAAATAACCGAAGACAATAAAAAAAAATTGAGGAAATACGACTTGAAACAGGCGATCTTATAAATCTGCCGAAACAAATATCAAATGAGTTTTAATATTTTTTTTTTCATCGGAGAAAAAATAGATGATCAGATTAAAAATTCTTTATTCTTAGAGCCAGTCACAAAAAATGAAATGACAGCCCTAATTAACTCATTAAAAAACAAAAAATCACTGTTGATAGATAATGTAACATCTGAAACAATTAAAATTCTGGCTGACGAAATAGCGCCATTACTTTTAAATGTAATCAATAAAATTAATAGATCTGGTAAATATTTAAAACAATTTAAAAAAACAGTTATTGTGTCTATACATAAAAAATGTCCAATCTAATTAATAACTATAGACCAATTTTTTTAATTACAACTTTTACAAAAATCTTTGAAAAAACACTTAAATGTAGAATGAAAAAATTTGTAAAAAAATATAATATTATGTCAAAGTGTCAGTACAGTTTTCGAGAAGGCTTATGTACAAGTGATGCTATTTCAGCTTTATTACAAAAAAATTATACAGCTGTAGATGAAACGAAACCATCTTTATGCGTATTTCTGGACCTTGCAAAGGCTTTTGACACTGTGAGCCACCCACAACTGTTGGAGGCTTTGGAAGATTCAGAAATACTTGGCATTGCACTAGAACTTTTAAAAAGTTATTTGTCTGACAGAGAACAGATGGTAAAAGTTGAAAATAAAACCGTTAAATTCGAAATACCCCAAGGAACAGTGTTGGGTCCTTTACAATTTTCAATTTTTCTAAATGATATTTTCACTATTGATACTCTAGGTACTATCATTAGTTTTGCAGACGACACGGCGGTATTTTATGAGGCTAACAGTTGGAAAAAATTAAAAGAAAAAGCTAAAGAGGATCTAAAACAAATAATAAATTGGTTTAAACATAAACAACTTACAGTTAACTATGAGAAAACTTATTTTGTGCTCTTCTGTAGTTACAAAAATGCACTTTCACTATATAAATCGATTAAAATATATCTAAATGATGATGCAATAAAAAAAAAGGATTATATCAAATATTTAGGAGTAACTGACTCTCATTTAAAATTGAATTTTCATGTAGATAATAATAATAATAATAATAATAATAATAATAATAATAATTTATTTACAAAATAACGGTAAATACAATTTGAAATATTACAATATTATCTAGTAAATAAATAATAAAGCTAAAGGATATCTAGATCCTGTACAGCTGGCTAAAATATTTGAGTATATATTTAAAATATATTTATAATAATTAAAAGTTATTTTTTTTTTTTTTATTATATTTTGGTAACAGTTAACCTTTGTGACGACCAACTATAAGGAAAACCTGTCTGAAGTTGAGCGAATTAGGATCAACTGTAATACCCTACGTATAACTTTTTAATAATTTTTTTTTGTATATATTTTTTGTTTTAGAACAGTAATATTAAATAATAATAATAATAATAATAATAATAATAACACATTAAGAATAATGACCATAATAAAAGTAATAATTATAATAATAATAGTAACAATAATAATAATAACAATAATAATAATAATAATAATAATATTTCATTAATAATAATAATTTTCAATCATTGCAAGTATAGTTTGGCGTGGAAATTGTAAAACCCATTTTTTTATTAATTTTTTGTATAGATTTTTTGAATGAATTTGTTTTATCTCAATTGGCAATTTATTATATAGTTTAGGACCTATGTACCAAAAACTTCGTTGAGTGTTGGATTTCAATACTTTGGGTAAGACATATGTATAACTTTTTGAACGGGTATTATAATTGTATTCATTTTTTTTCAATTCGCCTTTATTGAAATGCTGCCTTATTAATAGATTCTGACAAAACAGTTGTCTAACATCAAATAATTTGCTTTCTTCGAATAGTTGCTGTGTTGGGTAAGTATATGGTTTTTTCAATATAATTTTTATGAGATATTTTTGCGTATTATTGAGATTGTTTATATGGCATTCTAATACCCCTCCCCAAGCTATGATCCCGTATTTAATATGTGATTCAGCAAGCCCATAATAGATCATTTTTAATTGTTCAAAATTCAATAGTTTTGATAAAAATTTAAACCTAAATAATAAGGTTCTGAGTTTCTTTATTAAAAAATTAATATGTATATCCCATTTTAGGTGTTTGTCTATATATACCCCCAGATATTTAATATTAGATGCAAAACTAATGTCGACTAAATTTTTATTGACTCTAATTGAGATTTTATTGTAGGTAGGTGAGGTATTTTCATATGAGCAAAAAGGTATAAATAAAGTCTTGTTAAAATTGACAGTAAGCAAGTAGTGGTGAAACCAATCAAAGCTACGAGGGAGGTCGTTCTCAACTAATATTTTTAATGTATCCCAGTCTGAGCTCTCATAAATAATTGCGGTGTCGTCAGCAAAACTAATTATTTTCCCATTTGAATTGACAGCAAATAAATTATTTAGATATATGTTAAACAATATTGGTCCTAGTACAGTTCCTTGTGGGACACCACATATAATATTTTTGTTTTCGCTGACCACATCATCAATTACGACAGATTATTTTCTTTCTGTTAAATATGAACGAAGTAATTCATAGCTTTGACCTCTGAAACCAATCTCGTGTAGTGTATCGATCATTTTTGTATGACTAACCGTATCGAATGCTTTTGTAAGGTCGATGAAGATGCATAGAGATGCCTTTTTTTTATCAATATTTTCATATATATTTTTTATCAATTGAGCTATTGCATCTTCTGTCGATCTTCCCTCCCTAAATCCATATTGTTTGTCGGAAATTATATCGTATTTGTTCAAAAACTGTGAGATACGTATCTTTAAAATTTTCTCATAAACCTTTGCGAAATTAGTTATTAATGAAATTGGTCTATAATTTGTCATTAAGTCTTTTTTTCCTTTTTTGAATAATGGTTTTATGATTGTCGTTTTGAATGGCGTTGGAAAGATTCCTAATTGAAAAGATGTATTAATAATATATTTTAATGGTACAGCAACTTGACGTGAAATTTTTTTTAATGTTTCGGATTTTATACCATCAATTCCTGGAGCTTTATTTAGTTTAAGAGAATTAATAATATTAATGATCTCCTTTTCATTTGTATCTAATAAATACAACGAATTTGGAACGAGTTTTTTGTTAAATTTTTTGTCAACGGGTTTTATTTGCTTAGCAAGATTATTCCCAATATTGGAAAAAAAGTCACAAAATTCATTTGCAACAATTTTTTTATCATAAATTTTTAAACCATTTTTGTCAGTTATTTCACAGATATTGTTAGACTTCTTGTTTTGATTCATAATATTATTAATTGATTTCCATAGATCGGCAGAGTTTTTGCTACTTTTTCCAATTTCTGATTTATAATAATTGGATTTAGCGATTCTGATTAAATTTCTTAAATTGTTTCTATAAATTTTATAATTTTTAATATTATCGATTGAATTATTATTTTTCATTTTTTTGTAAAGTTTATCTTTTATATTAGAAGAAACCACTAATGATTTTGTTATCCAAGGGGATCTTTTTGCCTCTTTATTTTTAATTTTTTTGATGTATTCACTTTCTTTTATTTTAGTTTTAACAATATTAATAAAGTTATTGGTAGCCAGACAAACATTATTTTCAAATAGGACAGTTTCCCATTTTTCATTTTCTAGTTTATTCGTTAGAGCATCATAATTTATGTAAGTTTTAAAATTACTATTTTTTAATACATTTTCTCCTTTTTTGGGGGTAACAATTTGGACTATGGTGGTGAAGTGATCAGTAACAGAAGTTTCCAGTACAATAGGAACATACACGTTATTATCATTCGTTTTGTCTAATAAAAAAATATGATCGATACAAGTTTTGGAATTATCTTGCACCCTAGTAAATTGATTTATAAGTGATTTGTAACCCTCTCCATTTAGAATGTTCAAATATTCGATGGCTTCATTTTGTTCACTAAATAAATCAATGTTTATATCACCAGATAGGATGTGGAAATCAAAATCTTTATTCAAATTATTTATATATGACATTAGACTTTCATTAAAGTCAATGATCTTAGTGCATGGGGGTCTATATAGACATGTAATTAAATATGTTTTATTATTAGCGGTTAGATTAATTTCAATAGCTTTAATTATTCCAATATCTACAATTTTGAAAGAGTATTTAAAAGATTCTTTAATAAGTACAACGGTCCCATCATTTTTATTTATAGCGCTTTCATTATACAATAAGTCGTACCCATTTATTTTTAATATTTGTAAATCAGTCAATTGAAATGTTTCACACAAACAGATAACATCAAAATCTATACCAATATTTTCTAAGACAACATTAAATTCATCAATATTTTTAGTAAAGCTCCTTATATTAGTATTAATAATTTTTATATTAGTTAAATTAGTGTCTTTAATATGTGCTTTACAATCTCCTGCTTTTTCGATTATTATTGTATCAATTGTTTCAGTTTTAAAATTTCGAATGTAATCTTCCATAATTACTTATAAATAAAATTAATCTCAAAACTAAAGTTAATTTATTATTTTTTTTTTTCTATACAAAATTTTCTATATATTGACACGCACAATTTCTTTAATAATAATAGACTATAAACTTTTAAATGATTAAACACATATACAACAACAACAAAGTAAGTATTTTTTTGAGTATCTATTTAACAGGGAATATTAATGACGGGTTAGTAATTTTGAGTGTTTTATTTTCTTTTATAACTGGCTGAACTCGCTGATTGTAGTTGTTTTTTTGGGGTAACCCCTGAAGCTGATCCAAGTCTTGTTTGATATCGTTTTCCCTTATCTCCCTTTGAATGAGTTGGTGGTACTTCGGTTTTCTGTGCTGCTTCATCTACTTTGACAATAGATTTAGAAGAACTTTCTTCTGTGTTGACTTCAACCAATTGATGCTGATGAGGTGGTGGGGTTGGTGGCGCGCTAGTGGTTTGTCTGGGTTGTAACTCGAAAATCTCTTGTTCTTCCCCCTCTCTAAGCAGTTCTTCTGCAGTATAAGTCTTGTCTTCTATTACTAATTTGTTTCCTTTAATTATAGCACGTTTTTTTTGGCTTCTAGCTTCTTTCATATACTTTACAAGTGTTTTTTTCTCCTCTAAATCTTTTGGTATAAGGTCGTCTGTAATGTAAATTCCTGTATTTTTTAGACCTTTTGCGTTTTTTAGAATTTCTGTTCGTTTTATGTTCGAGTGAAGTCTTAATAGTATTGGTCTTGTACTCTCGCAGATTTTTCCTAACCGATAAATATCAGTTATATCAAAATTTTCGATTTTAATTTTTAAGTATTTTGTAGCAATTTTATTAACAGCAGTTAGTAGATCTTTCTGTGTCTCTTGAGGTTTTTCACATACACCATAAATAATTAAATTTTGAGCTCTTAGTTTTCTTTCGGCAGTATCCAAGCGCGTTGTTAAAATACCGTTTTCAGCTTCTAGTTCCTTCAATTTATTTTCAAATTCCCTAAATTTATTATTAACGGAGACAGAAAACGTTTTTATTTCAAAATTTATACCGTCAATTTTTGTAGAGAGGTTTTGATTCGTTTTGTTTACCAATTCAAATAAATCATCTAGTGTTCTAGTTCCATCCATAATAAAAGAAGATATATTGACTCTACCACTGGTTTGTTTTTAATTATATCTAATTTATTATCTGTATTTATCTATTCGTTTTTTGTCTCTAGATTTAATTATTATCGATGTTTTTTAGGATCTCTAAGTTATTGCTATTCAAAAATATTTTTGACTTACTTCTTCGTATAGATCAAATTTTTCTGAAACGTTTGATATAAAATGCACTATTTTTTGGAATTTGTGACCACTTTAAAACTACAATTTTTCGGAATACCTTCAACTATCAACCGATCACTACGAATTTATTTCAAAGATAATATTGTAAGATAATATTGTAAATAATAATATTGTAAATACATTACGATTGCTACTTTATAAATTTAAATATTTAAAGAAGTATATAGATACTACACACCTTCGCATAATATATTTTAGCCTTGTAGAATCCAAAATAAGAAAATAATAAAATACCAACTCATCCGACTAATTTGATATTTACTAAAAGTGGCATAATGGATATAAGACAGTTGTATATATTTAATTTATTAATTTACACCTACACTACGACACTACAGAAAATTCTAGAGATACTAACTCAGGTGCACTTTCCGGCCTCAACTAACAGGACTAGATTTAGAAGACTAAGGGAACTACAGTTACAAGGGGATTAGACCAACTCCAAAAGACTGGAAGCTGGCCTCCGAGGTAACAAGACCTCACAGGATTGGTTGGGCTATCAAAAAATTTAAGGCATACAAATCCCCGAGGCCGGATGGGATATATCCAATTCTGCTCCAGAAGGGCAAGGATGTGTTAATGTCACATTTATGCAAAATCTTTAGAGTATGAATTTCCTGGAGATATATCCCAGTAATATGGTATAAGGCGAAAATAGTCTACCTGGCCAAAGTAGGTAGGGTCACAGACCAAACGCCAAAGTCATATCGTCCCATAAGCCTATCCTTCTTCCCACTTAAAACTAAAAATAAATCCGCTCCATCCCAACCAATATGCATACCAGCCAAGAAAGTCAACTGACCTAGCGCTGGATGATCTAAATAGGCTGCTTTCAAAGTTTAATGACAAAGAAATTGCAATAGCCACTTTCTTAAATATCGAAGGAGCTTTCAATAATGTCTTAACCAGGTCAATAATCAAGGCTCTAGAAGAGAAACGTCCCAGTTACAATATGCCTATGGATCACTGCCTGTCTAGAGAACAGGATCATTTTATCCACTCTAGGAAAGGCAACCATACAGGTAAAAGATTCACGGGACTAAAAACGGATACTTACAGGACTAAGATCAAAACAATTATTCTATTTGTCACAGAAACCAAATACCTCGGAGTCATATTTGACCAAAGGCTGACGTGGAATCAACATCTCAAAACACTCACATACAAAGCTACAACAGCTCTCGTAAGCTGTATTAAACTGCGCAGGCAAGTGTAATATGCCAACTCACTGACATTTAGTGGCTTGTCTGTGTAAGTGCTACTGCAACAATGAAGGTATTATTAAATCTCACGATAATACACATCTTCATACAAAGAGCAACCAGGTTAGCTATTCACAGGCTAATGCAGGGACAAAACCCAATAAGCCAACTACATAACTCCGACTACACAAGGCTATATCAGCAAGTAAAAAGGGATAATATTCTAGCTATGCCTACTGATAGAGCCATAACCACATACACATTTAAAAGAAATTTTCAAATTCAAATACCAGCCCGAGAATTCTGAAAACAGGGACCTCCCGTAAAGGCTGAACTCGTCAGACGGTTTAAAAACCAAAGAAGGAGCCGGTGCTGGAATTTATGGACCCATGTCAAAAACAACAATTTCATTGAGTTTTGGAAAATATGCAACAGTGTTCCAGGCTAAACTAATAGTTATGCAACAGTGGGCAAGAGAAATACTAAATCAGTAAGTATCACGACTGGTGAAAGACTGTCTAGAAGACCTGACAGAGCTTATGAGCCAAAACAAGATGACCCTAGCCTGGGTGCCAGGCCATAAGGGATATCGGGGGAACGAAAAGGCTGAAGAATTAGCCCGAGAAGGCTTAGATAAGGCCATAACAGGCCCAGAACCCTTCTGTGAAGTTGCTAAGGCATTGTGCAAGTCATCCATCAAACAATAGATGCAAAAAAGTCTCAGGAATGGTGGAACAATTATGCAAGACTAAGACAGGTTAAACAGTTTAAGGAACCATCGGCCAAGTTCACGAACGACCTACTGAATCAAAAGTGTCCAATCGTTAGGATAATAGTAGGTCTTCTTACTGAACACTGTTGGCTTAAAAGGTACATGAATGTCGTCAATCCAGCATAAGAAGCGACTTTGTGCAGGTTCTGTGAAGAAGAGAAGAAAACATTATTTCACGTGCTGTGCCAATGTAAAGGCCTGGCTGGAATGAGGTTTCTAACATTGGGCGAATAAAAGCCAAACGCATGCAACTACATGCGGGAGCCACAAAACTGTACATTGTACCTAGTATACAAAAATTAAAAGCTGTTCTCATTTTTATTGTAAAATGTACCTTTGGTACCTTACACACATTTAAAACTAAATAAGTTTTTTAAGTCACTCTGTATTTAAATTTTAAATAAAATTTCTTATTCTCTAACATCTTTTACCTAAAAAAGGTAAAAGTGGTAAGAGGAGATTTGAACAGCTGTTTTTGAGATATCAGAATTTATAAAAATGGTGTTCTTTAAATTTTACAATAAAAATGAAAGTAGCTTTAAATTTTTCATTGCAAAAACCCCCCTAGCCAAATATTTTGAAAATACACTAATTATTAAAAATAATATTTATGAAAAACTAAAACCAAATTGAAGTTTAAAAACTCTGTATTTTCGAAATCATCCACTTTTGGACCGAGGTAAGTTGGATTAGATATTTAAGCCTTAGAAATATGTGGTATCATTTTTTATGCAACTTTTTAGAGACATCTTGTATATTATAAATTGGTCAACATTGCTTTTGTGGTGTTGTACTTTATTACTGATTTGTTTAAACTAAAAATCTGATGTGTCCAACACATGACTTTCCTATCTAGTTATTATAGGCTTTTTCCGGTTATTTTGTACAACCTATTGCAGCATCTCTATAAATGTTTAGAGGATAAACTAAATATATACATTGTCCACATACATCTACCTCGAAACATTTTCCTATAGATATTCATGGAAAACGAAAATACTGAAAAATTAAAATTTCCTACAATTTTTTCATTACGGTCCATTTTAGAAAAATCATGTAAAAACAAAAATTATAGAGATCAATATCGCAAACAACTTTTATTTCAAAAACTTTCATAAAATTCAGAATTTTGCACATTTTGTCAAATTTCTCGAATACGGACCATTTCAGGAAATTTTTACATGAAACAAAAATTATAGATAATAATATTAGAAGTAACTTTTATTTGAACAATTTTTTTCTCCAAACATTAATAACAGATATATTCCATAAAATATAAAAGTGGCCTCCCATAAAGTACCCCCCCAGATGTTCCGACTATGTCTAAAATCTAATCGTTTCACGTCAGGCCGAAATAAACCTTAAGTTTAAAATTTAATGTTTTTTTCTTTATCCGTTTTTGAGTTTTCTTCAAAATTCGAAATTTACACATTTTCTCAAATATCTCGAATACGGTCCATTTTAGAGAAATTATGTATAAAATAAAAATTATAGAGAATTATATTACAAACAACTTTTATTTGAACAATTTTTATAAAAAATTATTTTTTTTACATTTTGTCAAATTTCTCGAATACGGACCATTTTAGGAAAATTTTGCATAGAACAAAAATTATAGATAATTATATTAAAAGTAACTTTTATTTAAAGAATTTTCTTTTCCCAACGTAAATAACAGATATATTCCATGAAATATAAAAATGACCACCCATAAAGTACCCCCCCAGATGTTCCGACTCTGCCCAAAATCTAATCAGCTCTTTAGACGCTGGAACAAAGCTTAAGTTTGAAATTTGGTGTTTTTCCGTGTATCGGTTCATGAGTTATGCGTTATAAACACACACACACACAAACACACACAAACACACACACACACACACACACACACACACACACACACACACACACACACACACACACACACACACACACACACACACACACACACACACACACACACACACACACACACACACACACACACACACACACACACACACACACACACACACACACACACACACACACACACACACACACACACACACACACACACACACACACACACACACACACACACACACACACACACACACACACACACACACACACACACACACACACACACACACACACACACACACACACACACACACACACACACACACACACACACACACACACACACACACACACACACACACACACACACACACACACACCACACACACACACACACACACACACACACACACACACACACACACACACACACACACACACACACACACACACACACACACACACACACACACACACACACACACACACACACACACACACACACACACACACACACACACACACACACACACACACACACACACACACACACACACACACACACACACACACACACACACACACACACACACACACACACACACACACACACACACACACACACACACACACACACACACACACACACACACACACACACACACACACACACACACACACACACACACACACACACACACACACACACACACACACACACACACACACACACACACACACACACACACACACACACACACACACACACACACACACACACACACACACACACACACACACACACACACACACACACACACACACACACACACACACACACACACACACACACACACACACACACACACACACACACACACACACACACACACACACACACACACACACACACACACACACACACACACACACACACACACACACACACACACACACACACACACACACACACACACACACACACACACACACACACACACACACACACACACACACACACACACACACACACACACACACACACACACACACACACACACACACACACACACACACACACACACACACACACACACACACACACACACACACACACACACACACACACACACACACACACACACACACACACACACACACACACACACACACACACACACACACACACACACACACACACACACACACACACAGTGGTATCACTGTGATATTTGTTTCGGCACCCTTTTATAAACATTATTAAATTGCTACATGTAAAAGGACTTTCCAAAAGGGTGTCGAAAATGTACTCTAGATATAATGTAAAAAATGCTCATAGATCAAACGTTATTTTCAAATTTTAAATCCAAACTCAAGAAACCAAATCAACTAAATGTAGTTTATACCGCCACTGGTAATTTTTGAATTCTGTAAAAACTCTTATTTTTGTTTCCCTAATAATTTTGGTAAACCAAATATTAATACTTCGAATACATATACCTACACATTATCACAAACAAAAAGATGGGTTTTGTCCATGATCAAAGTTTTTGTTATTTCTAGTTCTAAATGTTTTTTTAAATTTAAAAAAGCCGGGACTGCACCAGAAGATGGAATTTTATTCCAAAACTTATGTAATACTGAACTAATGAAAATATAATCTACCGATCATACTAAAGATCTTTTATTTGTTTGTAAAAAAATATTTTAAATTGGGTGTAGGAAATTCTTCTGCTAAAACAAAGGTACAAATTTCCTTTTTTATGAATAGCTTTAATAATCTTTACTTATCTTATCTTACCAGCAAATAAACCTTTATTTTTCAAAAGACTAAAAGGATGTCTTGAAAAATATACCTTTTGCTTCATATTTTATAAAAATATGATTTCAAGCATATCAAAGACATTCTGATATACAATGTGGAATTTATTGCAACAATTATAAATCCTGCCCACACAAAAACAGGAGATTGATAAGAACCATTGTTATCTAGTTACTTTTTTAGTTATTTTTCCCTGTGTAAATAGGACTTTTCAATTCGCTTCTCTTAGTTTAAAAACAGAGTATGGTCGTTAATAACCTTCGTGGTTGCTGCGATCTTTTCTTTAAATAAACAAAACAAAAAAACACTTATTGTCACTATCGCGAACGAAAATAAAGTTTTTATTTTACGACCCAACACTGGAAACTAATTGGTGTAGTTGTACCACAAAAACTATAAATATTTTGATAAGAGAGTCGCTTTGTACACGTCTTTACTGTTTATTTGTCTCAATGTATATCGTCTTTTAACTAAAAATGTAAGAATACATAGAGAAATTGTATTTATATTTGTATTATATAGACCGTATTGTATATTAATACAAGTTATAGTATACAATGTCAAAAAGCCGCCAAAAACATTAACCTTTGCTTCATAGACATTTTATAGTTCATTCACATTTTGCAGTTTTATAACATATTGTTTTATTTCATTTTAATTACGTCAGTCTGGAATCCGATTTTGTTCTTTAAACACCTTTCTTTTGTAACATAGTTTTTTATTTCAAATAAATTATTTTTTAAAAACTACCTTACGGCAATTTTGAATTTAAGTGGCGCAGTCAGTAGGATAGGTCAAACCAGATTAGTGGATATAATTTTCGGTTCGTATTAACCATTCATTGACCTATTCGAACATATACCATGTGTTAGGAAATTCCAGTTGGGTGAACTGAGTAGCTCAACGAGAAGACATCAAAAGGACATTTGATACTTCGGGAATAGGAAGAAAGAACACTACAAGTGAATATTGTGGCATCTTTCGCTGGTTCTACACATGGAATGAATATTAATTTTGCTGTAAGTACTTATATCACATAGAGGTAAAACTAATCAATGTGCTTCAGATTTTTCTGAAAAGTCAGATAATAGTAGCACAGATTCTAACTCAGACTCACCAAAGTCTTTAATAAATTCTATAAATTCTATAAATATTACTAAAATTTTAAAAGATAATCAAAAATTAAAAATGGCAGTACTAAAAAAAGAATATTTAGATATGATACCCGAATTTCAAGGGGATACACAATTACTCCCTAGATTTTTAGAAATTTGAAAAAAATTAGTCAAAAAATTTTATAATGCAGCTGATGTTAACGATTTTCAGAATGAATATCTGATGTCAAGTGTCTTAGCAAAGATTAAAGGTGAAGCAGCTGTAAATATTTCATCTTGCACAATATCAAATTGGGCAGATTTAAAAGGTGCTCTATTAAATACCTACTCCGATAAAAGAGACATGTTTACGTTAAATATAGAGATGGTACAAACCAAACAAGGTAATGAATCGCCTTTTGATTTTTTAATAAAATACAGCACTTAAATCTTCAAATTTCTAATATAAAAGCTCATACTGCTGGGCATGAAATAGTTACTTTATCAATTTATTGTCGTTATTTGGCTCTCAGAGTATTGTTACGTGGTTTAAAGGAACCACTGGGTTCACTTATGCGCACCAAAAATCCTGCAGATCTAAATTCCGCGTTAAATATGTTAACAAATGACTTCCAAAACAATATTGAAGGTTTATGTACTTATAAAGGTAAATTTGTGCCTAGGAATAGTTTTCTTGAAAATAGAAACACAAATAAATAATTACAAATTACTAATTTTTCTCATAACTCTCGACCGCCTGTTAGAAAAAAAATTATTTTTACAATCCATCACAAGTTAATACTAGTAAAATAAATAATAATACTAATTTTGATAAAAGTACAAATATATTTAAGCCAAACCCAAATCACACTTTTCCAAAACCTACTCCAATGATTACGTCTACAAGAAATACATTTAGGCCTAATCAAAATTATCAAAATCCAAATTACTTTAGACAAAACCAAAATCAAAAATTTTTTGTTGAATAATTACACACTATAGATGAGCAACCAATAGTTGAAATTCCTGAAGATACCGAAGACAATTTTTTAGGAAAAATTGCCTCGGAATAAACAGAATAAAAATTTTTGAATTACTTAATTTATTAGTTACCCCTAACAGTAAACTTAAAATTAATTACTACAAGGTTCATCAGAGCATGAATTGTATAGTAGTGCCTCCGAGATCTGAACAAATAAAATAGATTTAAAAAACATAAAAAAATGGAGAGGTTATGATACCTGATTCAAAAGAACGGCAAACAATGTAAGAGAATATTCCGATATTTTTCATGTAGACGGTAATAAATTAACATTTACCAGTAAAATAAAACATGAGATAAAAACGACTGACGAGTTACCGGTGTACACTAGATCGTATAGGTACCCTGAGGTACATCGTAAGGAAGTTCAAAAAGATTCAAAGTATGTTGGATCAAAATATTATAAGGCCTTCGACCTCACCATGGCGTTCAAGTATCTGGGTTGTAAGTAAAAAACCCAATGCCTCTGGACAACAAAAATGGCGCATAGTTGTCGATTATAGGAAATTAAATGATTAAACTATAGGCGACAGATATCCCCTACCCAATATTACAACCCTGCTTGACAAGCTAGGACGATGTTAATATTTTTCAACGCTTGATTTAGCGTCGGGTTTTCACCAGATTCAAATTGCAGAAAAGGACATACCCAAAACTGCATTTATTACAGAAAATGGCCATTATGAGTTCTTGCGCATGCCGTTTGGACTTTCCAAAGAATAATGGATAATATCCTACGTGGGATACAAAATGAATCCTGTTTAGTCTATCTAGACGATATTATAATTTTCAGTACTAGTTTGCAAGAACGTATAACTTGCTTAAAAGAAGTATTTGATAGATTAAGAAATTCAAATTTTAAATTACAGTTGGATAAATGTGAATTCTTAAGAAAGGAGGTAACATATTTAGGCCACATTGTTACCCCTGAAGGTGTAAAACCTAATCCTGAAAAAATAATCGCTATTAAAAAATATCCCATTTCCAAAAATACAACTAAAATTAAAGGATTCTTAGGACTTCTGGGTTATTACAGAAAATTCATTCAAAATTTCTCAAAAATTACTTTACCGCTAACTAAACGTTTAAAGAAAGGAGCTGTACTTAATTAATATTACAGATCCGGACTATATAGAATGTTTCGAACTTTGCAAAACATTTTTAATTGACAAACCTCTCCTGCAATATCCTGATTTTTCGCAGCCGTTTATTCTTTCTACGGATGCAAGTAATTTTGCAGTTTTAAGCCAAGGAAAAATCGGCAGCGACTTACCAGTTGCTTATGCTAGCCGAACTTTAAATAAATCGGAAATTTCTTACTCCACTATTGAGAAAGAAATGCTTGCTATCGTATGGGCAGTAAAATACTTTCGGTGTTATCTTTTTGGAAAAAAGTTCCGGATATATACTGACGCAAAAGCCCTTTCAGTGGTTGTTCTCTTTGAAGGAGCCCAACTCTAAACTTGTTAGGTGGCGTCTAAAACTTGCTAAATACGATTACGAAATAGTATATAAAAAGGGTACTCTTAATAAAAATTGTAACGCCTTATCTAGAATACAATTAAATTTAAATGAAACTGAAAATCAACCAGGTACTTCAAAGGCTCTACTCGAATATATAGATGATTTTAATAAGGACCTTGAAAATAACGGCAATTCGGAATCATTAATAGCCGAAGTCGGAAATTTCGAGAATTTAGAAAATGATCAATTAGATGATAACGCTACTGTACATTCTAACCTAAAAAATATAATAGGCATCCCAATTGTAGATTGTCCTGTAAATTTTGGAAAAAATCAATTATTTCCGAAATAAATTTTTCTCCAGCTCAACCTACAATAATAAAACTTTTCGAAAATAAGCAAAGAATACTTGTTCAATTTTCCAAAAATGATATTGAAAATGAAGTTATTAAATTTCTTAAAGAATTTGTTGTGTCAAAAGTAAAATATCACTTATATTTTGAAGACCCGCTCTACGAAAAATTTAGTGTTGTAGTTCAGACATTTTTTAAAAACTCACTAAGAATATGATCAAATGTTCGAAAAAATTAATAGATATCGATCACGAGGAAAAACTAATCATAGAGGATTAGATGAGACCGAAACTCGAATAAAAAACCTTTATTATTGGCCTAACCAAAGAAAATCAATACAAACCTATATCAACAAATGTGACATTTGTCAATTAACCAAATATGAGAGAAATCCAATTAAACCTACTTTTAATATTACTCCAACCATTTCAAATTTTACACATGGATAGCATAACTTTAGAAGGATCAAAGTTTTTAACAATTATAGATTCTTTTTCTAAATATGGCCAATTGTACAAAATGAATTCTGCCGAAGGGCTAGAAACTGTAAATAACTTAATAACATTTTTCACCCATCACTGTATCTCGGATGAGATAATTTCGGACAATGGTACGGAACTAAAAAATTCACTGGTAAAAGAACTTTTGGAATTACATAAAATTAAAATTCACTTTGTTACGCCACAGCATCCAGAATCTAATGGAATAGCTGAAAGGTTTCACTCTTCTATAATAGAACATCTTCGATTATTAAATAATCAAGATGAATATAAAAATGAACCCATAGAGCAAAAGGTAAATTATGCAATTTTAGCTTATAATAATTCGGTTCATTCAGTTACAAAACTAAAACCGTTTGAAATTATAACAGGCCATTTAGGCAACGATTCCCCTTTTAATATTGAAATTGAGCAAAAATTATTAAACGATTATATTTCAAAACATAAAGAAAAAATTAAACTTATTTATTCAAACATAAACGAAAAAATTTAAAATATGAAAGAAAAAGTTTATAGAAAAAGCTAACAAAAATCGAGAAAAATTGCCTAAAGATATACCACTAGAATATTTGTTCGTAATAAACAAAAACAAGGCAAGACAAAAAATAAGTATCAAGCCGAAAACATTAAAACAAATAAAAATAAAAAGACAGCCAAAATTATTCCTAGACACGGAAATACTGCTGAAGATATTCACCTATCTAATATTAAAAGACCTAGAAAAAAACTTTTATTTCGGATTCCTCGCCATTGGACAAGGAATAGAAATCAAAAATATAACCCAAAATTTAGATGCAGATGACGGGGATAGAATAAATAAAATTTTAAATCATCTCCAAGAAAACCAAAACAATTTTCAAAATCAACTTAAAAGTCACGAAATTATTAACAATTTTAACACAACCATTCACGATATTCAGCAAAATGAAATAAAAAAACCAAATTTTAGAAATTAAAAATATTATTGAATTTCAAGCGAATTTCGAAAATGTCCTATATTTAAAAGATTTGCTTAATCAGCTACTAATAATATATAATTCATTATTAAATACTATACAAGATATTGAAAATTCACTGACATTCTGCAAATTAAGAACGTTACATCCCAGTATTATAAAATCCAAAGAATTATTCATAGAACTTACGAAATTTTCAAATCACTATAAAGCTCAACTACCATTTGAACTTAAATATGAAAATATTTTAGATTTTGAATAATTAATTAAAGATAGTTGTAAAATTCCTATCAATTTCGAAAAACAATTTGAACTGTATTATTTATTATTCCAATAAATTATTTTTTAAAAACGTCCTTACGGCAATTTTGAATTTAAGTTACATATAAAGAAATTAAATATTTAATAATACAACAAGAAATACAATTATTTTATATACATCTTAAAATTCTTTTAAAATAAATTACCACCAATTTTTTATTCAAGATTTTCTTCGAAAGCCTTTTAACATAATAATTTTCAAGTTGGCCACTTAGACGGCACACAACTTTATAATTGCTTGCAATTAATGATTCTAGCGGCTTGGATAAATAAATTTTCTGGAGAAATTCTACCCAGGTCGTTATATTTCACGCTTGGAATTTTTTTCTCGACAATGACAAAATAGCGAGAAATACGTTTTAGCATCAGTTTTAATTAGTAAAATACAAGCTCGAATTTCGTTTCCAACTTGCAACCGCTAATTCCGTTTTATTACGCGAACTTTTGCTAAATTTCGCTGAAGATTTATCAGAAAAGTAGTTTTGTTAGTAGAATATTTTCGTTAATATGCAATTTTCGGGGAACACTGAACTAATGTATTTTCATTAATATAAAAGCTGTTTCTTTGGCAAAGTTGTAATATACAAAAACTTTATTTTATTTTTTAAATAATTGCACCTTTAAAAATTCTACGCCAATGGAAGAAATGGAGTTTGAGTATAAAATTTAGATTACACAACTCATTTACTTTAAAAAAGGTA
>OV651827.1:6261258-6361000 GCA_927349885.1 Psylliodes chrysocephalus | reverse complement strand
ATTTTCCATTGCAACAAGGGACCGTGTTTGTTTCTCCATTTTTCGTATATAATTACGGACTAGGCACCTTAAAACAAGAAAAATAAATTTAGATGCATACAAATATACTTGGGGCAATGTGGACCATTAACGGATCACTTTGCACCACATATACAGTGAGCATCATAAGTCTTATACCCCCTAACTAACTCATTACTGGAGTCTTGTTAGGAAAATTGCCGAGACAGGTCGATTTTTGATTTTTACAATGCACATTTATGTATGATTAGTTTACCCTTAATTTCATCCCTTACTGGAGGGGAGCAACCCTTTTGAAAAATTTAAATAGCAAGGGGTGGTGAGTGATAGCTCATTTGAAAGGGGGTTTTATTCTCTATTCAACCGTGCAAAAAAATTTGAAATTTGCTTCATTACGTGTTGATTTATTAATGTTTAAAAATAAGAAAACATCACAAAATAGGAAAGCAACTAAACTAACAGTGACCTTCTAATGGCAAAAAGTCTTACTTCACGTCTGAACCAAAACCGAAATCATGCAGGGTCAAATCTTAATTCTAAGGATGAGTGCGCTACGTTAATTTCCGTTATTCTGAAACAATAATTAGTTGAGAATTAACCAAGCAAATTTCAAAATTTTTTACACGGTTGAATAGAAATAAGTAGATTGGAATCTTCTGCATTGTTGCCGTTGTTATGAAAAAACCTAGGTGGTTAACATTGGCCCCGTAGTTTAGATTGCTTCAACCTCCCTTATTAATTAGGTTAGAATTTTTTGCCCACCAACCAAAATCTTAAATATTATATTATTTATAACTAGTAAGTTCCTCCACCAAATTTTTAAATTTATTTTAGTAAACATTTATTACATAAACCTGGCTTTTGGAGTAATGCCAAAAATTTTATCTGTTTTTGCGACAGACACTATTGGGTTTTTTTATTTTAAATATACCAGTCAAATTGATAAAAATTATAAATAGGAAATCATTTTCAACACATCCACCAAAATAGAAATATCAGTTACATAACTTGTAATGTCTTCCACCAAATTTTTAAATTTACTGTAAAATTATTTAGCAGCCGTCAATATTGAAAAATATTGTATCTGTTTTCCCAGACAACTGATATTTTTCACACTACACAGACAGTAATCGATGTTTGAATTTGAGTTTTAAACAAAAAGAAATAGAAACAGAAATAATTTATTCGTCTATAAAGAATTACATATTCATGAAACATGACATACATAAAGCGTGTCAGACTTGTCAACAAAACTGGGCGGCTATCCTCGACAATCGCTAAAAAAACGAACCGTTTTCGAAAGTGAGTGTTTGAAAAGCGAGTAGTTTTTGAAATCTATATTCTTGACTGACGTTCGATGAGTATTCGTTTGTTAAGACGTGTACGTTTTTAACAAGCAAATAATATGTCTGGCATCACTGTAAACTGTCTATATCGTTGAATTCAAGTAATGTGCAGGCCATAAAAGAATAAGAATTATGTAATTTAATTACAACAAACTAATTGTAAATTTGTCGAACGATGATTTTTTCTAATCACATAATATATATCGATGTTCAGGATAATCTGAATCGTTAATTGTTGGCGTAAAAATAGCTATACGGGTGCAGTTAATGCAACCTATAATTCTAGGAAAATCGTACGTCATAAAAATCTAGTTTTTATAGTAAAAAATTCATTTAACTAATAACTTTGCTTATCTTATTCAGTTCTTTAATATTTTGTGGCAATTTTACAAAATTGTAAAAATTTCTGGACACAACGTGTGATACAGAAGAGCTTTGAACCGCAAGCATATTAACATTTGTAAATAAAACATACATGAATTAATAATTAAATTCTTACACGGTAAGATATAAAAAATATTCATTCAATATCAGTTAAAATCAAAAACTGGATTCTGCCTCTGCAAGTCTGAATCTTTAAGGATTCTTATCTTCTAAGTTTTCTAATTGTACAATTATTGATAATATAATTGAAAGAAATTCGCAGCTAATGGACTTCTTTAGTACTGCAAACCATATTTATAAGAAATTAGATACTTTTGTAGGTATTAATAAATAGTAGTTTACCTAGAATTTGTTAAAATCAATCAATATTATTAATCGTCCTAAAAGTGACATATAAGTGACATTGACTAAATCCTTGAAAACATGCACGTTTTATCAAAAACGTGTGAAAAATTCCGCTCGCTGTAAAACACCCGTTTTAAAAGTGTACACGCTTTTAAAACGAATGTCGAGAATAGCGAATAGCTCGTATGTTGCTAAAGCGTATACGTTTTTTAGAAAACGGTAGCCGAGGATAGGGCCCCAGATAGTACACTATACACAGAGATAAAATAAATCCATGACACTATACAATATTTAAAATAACTAGTTTACAATATTTAAGATCAAAAGATCAGCACGTCACATACAAAAAAAAATTATATTATTTAAAAATTATTTCAAAAGATTAAAATTAAAGAAGCTAAAATTCTAAGTATTCTTGCATAGAGTAAAAAGCATTCTCCATGAGAAACTTGTATAGAGTATTTTTAAAACTATTAAAATTCTGTATATGTCCAAAAAGTCTAAGAGTCTTATTGTAGCATAAGATTCCCTGGTAACTTAAGGAACCCTGCCCCACAGATAATCGGGAGAATGGCAGTCGCAACTCATCAGCCCGTCGGGTGTTGTGTGTATGGATCATATTGTTTTTTAGATGCGTTTCTTCATTTCTTTTAATGTTAGTTGATATGGTGTATATGTATAGACAAGGTAAAGTTAAGATTGACAGAGAAACGAAAAAAGTTTTACATGAATCCCTTGGGGCCAATCCTACGATACATCGGATTATCTTTTTCTGCATAATGAACACCTTGTTCATGTGTACTGAGCTTCCCCAACAGGCAAGGCCGTACGATAGGAGAGACTGAACAAGACCAAAGTAAGTCAGTCTAAGTACGCTAAGTGAAACTGTTCCTCGAAGCCGTCGTATTACGTAGCATAAACCACTAATTTTGTTAACTAGATTTTGTGTGTGCATTTCCCAAGTAAATTTCTGGTCGACAGTCACACCCAGATACTTAAAATGATCCACCTGTTCTATGGATGCATGATTTACTTTTATTAGTGGAGAAAAATCATAAGTCACGTTTTTTGGCTGAGATACCATAAAAACTGTCTTTTTTGTATTAATTAGCAGACCATTTTTTGTACACCATAATGAAAATTCCTCAGCTGCTTCATTAGCTTTATTGACAGATAGCTGCAGTTCTTCTTCAGCTATGGTCTCGCTTGTATCATCTGCATAGATGATAATTTTTCCAAAGGTTTTGCAAGCATTTAATATGTCTGACATAAATATGATAAAAAATAGGGGAGCCAGTGTGGATCCTTGAGGAACACCCATTGATATTGTGGCAGGTTTTGATTTGAGTGAGTCTATTACGACTACTTGGGATCTATTTAACAGATATGAATGAACCCAATCGTGGGTAACTCCCCTGATTCCGATTCGATACAGTTTTTCCAGAAGTAGTTCATGGTCAA
This sequence comes from Psylliodes chrysocephalus, assembly GCA_927349885.1. NCBI lineage: Eukaryota > Metazoa > Arthropoda > Insecta > Coleoptera > Chrysomelidae > Psylliodes > Psylliodes chrysocephalus. Next base: position 6,357,446 of record OV651827.1, on the reverse strand, counting down.
CCGTATCGAATGCTCGAGTCAGGTCGAAAAACAGGGTGATTGGAGGTTTTTTACTGTCAAGACACGAGTATAAATATTCACATAATTGATTTATTGCCGTATCAGTTGATCTGTTCCGTCTGAATCCATACTGAGAGTTTGGTATTAGGTGGTGATGTTCAACAAATTTGCTTAACCTTAAGTAGTAAGCGTAATCCAGGATCTTAGCAAACTGTGACTGCAGACATATATTTCTGTAGTTGCTAACTTCATGCTGCGAACCCTTGTTTTTAAATATAGGAACTGATTTAGATGTTTTTAAGTTTTCAGGGTATGTGCCTTGACAAAATGACATGTAAATTAAAAATGAGAGAGGTACACTTATTGAGTCACTTACGCTTTTTAAGGATTTGCCATTAATTTCATCCAAACCTGGTGAAGGTTTTTTAGTGACTTTTTTAATAATTTCATCAACTTCTACAGGTGTAGTAGGATATAAAAAGAAGCTAGCTTCTGAGAATACTGCGAGCTTTAATTGATCCACATTAGGGATCGGTTTATTAATACCCAAAAAGAAGTCATTAAAATAATTTACAAGAATATTTTTGTCACTGATATTTTTATTGTTAATGGTTATTTCAGTAGGGGCTTTATTTTTTGTTTTATTAGTGTTTTTATTCACAATCTTCCAACTCTCCTTACTTATATTTGTTGCATCCAAAATTCTACTGTCATTATATTCTGATTTAGCTTTTTTTAATATATTTATGTAAATATGCTTTAATTCACTATATTTTACTTTAAGTACCTCATTGTTAGTAGAACGAGCAAGTTTACACATTTCACATACCATTTGACGTAATTCTTTAATGTTTTTGGTTATCCAAGGTTTTGTTTTGGATTTATTTTTGTGTTTGATTGCTTTAAACGAGAATGTTTTATTATAGTGATATTGAAAAGTTGTAAATAGTGAATCAAAATACTCATTCACTGTTGTGGCTTGGTACACATCTGCCCAATCCTCATTCTGGAGCAGCCCTCCGAAAGTCACCAAGTTATCATCTGAAATATCTCGCCTATAAAAGGTAGTAAATTTATTACCCTGTGCTGTAGGTAAATTAAAACTGCATTTCTGAAATCTATGATCTGACAAATGTGTGTCTCCCACTATAGTAGTGCTAGACGAGATATTGGAAAATACAGCGTCAATGCTTCTGTTTAGACGGGTAGGTTTGTCAATTTGATTTACTAGATTAAATTCAAAGAAGAGATTATTTACTTTCATTGACTCTGTTGTTTTAGTTAGGAAATCTACATTTATATCCCCACATATAATATAGTAGTTATTTGGTTTATAAATGCTATATATCAGATCATAGATCCCGTCCAGAAATATATTAAGATTACTGTTAGGCGTTCTATATACAGTCACAACAAATACCTTAGACCTCTTGTCATGTTCATTAAATATGTCAAAATATGCCATAGTTGCTTCAAAGTTTTTTTCTACACAATTTTTAAAGTTAACTGCCGTAATAACCAAATGGTTCTTTGCAAGAATGCACACACCTCCACGTTCACTTGTTGTTCGGCAATATTTATTAATAATATTATAGTTATTTAAATTGAAAACATTAGCCTCGTTTTCAGTTAGCCAATGTTCAGATAAACAGAGCAAATCAGGGGATTCTTCATCCAGAAGTACTTCTAATTCGCCAATTTTCCTTGGAGTTAATCCTTGAATATTGAGGTGTATGATAGTAAATGCTGGAATGCTTGATTTTTCGAGGTTGACGTCAATGGATAAATGCCTATTTGTGAGGTTACAACTTAAGTTTTCCGCTTTTAAAAATCCGCTGGTTTGTTTTTTTGTTGATATGAGTGATATTTTTTAAAGTCGAATCGTCTAATTCCCACGCTTTGTGGCCAATTATTTGGGTCATAGAGCTCATCCTTTAGATTAAAATCAGCACTAAGCATGAAACATAATAATACTCTTTTAAAGTAAATATTTAAGATAAAATGAAAATATTGCAGTATTTGTTTTTACAGGCAAATCAACAACTGAAGCTGAATGCAATAACTACCTAACACCTCAATAATTTCAATGTCAGAAAATAGGTTTTTAAAAATAATGAAAATAAGTTAATACACAATAATCATATTTTAAAACAGTTTTTGAATTGAATCATTGAAGTATGTCTAATGTGAATTGGTTTACTCTTGGTGGATTATCAAATCATTTACTCAATATTATATACTTTATTTAATACAACAGATTAAATAGAAAAAATATCAAAAATTTAAACTTCTAACCCTTTAAACCTTCGGTTTCTTGTACTTAAGATATTTGAAAAACAAAAAAAAAACATACAAACATAATGTTTAATGCCATTAGAAATGCGTGTTTTAGAATATAATAGAATTATTTTATTTATTGCAATTTTTTGTAATAGTTAAATATTTCTATTCCAAACATACTTTCTTCGACTATTATAAATAATTTATTTGGCAATATAATGTTTTATCCTGACGCAGCAGTTTAATACTTCACGGTCACGAAAAATGCTTTCTCGTGCAATTCTGACTGACAGTGAACAATTGCTGCACCTAACCCTCAATGCCTTTTCATAAGGAATATTTCGTATACAATAATAAATATTTTGCAATCTTTCAATAACGATTCTTTTAGTTTAGTCCTAGCTTTGTTGTTCATTTTTACTTGACGGTCATTCAGTATCATTCATTTTTAATAATATTCCCGTGACGATGTCATTGAATTTTGTACGGCTTCTTTAAATTCGTAATGTAAATCAGAATCTTTCTTAATATTAATATTGTTATTCCATGTGTACTAAAATAGTAAAAAAAAACTCAGGGTATGTAGAAAATATTTGTTATAAATATATTTTTCATTTAACTGTAAAAATTATTTAATACAAATGTTCAATTTTTATTGGTAATAAATAATTTTTACCTGTTAAAAAATTGACTCCATGACTTTCCATTTAGATGTGCCTGATAATGAAGTGATTATTTCGAAAACTGTCACCAATAAATTGACTCTGATACATAAAGGACCTTTTTTTCACCTTCGTTTTCAATAATATTAGCTTTCAAATAAAGTATCACACTTTAAAATATGTAACAGTTTTTTATCCCGCTAGAGAACGCTAGTATCAGAAGTAACGCAATCAACATATTTTTGAATTTCATATTAATTTACCTTTTCAATTGTTATTTAAAAAATGAATGAATGTAGCAGAGGTAACAGGATGACTTTTTAAATATGGTAAAATATTTCACCTTTGGAATATTAATTGACAAAGGACCACGCACTTTTCTTATGCAAACGGGAGTACCGTCAAAATGTCTGAATTTTTGATATGTTAAATATTTTGATGTCCCAATCAAAAGTGTCCATGGGCCCAATCGTATCCTATAACTAGATTTTGAGATACAGGGTGTTGAAGTTAGAAATTCGTAATTCTTTAAAATGGACACCATAAATCACCCTTAAATATTTTGGAAGTTTTTTGCACATTCTGTGTAGTCAAAATACATACTTAACTACTATAATTAAAATATTGTACCTTACAGGGTGAATAATAATTCGGCAAATCTCTTTTGGTCAAAGTAGGTATTCCCACCGAACAAAAATATAAAAATAAAAATATCACCGTCAAAGTCTCTCAATATTTGATATCGTATAGTAATCGATGTACTCGTTCAAAATTTTTATTGGTAAAATTAGATCCTATGTCTAGTTTTCCAAATATAACTTAATATGTACCAAATATATGAATTTTAAACAATAAATATACACTGACAAAATAGATATTTTCAAGAGAAATATCTTCTATTAAATATTTTGATATACTGTTTTAGATTAATAATATAGCCCTTGTACTATTTTCAAAGAGACAAAAAAATCGTACTTATTGCGGTTATTGCGGTTGAATATGTAAAAGGAAAAATCAACAAAATGCTGAAATTGTTGGCAAAAAATAGAAAATAATTGCCTTTTAACTTGCTGTTTATTGTTTATTAAAAAAATCTTATTAGTTTACATACATGGTCATACATTATTGCATTACAAAAAAAGTTCATTATACAGTAGGTATAAGTAGGATCTAGAATGAATAATGATCGGATTAAATGTTTATTTTGACTGGAGCATTGCCTCTTTATATTGTATATTTATATCAGATTGGGATCTCCTTTCTGCGTAAAGTGTTAACCCCTGTAGGAAAAGTGCACTGCTTGTATAATAGGGCAGGTCAAAAATTACCAAAAAAACATTAATTTAGGCTAGTGTGAAAAAATTGTGCTTTATGTGGTTTTCACCCTATATAAAAATTAGTGAAAAAATTAAATATTTAGCTGGGACCTTAGGGGTGAGAAATTAAAAAACTAAAAAAATTCAGCTTTGTGCATCTCTTCGCTTTATTTAAAACTCAAGGGGTTTAGGGCAGCTTCAAGATAATATAACCGGTTTTGAATGATAAATCAACCCAGAACTCACCACGAGCAGGAGGCCGCACCTTCGAGTTCCAACCATCTCTCCATTTCTCCATTTATCTCAATATATCTTACTTATTTATATAAAGAGATCATTACATTTTTGGCAAGTCTTTTTTGGCATCAAGTTTAGCACGTATGTACGTAGAACTTTCACAACACCCAATTCTCTTTTCTCTTTTTTGGCATTGTTATTAATGTTCTCATAACTTGGAAAAATATAATAATAGCAATTGCAAAGGGCAACTGAATTTATTACAAACAATAAAGATATAAATTCAGATACTTTGTAAGGTATATAAGAAAACAAAAGTCAAATATTAAATTAGAACAGCCTGAACTAAAGATAAACGACCAAATGACTGACGTAACTGAACCAAGACGTTAACGTTAAGTAGTAGGTGCAAATACGAGATGGTAATACCAATTAATTTTCTTCTACTATGGGACCGAGATTGATATTTTCTGGAAATAATCGGTCTGCTGCATCATCGATGCTATTTAGTAAACGTGTTGTTGGAAATCTTATATTATTCTGGTGCCTTGCATAACCAAGAAACCATAACACTGATGCAGCATGTGCGCAAGTACTTAAAGTTCTCGAACCGCATGGACATGTACAATAATAGTAGAAAATTGGATCAATTTTTTCATTAAGTTCCTCTTCGTATGCCAACCATAGCATATATTTAGTTGCGTTTCTGAACCTAGAATAAATTCTAAAACGTAAAAAATGATTCTCTTCTCTAAACTCAACTATTTCTAAAACATTATTTTCCTCTCTTTGCAGTTTATCTTGAATATATGATGGACTTAAATAAATATGGTAAGAACCTACCAAGTCTTTTAGGAAATTGATCTCTACGCGAGGAAATTCAGGGATATGCATGTGGTTCAATCTTCGCCACCGACCATTTCTGGTAGTCAGATTTTGGGCTTCGACGCGTGCTTGTATAATATTAACGTCATCTAGTTTGTTTAACATTTCCACTGCTATGTCCATTGTACCTGGTAGGTTTATAAGAGGATGAAACTTATTTAACAACGCACCTGCAATCTGATAAAAACCACTCAAATTAACTGCATGATGCGTGGATATGCGGCCTTTAAAAAATATAAAATTGGATTTAAAATGTGCATTTCTGGCTTCTACAACCCAACGAGTTTTAGTTATTAGTCTCGCTCTATTAGCTTCACTTGTTGATAATTGCCGTTGGTTTTGATAAAGCAAAGGTGGCATATAAGTAATTAACCGAAGTTCTTCTAATCTAGGAATAACATCTCTGTAGCCTCTATCTACTATTACTATATCTCCTTCTGTAATCCAGTTTCTAAATTCATTATTATCATTAACCAATTGTTGCCGTAAGATTGCTGCATCATTATTAGATGCATCAAAAAAATAGGGACCATTGATTGATAAAATATATCCGTCAGGGGCTACTGTAATTTCTGGCTTAAATAAATGTTCCTTCTTAAAACAGCAATAGGACTGACGTAATATTCTAAAATTACTACTTTTTTTAATTGAGTTATATGTACAATCGACATAAAATATGGCCTTTGGAATATTTGCTATAGGGTTATAAAGCGCGTTTACGAATTCATGGACATGATTTATGATATAGTTTTCTCTGGTTATTGATCCAAATCCAATATTACTAGGTACAAATCTTTGTAGCAGGGACATACGGATATTAGATATGACTATACTAGTGTTTTGTCGGGATGAATAATTAAAAAGTAATTTTATGAACTCATCTGACAATCCATGTCTTAGTTTAAAAAGGAAAGCAAGTAAATCTTTTTGAGCAATGCTTCTTAAGTTACCATATTGTTCTATTGGTTCACAAAATTCATATAATTGTTGAAAATTCTCTTTAGAAATTTAAGTTCTTCTAAACTAAAAGTATTTATGTCCTCCCAATTTTTTAAATAATTATTAGCATTAGCAGCCGCTCTTAAACTAGACAAAAATTGCTGACTATTACCGCGGAGGAATGGTCTATAAACAAAACGCAAAGCAGCATGTAAATTAATCATTAGTAAACCCGAATGATTTAGATGAATGTCACAAATCTTCAGATATTCAGGTACATAAATATTTGAGACTAAAAAAATATTTGCTCTGCGTACTGCCGATAGTTTTCTTACATTTACTTGTGCGTTACAAATTATACAACTACGAACTGAGTGGGGTGTTAAAACATTTGGATCATTTTCAATATTTCTAAGTTCCTGTGTAATTGCGTGATAACAGTTTAAACATAATCTTACTTCTTTGTAGATTATCGACTGCAGAATGTCCGGCAGCTTGTCTTCTAAAATTAGCAATGTTAAGCACATCTATATTATTGTCCTCGTCTAAACGAATAGTGAGTCGAAGTTGAAAGTGTCTATTGCAAACATAACAGCTAATTCTATTTGCAAACGCCATATTTGCAACAATATTTATTTAAAACACTAATACAGAACGGTCTAATGCTCGCTTAAAGTAATACAAACGTTTTATTATAAAAGTCAACAATATATTTAATTATTCGGAAAATATTTAATCATAGCCTTCTAGATCAATATATATAAATCAAGTGTAAGCATGTTTATACAGTGCGTCCATAAAGTAACGCATAAATTCATTATTGGCTAAATGAACAATAAAATTAGGAATTCCCAAAACAGGTCGATTTTTGATTTCAATTTACTATTGTTTCAAATCATAATCTAATATACAGGGTGAACCACTTTCGTGTAATGACGTCATCACCATTTTTTTCAAATGGAACCCCCCCTTTTTTTTTCAATTTCCAAATTGCCTTTGCTGAGCTGATTCCAAAAATGTATAATATATTGCTTCAAATTGGTACAGGGTGGGCAAAAATGCAAAAAAAAATATGAAAATTGTTTATGGAAAGTAATACGTTACTGAATGTAATAAACAAATTAAATGGAATTATGTAGTTATGCAATTAATGTGATACACTTCCAAAAACAAACAAACGAACGAAAATTTACAATAAATGTTTAAATTGTTCTCCATTGACCGTTAGACAATGACTGAACCGGGCATTACTTTCGTCTCTAACATTCTGTAGCATAGCGGGTGTTATGCTCTGTATTTCTTGTCTGATTCGGTCTTGTAGTTGAGGGATATTTCCAGGTCTGTTGAAGTAGACTTTAGATTTTAAATAACCCCATAAAAAGAAGTCTAATGGGTTCAGATCAGGTGATCTAGCAGGCCATTCCACTGGTCCCCTTCTTCCTATCCACCTTTGTGGAAAAGTTGTGTTTAAAAAATTGCGCACAGCTACTGCGTAATGTGGCGGTGCGCCATCCTGTTGAAACCAGATTCTGCGGTCTACATTAGTGGGTATTTGAATATCAGGAAAAAGCTGGATCAGATCAGGAATTAATGTATTTTGTAGGAAATCCAGATATAATGCTCCTGTTAAGTTTTCATCGAAAAAATATGGACCAATAATTGTATTTCTCACAATACCAGCCCATACGTTAGTTTTTTGTGGTCTTTGCGTATGGTACTCTTGCATCCAGTGTGGATTTTCATCAGACCAATAACGGGTGTTTTGCCGGTTAACATGACCGTTCAAATAAAACGTTGCCTCGTCCGAAAATAAAACGTTATCAATGAAATTGTTATTTTGGTTCATCATATACTCGCAGAATTCAGTTCTTCGGTCAAAGTCGTCTTCAGCCAATTCATGGATGAGACGTGCTTTATAAGGATGGTATTTTACCTTTTTGAAAATGTTTGATACTGAAGACTTTCCAATACCAAAATCCCTAGATAATCCTCGCACTGTACAGTGTGGATTTTCTACAGCCGACAAAATTATGTCTTGTTGAATATTTTCATCAATTTTTGGTCTACCTTACCTTGCTGCATCCCTCACATGTCCTAATTCTCTGTATTTTCGCTCTATTCTACTTACCGTAGATTGTGAAATAGGTTCACGATCTGGGTGCATTTCATGGAATAATCGGCATACCTCTTGTTGAGTCCGCATCTTATCGCCAATACCAATCATCATTAATATTTCAATCCTGTCACTTTCGGTTAAAGGCATTTTGTAAAAAAAGTTCACGAACGTACCTTCTCTACAGCGTTGACAATACGAAACTGTGCTTCAATGTTTTTGACAGTGTTGTCAAATAAAAAAACTGGTATGTCAAATAAAAAAAACTGGTAAAAGATAATGCCAAACAAAAAGATTTTTATAGTCCAGGGGCTTGGATCACTAATAAAAGCTGTAAGATACAATTATTAAGAATAATGCTGTATGTCCTTGATAGTTTATCAAAGTAGTTGTAATAACAATACGTAATTTCATTTAATGTGTTTATTACGTTTATTCGTTATTTTCATTACTTTGTAAGTAAATTTTTGCATTTTTGCCCACCCTGTACCAATTTGAAGCAACATATTATACATTTTTGGAATCAGCTCAGCAAAGGCAATTTGGAAAATAAAAAAAAAAGGGGGGGTTCCATTTGAAAAAAATGGTGATGACGTCATTACACGAAAGTGGTTCACCCTGTATATTAGATTATGATTTGAAACAATAGTAAATTGAAATCAAAAATCGACCTGTTTTGGGAATTCCTAATTTTATTGTTCATTTAGCCAATAATGAATTTATGCGTTACTTTATGGACGCACTGTATATCCTATAATGTTGTTGGCATATTCACCACTATTTAGAATTTACTAATAAAATCTATCAATCGTCTAAAACTCATAGGTTACAAAATATACAGGGTAATCAATTTTTGTGAAAATCTTCGGAAAAATTATGTATTATCATAGTAGATATAAAATAGCAAAACTTCAGGCATGCAGACAGTCTTTATCTTAATATTTTATCATTACGAGTATACATGGTGATTCTTAACACGGTGTCAAGTCGATTTAAAATGCCTTGGTTGTGTCGATTACAACAAGCTTAACGTCTGAAGTGAAAAATTACGGAGTTACAGGATGTTAAAGATTATCTATATTTCCAAGTTTAAATCAATAAATACTTAACAAAACGACTTGCACGCCTTTGCATAATGAAAATATAAAAACAGGCAGGTTATTCGAAAATTACGAATATTTTATTACCCTATATTCATATCATATTGTTTTGAGAAGCCCTTGAAAAATCAAGAGAGGAACAGGTAAGCTGTAAACTATAAAAATATCAACAAATGTTTCGTGAAAATTAAATTACAATAAAATGTCTGCTCGACTTATGTTAAATATTTAAAACCAATAACATGAAAATACTATTTTTTATATGAATGAGTACCAATAAGTAGATATGACATTTATACTTCATAACTATTACTAATAAATGGATTTCCTAGAAGAAAACTCGCAATGAAACAGTAGTTAAGAAATGGATAATTTTCCAGATTTTTCTGCTCATTGACTATTCTGAGGCTCCATTAAATGTTTTTAATTTCTGGTTAATCCAAAACTGTCAGTTTGACAAAGTTTGGTATTGGCTATTTAAAATATTGTAACGGTTTGGCTCTACGGACGAGACAGTGCCAGGGTTTGCCACAACAGTACGAGACAACGAACCGTCAAGGTGACAGGAAACCCAACCTACAATCGGGCAGGCTGACAGAAAATAGGAGAAAGTGTGCAGAATGATCGAGAACGGTCATGAAAGCCGTTACCATAGATTATTGATGATATGACACTGTCAATTTTTAGTGGGAGATAGAAAGCCGGTCAGCGCGTGGCGGATCAACGTTTCAATTGTAATTAGTAATAATTGTAAATAGTTTACGCGTTCGGATAGTTATTTTGTATTTTAATTAAATTAATAGTTTCAACCCACACTCGTGTTACAATATTAATGTATGTATATTTATAATCTTTTTCAATAAAGAACTCACAAGCAATTTATTTTCTAATATTTGGCAATAATTTTATATATTGTTGATTTTTGATGGGACTTAAAACAAAATGTATCGTTGGCGTGAATGGAGCTCATGGCGTGAATGGAGCTCATAATCTTATTTAAATATACAATACAAAGAGGCACTTATGACAATACTCGAGCCAAATAAACCTGTAATTCGATCATAAATCATTTCTGCACATCCTCCTATATAATCAACTTTTTGTACTGAAATAAAGTATGACCCTGTATATGGACTTATACTATTTTTTTGATGAACAACAATTACTTTCTATTTTTTGGCAACAATTTCAACATTTTTTTGATTTAACTTACATATTCAACCGCGATCACCCTGTAAGTACGATTTTTTTTTCCCTTTGCAAATAGTACAAGGGGTATATTCTTAATCTAAAACAGTATGTCAAAATATTTAATATAAGATATTTCTCTTGAAAATATCTACTTATGTCAGTATATATTTATTGTTTAAAATTCATATATTTGGTACATATTAAGTTATATTTGGAAAACTAGTCATAGGATCTAATTTTATCAATAAGAACTTTGAACGAGTACATCGAGTACTATACGATATCAAATATTGAGAGATTTTGACGGTGATATATTTTTTTTTCGGTATTTTAGCTATTTTTGTTGGGTGGGAATACCTACTTTGACCAAAAAAGATTTGCTGAATCATTATTCACCCTCTAAGGTACAATATTTTAATTATAGTAATTAAGTATGTATTTTGACTACACAGAATGAGCAAAAAAACTTCCAAAAATATTTAAGGGTGATTTATGGTGTCCATTTTAAAGAACCAACACCCTATATCTCAAAATCTAGTCATAGGATACGATTGGGCCCATGAACACTTTTGATGAGGACATCAAGTTATTTAACATATCAAAAATTCAGACATTTTGACGGTACTCCCGTTTGCATAAGAAAAGTGCGTGGTCCTTTATAGCATTTTAAAAAATTTTTTCAATTTGGAAATTAGTGCACTGAGGAATTGATTATTGTAAAACAAATGAGTGTTTTTTAACCCATTTTTTTTATAGGGTAATATGAAAGTTTACATAAGTAAAACAATTTGCCAGCACATAAAATGATAAAACAAAATTTTAATATTTTTAAATTTTCATACCAATAAATCTCAGTTTCCATAACTAGGTCATATTCATCATTTACGTTAATATATTTTTTTCCAAATCTACATACTTTTATAAAAAAAACATTAATTTTAAAATTTAAACTTTAAGAATTTCTATCTGCAAACTTTGCATATTATTTCTCCTGGACTAGGCACCTAGTTAAAGTTACAAATTGGATTTTATCGGATTTTCTCGTTGCCATACTCTTTACACAGGCGATAATAACGTTGACATATTATGAAGGTCTACGGTGCATAATAATATTATTATATCTCTTATATATCCTTAAATATAGAATAATACTTGCATGATGCATATTTGGCAGACACTAAGCACATATTTAATTATCGTTATGGAGAATTTTGGTATGTATGGTTTTCATTTTATCATATTATTTTAGTTTTATAAAAGACACATATCATTTTGCACATGCAATTTTTTATTTTAATATGGTAATATTCAGGATATCTCCGTTTTAGACTGTATCTAGAATTGAACCTCCAAGTAGGTTTAATATTTTGATTTTTTTTAACAACCAATTACTATGATACAAACAAATGAAATACAGGGTGTGAATACTGTACATTTTCCCCAACTTGAAAGAAATCTTTAAAATTATAACAAATAGGCATCTAATGGAAGAGGACATAGTTTTAAAATACTTCGTGTAAATTCACCATTGCTGACTTTGATTTTCACTACTCGGCATTTATTGTCAGGTCCAAGAAAAATGTCAATTACTCTTGCAATTTTCCATTGTAGAGAAGGAACAATGTGTCCTTTTATAAGGACCATTTGTACTAGAGTGAGATTGGAAAAAGGGTATTTCCACTTTAGCCGCTGTTGCAGCTCTACCAAATATTTCTTTGACCATATCTGCCAAAAATGTTGCAAACTCAGTTGCATGTGCTGGAATTTGGATGGTCGAATGTCTCGAACATCTGGATTAGGTTAATCAATAAAGAAGTAAGAAGTTAAAATATCCATATCATTAGGGTTTGAAAACAGAGGAGTAAAAGGCCTAGAATTAAGAACAGACTTGAGTTAGTACTGTATATAATCATATAAACGTTAAATATGCATTACCAGCCACACGTTTTAAGTGGTGTTTAGAGGATTTTAGCCCCGCTTCCTATAACCCTCCAAAATTTATAGAATTTGGAGGAAAAAAGTTTCACATTTTGCCTTCATTATGAAAAGTTTCTGCCAAAGACTTGGATGATTTTTTAAAAATAAATCTAACTGTTCTAACTCATTTTTCGCACGAACAAAATTTTATCCATTATCGGAATATATCTGTTGAGGTTTGCCTCGGTCTTGAGACAAATCTTCTAAATGTTAAAATAAATTATTTTGTTGTCAAACTTGTAACTAACTTTAAATGAATAGCTCTAATGCTAAAGCAAATAAAGAAAAAAACGTAGCATTTCTTTTTCTTCTTCCTTTATTGGGCTATATCCTACAGGATAATGTATTCAGCCAACAACGGATAGACTATCCTTGTCTTGCTCTCAGCAATTGGATACCCTCTATTAAATTAATATATTTATATTTTTCAAAGTAAAAAGCTTATTAATGTTACTACTTGAGTTATATATGTAGAGGGGCATACAAAGTTAGTACTTAGACGTCACAACACTGGATAGAGACTTTTCTCATTTAGGGGCAGTCGCACAACCAGAAAACTGCCAACGGTAAATAAAAGGAGCACCCAGAACTGAAAGAGAGGATAAAGAATTAGGGTTATAATTGAATTTTAAATATATTTAAAAATTTGATTAGAATGTTTAATCCACTATTATTGAGGTTAGCTAACATAAAACAAAGTCAAAGGGAGTAGGAAGCTTAGTTTTTGCCAATTCAAAGTATAAATCAAAGTTTTCCATCATATTTATGGGACATTTAAAGATAATGTGGTTTAATAAGCCAATTTGACCACACTCACAAAATGAATCATCTTTTAGTCTTATACCAAATAAGTGATATGGGGATAGGCAATGTCCTGTCCTTATCCTAATTATTGTAGTTAAATGTCTTCTGTCCTTGTAGGGAAAATTTTAAAACCAAGGGATTTTATCAAATCGTAGAACGACTTTAGAATAAAATGAATTCTTCCTACTCTCAACACTATTCTATCCTTCAAGCCATCTTAAATTCACAATGTTTCTGATGAATGAAAAGAAAAAAGACGGTTTAATTTGGTATTCACTGGAATATTTAGAGATCTTCCTATATTTGCCAAATGATCTGCCTTGAAGTTGCCCAGAAACTCAGAGTGGCCTGGAATCCATGTCAGAATTATTTTTATATGTTCATCTTTTGCGAGTAAGATATCCGTCCTTAGTCAAGAAGGAACAAAGTTTAGTTTCCCTGGAAAAGCACGATCTTAATATTTTTTGAAGTGTAGTTTTGGAGTCTGAAAGAAATGGTTTGAACGATGTTTTTGTCTAATATTACTTGCAAGGCCTTGTTGATAGCTACAACTTCAGCTGTACAAATTTGAGTATGGAAAGGAAGCTTACTTGAGAATGTATAATCTATATCTGGACTATACACTCCAAACCCTGAGCGACCAGAAGAGTCTATTGAGCCATCGGTAAAGAACCTGGTGTAAGATGGGTATTTCCTGATGATATTCTTGTACAATTTCTATACTTTCAGATTTGGTAGCGCCAATGTTTACCATAAAAATGAATGCCAATTGGGGTTGCAAGTCAAATTTATAGCATGGTTAAAGCTCTTAAGTATATAAGTGAGGATTCACGACATCGAGTTGACTGATGAGCTGGATTAGTAGAGGATAATTTTTAGTGTTCCAATACCCCACATAATCTTTCTAGTTTTCTTAAAGCAATGATAATGGGATAGTTTACCATTCTCTTCTAAATCTAAGAGGAAGTTCACCTGTCTCTGCAAATAAGGCTAGAATTGGGGTCAATTTCATATACCCTGTGATGATACGAAGGTTTTAGATTCTGAAGTGAATCTAACTTCTTTTGTATATCCTGGGAACACGGTATTATAATTTGACATCCATAATCAAAGTGGGACAAAATGATTGATTTGTGTAAAATTCTTAATATTTGTGGATCACATCCCCACCAAGTCCCACAGAGGGAACGCATGGCATTGGGGTTACGATTGATTTTTACATTTAAATCATTAAAGTGAGAATTCCATTTAAGATTCTTATGAATGCTTATCTCCAGGTATTTAACTTTATCCTTCCATTGAATGATTTGAGATTTATAGGTGATATTAGGTAAAGTAATTTTAGTTACCCCTTCAGTGAATAAAACTGCCAAAGTTTTATGCAATGAAAGATTAAGTTTAAGTTTTTCCAACCAGGACTCTAATTCAAGCAAAAAGGAGTTGATACGTGGAATCATATTGAACACATTCGATCCATTAACCAGTATTATCAGATCATCAGCATATTGAATAAATTTAAAATTATAAGGCAGAATATCAAATAGAGACAAGGTATAAAAGTTAAACAAAATGGGACTAAGCGGAGAACCTTGAGGAAGGCCTTGATTAGTAGTTTGAGGACCATGGATGTGGCCCAAATTGACTCGAGTAAATGGTTCTTTTGGACTAAAAAGGAATGTATTAATTTGGCCAAATCCACTGAGATATTCGCATCTAGTAAAATGGAATAAAACCGAGGAATATTAACTGAATCATATGCAGGTAAAGATTGCACCTATACAGTTTTTTTTTCTCTTGCTATTATGAGGATAACCTTCAGCTTCAGATTAAAAATGGTTTTTGCTATACTTAGTATATGAAAATTTTCTAGATTATTTATTTTTCCTTGGATATACACTTCAAAGGAACCCGAGTCTGTTTTTAATCCTAAGCGGGGGATCTGGAGGATCCAGCGAATCCTTGTCCTCCAATTCCATGTAGGTTGGAGGTTAAGTTAATATCTATTTGTTTTCTGTTAGGCAAAACACAAAAATATGTTTATATACAATTACTTACTAAAAACATGAGAAAGAAAAAGGTTGAAAATACACAGGATGGTGTTAATAATGCCCAAATAACAAAAGATTGTTAAATTTTTACTGACAGCGATGTTTATACTTCAAATGTCAAAGCAAAAGTAAAACGTAACATTTAATCAATTTGGAATTTCCACCTGGCTTATCTTTTATATAAAATGGATTTAAATAATGTACACCTGTATTATAAAATGGGGCATTTGTTTAATCTTCATTTCTGGCAAAATGCCCGTTATTTGATTTTCATGCTTTGATGAAACACGAAAAGAACGAATACAAAAGAATACCACATTCCTCAAATTCGTCAAATTTCTCCCACCAATAACCCAGTAATGTTTACGAATAGAATGTAAGAGAAGTTGCGTACCAGCATGTAACAATTTAATATAATAATAATAATAATAATAATAATAATAATAATAATAATAATAATAATAATAATAATAATAATAATAATAATAATAATAATAAATTTATTGTCCAACTTTAAAGTTTACACAAAGAGAGCAGTTACATAATTTGTAAAATATTTACAATATTTAGTACACCTAAGAGGACAAATGGCTACAACCGGTTCAGTTGTGAATCGCTTCACTCCTGATCTTCCACCAGTGCCAGAGTGATAAAAATAATTTACATTAAGATGACCGACAGAACAGGAGAAAGAAAAAGGAAGAAAAGAAAAGAGGAAAAAGGAAGGAGGAAGGAACATTTTGGAAGCGAGAATTTATTTATTATTGTTGGTGTAACAGAATAGTCTTGTATTGTTTTTTAAAAGTGTTTGCTTTAAGTCGTAATAATAACTGATTATTTCTGTATAAATCATTGATGCAGATTGTTGCGTTATAGGTAAATGACTTTTTGAAACCAGCTTTATAAAATCTTGGTAACCTAAGGATACTTTTGAGTCGAATATTAAGATTATGTATATATGTTCTGTAAGTTAGTTTATCGTGCAGATATGCAGGCATATTTGTATTGAAAAGCTTATGACATACACAGGCAAGATGTAGAAGTCTTCTGGTTTTAACCAATTTGATTGCTTAAAACTAGTTGAAATATGATCATATTTCCGAATTCCATATATTAATCTTATACAACAGTTTTGTAATTTTTGAATTCTTCTAGACTCAAAACTATTTAAACAAGGGCCATACACAATATCGCAGTGATTGAAATTTGATAATACCAATGAATCGCACAAAAGCTTTTTCACCTCTTGAGACAAAAAATATCTTTGTCCATATATTAGTTTCAAACTTGCGTAAGATGTCTTTAATTTAACAGTAATGTGTTTTTGAAATTTTAACTTAGAATCTAAAATGAGACCCAAATTTTTACATTCGCTAACGATAGGAATATTCATATTATTTATTTTGATTGATGCTGCAGATGTAACTTTTTGTCTAATTAGTTCATTACAGAATATCACAGCTTTTGATTTACTTGGATTTATTTTTAATGAATGCCTTTCAGATATATATGTTCATATCTGATAAAAATTTTGTAAACCTGTCTTCTGTTTCTATGAAAACCATTCGATACATCATTTTAAAGTCAGCAGTAACCACAACATTCTGTTGCCGAAACCGAACAAAAATAGAGAACAAGTCATCTTGAATACTTATTCATTGTCCATTATCAGCTGAAGCTGACCCATTAAAAACTCGTGCTTTTGTAGTAAGTCTACTTTCATTTTCTACAGCATAATTAGGAAGAAAATATGAAGGTACGCCACTTATACTATCTTCAGATGAAGACATATGACCCAACTGCTCATATTCAATCATAAACTCAATATTTTTTAAAAAAATGTATACCTTTGTGAAAGAAATTTAGGCCTATATACAGGGTGAGTCGGAAGGAGCGCACCAAACTCTAGGAGTATATTATACACGTGAAAATAATGTAAAAAAACTCATATGTTCTTATCCGATTTTCATTTGTTTTCAAGTTATGACGTAATTAAAAATGTTTATCTAGCTTTCCACTTCTGAATTTTAACATTATCAAAGTATGCCATATTTATTTATTTTTATTTATTTATTCTTACATTCAACGGCCAAGGCCTATTACAGAATGCGCACTTAACATTAATAAACATATATTTGTAGTCCAATTAAATAACGAAAAAAGCCCCTTCGAGCTTACATTAATTTGTAATTGGATGAAACAAAAAGGACCTTGTGTATTTTGATGTGATCTTTCTGAAAAAAAGAAAAAAAAAGATGTAGCAGTTTTTAATTTTTTTTTAAATTAGGAAAAACCGGGTTTTCCGGAATTTTCCATTATAAAAATGCTAATTATCTGGGCAAGTATCATTCCTATAGTGAAAATAAATGCACCATTCGAAAGAGGAGGCAAAAATAGTTCGGAAATTCATTGCACAGGTAGTTTTAATGGCGAATTTCTCGCTCGCCGTTTTTTTGATCAGAACCATGGACATGAAATTTGCGATGAATTTGTGGCGAAATTATAAATGTTAGACATATGTGTCCATAAGAGAAGTTGCGTATTTTTTTGTTAACTCTTAAATATAATAAGTCCCGCGGCGAAATCTGACGTAATTTTTTGGGAATTCGCAGGAAACTAGAGGCGTAGTTTTTTTTTAATTTTTTTCTCATATGATTTTTTCCGGGTTTTCCGAAAACATCTAACAAAAAAATATATTTGAAAAAACTAACTGCGCTATCGAAAAGAGCACAAAAAAATACACAAAAAGGTATACTTTAAAAATGTTAGGAAATGAATCCTAAGCCTGAGTGTAAGTTCCAACTTGGTGATAAGCTTGCTTTTTGTTCGCTTATATCTTGTAATTCTATATTTTGCACAAAACTCAAGAAACGTCTTATAACAAGTCAGTAAAATACAATTTAATAAATTTTAAGCCTAATAAATTTAGATATGTAAGAAATTTAAAACTGGAAATCGCAAAAAAATCAAATTACAGTAATGTAGTGTATACACGAGTTTTGGATCCCGCAAAGCGCGTGTAATGGGACTTTTGTCGGGAGAATTCTACAACTTAGAAGAAACATACACACTTTAAACTTTGTATACACATTTAGAAGACATGAAATTTGGGTTTGTTTAATTTTCAGACAAAAAAACTAAAAATTGTCAATTTTAGGCAACTTTTCTCAAAAACCGTGTTTTTTGGTCGTCACTCAATGAACAGTGGTCAAAAAAATAGATAAAATATATTTGCAGAATTTTCCGTAACGTAATCGTATTCTAGACACAATAGAGTACTCAAAAAAAAAGTTTTGAGCAATTGGGTGCATTT
This sequence comes from Psylliodes chrysocephalus, assembly GCA_927349885.1. Taxonomy (NCBI): domain Eukaryota; kingdom Metazoa; phylum Arthropoda; class Insecta; order Coleoptera; family Chrysomelidae; genus Psylliodes; species Psylliodes chrysocephalus. The sequence goes on along the minus strand of OV651827.1, from coordinate 6,338,581 downwards.
TTGGCATTTTTGTGCCACTTCAAACTTTCGAAAAAAAAAATTATTTAATTGTTTAATATCTTAGCCAATTATGGTCCGATGTCGGTGAAATTTACACACACATAAGATTTCACATTTAAGAGTAAGTTTTGTAAGTGGCATTAAAAAAATTAAAATAGTTTGGCCGTTATAGGCAAACAATGAAATTAGGACCGCGGTGCATTTTGCCCTTCCGCCATATGCCCAATTTTGGGATTTCTCTTGGCCCCTTCTGGGAATCACTAGTCACATCCCTTAACTTCAAAACGCATTTTAGTTTTTTCAAATATCTGAATTTTTACCAATGTTATAAAGAATTTAGTGTTTGAAGATTTAACAAATTCAATTTTTCGACCTTCGTCGCCTCAAAATACTAAACAAATTTCAATCGTCCATACCGCGAGAACGGTGCATCGTATCAAAATTTCTCAAGAGACATAAACATTATCATTTTTCCTAAGCTTTCAAATGTCGTAAACTGCGTTTTAAAAATATTGATTTATTTCCGACATGCGCCTGCGCAAAATTGAAAATTTGACAAAATCCAAAATTTCGGCACTTTCGAAAAACTGCTACATTTTGTTTTTCCTTTTTTCGAAAAGATCACCTCAACATACATAGAATTCATTTTGTTTCATCTAATTAAAATTTAATGTAAGCTCAAAACCCGTAATTTAATTCGATTATTGTAAGTAATACAATAAAAGCAACACAAATTTTAAAGTAAAACTATAAATGAGATTGCATGAGTAATCTGAAAACAACTCCAGTGGAGAAAAACGGTTACTCACACATATCGCATGCGAAACAACTAATATATAAAGATGAAATTAGATACAAAAACATAAAAAACTTAATTACACTAAATATTTTAATTAGGAATATATGGATATAAATCAGGAATAAAGTTTTTTAATCTTATGTTTAAGGCTCAAAGGCATTTGATAATTTTGACGTTTTGATGAACTGTCAGTGTACAGTGAACAGTAACTGAACATTTAATTTCGAATTTATGAGAATGTTAGTGTTGCAAAATGCCAGATACTTATTCAAATTTAAAATAAGAGAATTTTTATGTGTAAATTTGTTTATTTGTTAATATGCTATAACTTGAAAACAAATAAAAATCGGATAAGAACATATGAGTTTTTTTACATTATTTTCACGTGTATAATATACTCCTAGAATTTGGTGCGCTCCTCCCGACTCACCCTGTATAAGTGACCCTAATCAAAGCCACCCAAACTTATATTTCTGCAAAATAAGCTGGACGTCTCCAAGATGAATTTGTCCAAAACAAAGTAACCTATAAAATATTTCAGCTCCTAGTAGAAGATCAGTTGGCCCCTTTTTCTTAAAATTAGGATCTGCTGACTTTCAATAACTAGGAATTTTTAAATTTTGACTAATTAAAGATTCGCTTATTTTATCTATAACTAAACAAGAAACAAGTCAAAGTGAAAAGACTTCATCTGTACTGAACATCTTTCCTTCAAAACCGCTTGATTTATACCAATCATGGAAAAGTCCACTGTTTCCATTGACAAATTAAGCTGATATCATAACTTTCTTGTTAATAAATTAAGCTGAAAGCCATTGTCCAAAAGAGCCCTACGTTCTACTACTTTACCTTCTTGGCCTACCAACTTGACCATTACAGTAGACAACAAAACATCGCCATTCCTTTCACAAAGCAAAGAAAGCTGAGTTCTTCTTTACTCCCAGTAACAGTATTACTAGTATTGACGTTTTTATCTATGTTTTGGAACTGAACTAATTGATAAGAGTTTGGCTGTGAGTGATATAACAATGTATTATGTTTTGATCCCCAATGCCTATAACCAGAAAGTTTACACCTTTTTTGAGACAGTTTAAACATGAACCCAATTCTTTAGCTTTTTGATACCTTTTGTAAGTATCTAATGTTAAAAATTACTCGCAGTGATAAATCAAATGTTCACCTTTGCAAACTAAACAATTTTCCTTGTTTTGAATTTGTACATCTACTTTTTTACTGTTCAAGATGTTCAACTCTCTCTGTTAGGAAGGATTTAAATTCATTTAGGGTAGGTAAATTTATTTTGGTCTAAAATCATTCCAATTTGATTGGAAACCTCTAACAACTTAAGAGTTGATCAAATAAATTATCAATACGTGATAATTTTATATTGAAAGAAGTTTTTAAAAACCCAAAGAAGATAAAATTTCATTTAGCTTTATGTTCAATGAGCATGCTCCCTATCTCAGCCCATAAAGAGACCTTCTCAGCAAGAATACCTTACCTTCTTCTCCTTGTTTGACAAATCCTTCAGGTTGGGCCATGTAGACCTCTTCCTCTAATTCTCCATTTTAAAAAGGGCTGTATCAACATCTAAGTGCTGCATTTTTAAATCCCTTTCTGCAGCTAAAGCTATAAGCGTACAAAGGGATGAGTTGCGAACCTCTGGAAAGAAGGTCCTATAGTAGTCGACACCAGCAATTTGACGGAAACCTTTAACTATTTGGCCTTTAGTTTGTAAACCCAATTGCAAAGATTAATCTGTTTATTAGGTCTGTCTACAAGCATCCAAGTTCCCTTATTTATTAATGAGTCATACTCATCTTTCATTCCAGAATACCAATACTTATTATCTTTTGAATTAACAGCTTCTACAAAATATCGGGGCTCATTAATACATTCGCACGCTGTGATAATATTACAAAATAAATTCACATTAATGCGGTTAGCTATTCTGTTTCTGAGTGGATATCTTTCTCCTGAAGTTTCTTTATAAGAAATATATTCCTCAACTGTTGGGGATTCTCGGGGATCCTCGCAGATATCAACCTATGCTATACTTAGACCAGCTATTGGTTCTGGAACAATAGAATCATTTGTGGTTGAATCTGATGAATGAATCAAAACTGAGAATGCAGCAGAACAACGTCTATTGCTTTAGTTAACCTTCTTGGAAAACAAGGATCACGAAAATAGTAACTTTTTGGATCAACTGTATATCCAACAAACATATGTTGAAGAGACTTTGGATCTAGCTTCCTAAAACTAGATTGAATCTGAACTAAAGATCGACACCCAAAACTCTCAAATGAGATAAGTCGGGTTTTCTATCATCCCATCTCTCAAATGCTATTTGATGTGGAGACCTATTTTTTAAGTACGCTGCAGTTTCCACAGCATCATGCCAATATGTTTTAGAGAGATTGCTATCCGAAAGCATAGAGCGGGCCTTTTCTATGATATATCTGTTCGTCCTTTCAGAGACACCGTTCTGCAGGGGATTATATGGAACTGTAGTCTGATGTTGAATCTCTATTGACGCTAGATAATTTAAGAATTTTTTATTAACATACTCAGTCCAATTATCAGACCGCAATACTTTAATTTTTAAATCCGTTTCCTCTCAAACACAGACTGAAAAATACAAAATTTATTCTTTACTTCAACTTTTGAAAGGACAAAATAAATAAATACCATTCTGGAAAAATCATCTATGAATAGTAAAGCATATTTATTACCTTGAAAGGAATTTTGTGACATAGGACCACAGAGATCCGAGTGTATCAGTTCTAATTTGGAAGTAGCTTTCTTATAAGTGATTTTCTTAAAAGGTTTTCTCGACTGCTTACCTTCAATACAAGCAATACGGGGTTCCTTATCAACTTCCGCATAATCTATACTAAAAGCATTACCTTTCTTAAGTGTGTCCAGTCCTATACGACACAGGTGACCTATACGTTTATGCCAGAGTTTAAAATCAGCATATCGAAAGCTGTTAGTGTTTGAGGTAGATTTACAGTACAATGTAAAGTGTACAATCCGTCACAACACAAACCGTGTAACAAGAAAAATTATCAGAATTATAAAAGTTTTTATCAAAAACAATAATAAAATTCCTTTCAGTAGCCTTTTTAACAGATATCAGATTAGAATTCAAGTTAGGTATATAAACAACATCTGAAATTTTATTTACACTTGCACCAGTAGTAGAAATAATACCAATACCTTCGCAATTCAATTCATATATTAGGTGCACTCAACAAAGTTAACTCTTTCTTACAAGCTCCATCATCTTGTTCTTTCTGAGAGGACAATCTATTCTCTTGTGTCCAGGTTTTTTACATTCATAACGTATTACCCGTTTCCTAGCTTTAGACGTGGAAGGCTTTTGTTTCTGACTAACCGTGTGCTTAAGGCAGACCCATCTTCAGAATTACTTCGTGTAAACTTATTTAATAACTTGGACTTACCTAATTTAGTACTCACTATTATATTAGAATTCGTCATAGCCATGATTAGAAGATTGTAGTGCGGAGTAAGACCTCCTAATAATATGGCAGTCAATGAGACATCTTCGATTGTTTTGCCAATTTCGTCTAAATCCTGCGCTGTGGACATGATGGCAATTATATAACTTTCGACATCATCAAAATCCGCAAGCGAGTAACGATAAAGCCAACACTCTAGGGCTAACCTGCGTCCCATTTCCTTATCTTTGTACGCAGAAGACAACGCTTCTTAAGCTTCTTTGGGAGATTTGCAAGCCCTTACATGAGTAATCGGTGAACCATCTAATGTTAGACATATCTTTGATAAAGCTAATTCCTTTTCTCTCTCGGTACCTTTATCTTCAATGGTCTTTTAAAGATTTTCATGTTTTAAATACATTCTTATCTTAAACTTTCATGTCGAATAACCATTGCGAAGGTGAAGATGAAGTACTACTATGCGTATCACCGCCAGTCACCTTTAAAATTATCTGTTTACGCTTACCCTATTTAGTTTTACTGGATCAAAACAGAGCTTCGTGCTGATAACATTTTGAAGTAAAATTAAATAATATGTACCTTGTATTGACCTATAAATCCGGCTCGAAGGACCATTTTGGACTGTATCTAGAATCAAACTTTCAGGTAGGTTTGGTATTTTGATTTTTAATGATAACCAAATTCCATGTGACAATTTATTTTTTTTCCGACTTTTTTTTTGACAGCCTATTACTACGATACAAATACCTCAAGAAAAAGTCACAAAACGAATTATTTTAAGCATTTTAGTACAATGTTACGTTACGACCCTCTTGGTATATATTAAAGTTTACCGAGATGAAATTGATGCACCACATCTTACAACCAAACCTTATTGGTTTGCTCAGTATAAATTGTTTGCAAGAATAATAATAATAATAATAATAATAATAATAATAATAATAATAATAATAATAATGTTTATTCAGATAATACATTGATACATATACAGTTAAAAAAAAAAATTGAATAAACAATAGGGGGCAATCACAGAAGCAGTTTAAAACTGCTTGTATGTGATAAGGCACATATACAATACATACAAAGCATATATGTCCCTATAAAACTAAACAACATAAATTTAAATAATTTTTTAAAATTAGAACAAACCTAAAAAAATATAAAATGCAAATACAAATTAGATTACAAATAACAATTAAAATATTAAAAATAGAAAGATAATATAAATAAAAACATAAAGAAATAGACCAATCTTATTATCGTGACAGTTTTTATGGAGAGAAAGATACATATACATATTTTTAAATTTTAAAATTTTTAAATCTGATTTATAGCATCACTTGCTGTACAAAGAAATGTCCTTTATTTCTTGAGGTATCAAAACAAAAATTCTAGGAGCCAGATAATCACTACATCTTTGGCCAATACTTTTTTCAGATCGCGGAAATAAAATAGCATCAGGTCGACGTGTATTGTAGGGATGGTCATGAGATATTAATATAATCTTAGATTTCTTTAAAAATAATAATATCTGTAGAAAATATAGTTGTCTGATATCGTAGATATTGGAATCTTCGTAAAGTGCATTACTGGGGTATAAAATATTTTTTTTGTAAATTATTCTTAAAATCCATTTTTGTATTACATTAACATTTTTCAAAGTATTATCATACACACCTCCCCAACCAATGATACCGTATACTAATAAGGATTGTATTAAAGAAAAATAAAGAGACCTTAAGCAATGTAAGTTTAGAAAGTCACATAGATATCTAAATTTTGGTAGAAAACATCTTAACTTTTTTATTAGTTGTTTTAAGTGAAGGTCCCATTTCATATGCCTATCCACAATAATCCCTAAATATTTTATTGATGAAGATTCACAAACTTCGTTATTTAATCCCACACTTAATGGACCCAACATAGGAAGGCCTGCTTCTCGAAATTCGTAATCATAAATTTGTTGTAGTCCTACTCCTAGTCCTAGTAGACTTGGTGTCATATTAAACCTTCCTATTTTATATAGGCTATACACGCTAACTGTACAAATTTTATATCCATTGGTTTATTCCGAAAGAATTCATAGTGAAAAAACTCCCACCTCCTATACTTGGGATAAATAAGTTTATTTTTGTACAATACAACTTTGCCAAAGAAATAGCTTTTATATTAATGAAAATACATTAGTTCAGTGTTCCCCGAAAATTGCATATTAACGAAAATCTTCTACTTACAAAACTACTTTTCTGATAAATCTTCAGTTGCGTAATAAAACGGAATTAGCGGTTGCAAGTTGGAAACGAAATTCGAGCTTGTATTTTACTAATTAAAACTGATGCTAAAATGTATTTCTCGCTATTTTGTCATTGTCGAGAAAAAAATTCCAAGCGTGAAATATAACGACCTGGGTAGAATTTCTGCTGAAAATTTATTTATCCAAGCTGCTAGAATCATTAATTGTAAGCAATTATAAAGTTGTATGCCGTCTAAGTGGCCAACTTGAAAATTATTATGTTAAAAGGCTTCTAACTTTCGAAGAAAATCTTGAATAAAAAATTAATGATAATTTATTTTAAAAGAATTTTAAGTATATAAAAAAATTGTATTTCTTGTCGTATTATTAAATATTCAATTTCTTTATATGTATTAATATACAATACGGTCTATATAATACAAATATAAATACAATTTCTCTAAGTATTCTTACATTTTTAGTTAAAAGACGATATACATTGATACAGTTAAACAGTAAAGACGTGTACAAAACGACTCTCTTATCAGAATATTTATAGTTTTTGTGGTACAACTACACCAATTAGTTTTCAGTGTTGGGTCGTAAAATAAAAACTTTATTTTCGTTCGCGATAGTGACTATAAGTGTTTTTTTTTGTTTTGTTTATTTAAAGAAAAGATCGCAGCAACCACAAAGGTTATTAACGACCATACTCTGTTTTTAAACTAAGAGGAGGGAATTGAAAAGTCCTATTTACACAGGGAAAAATAACTAAAAAAAGTAGCTAGATAATAATGGTTCTTATCAATCTCCTGTTTTTGTGTAGGCAGAATTTTTAATTGTTGCAATAAATTCCTCATTGTATATAAGAATGTCTTTGATTTTCTCTAAAACATATTTTTATAAAATATAAAGCAAGAGGTATGTTTTTTTGAGACATGCTTTGAATGCTCTTTTGAATATGAAATGCTTATTTTTAGGTAAGATAAGTAAAGATTTTTTAGGCTATTCATAAAAAAGTTAATTTGTTATTAGTAATGAAAATATACGGAATAAACACCACAAATTATGAACATATTCAGATGGAAATAGCACTTTTAAATATATCCAAAATATTTCGTTCGTTTTAAATGTTAATTAACAATTTTGTAAATGGTTTATTTTTTAATAAATAAAATTTACTTGAATATTTAGTTACATTTTAATGATTTTGATTAGAAATTCATCCATTTTTAGTTTAAAAAAATCTGATGTGTCCAACATATGACTTTCCTATCTAGTTATTATAGTCTTTATAGGCGGTTATTTTGTACAACCTATTATACCTCCTTTATAAATATTTAGAGAATAAACTAAATATATACATTTTCCACATACATTTAACTCGAAACATTTTTTTACAGATATTCATTGAAAACAAAATTACTGAAAAATTTAAATTTAGTACTTTTCTCCAATTTTTCCATTATTTCCATTACGGTTCATTTTCGAAAAATCATGTAAAAACAAAAATTATAGAGATCAATATCGAAAAAAACTTTTAGTTTAACAATTTTCTAAAAAATCAGAATTTTGCACATTTTGTCAAATTTCTCAAATACGGACCATTTCAGGAAAATTTGACATAAAACAAAAATTATAGATAATAATATTAGAAGTAACTTTTAATTGAATAATTTTTTTCTCCAAACATAAATAACAGATATATTCCATAAAATATAAAAACGGCCTCCCATAAAGTACCCCCCCAGATGTTCCGACTTTGTCCAAAATCTAATCATTTTACGTCAGGCCGAAATAAACCTTAAGTTTAAAATTTAATGTTTTTCTCTTTATCCGTTTTTGAGTTTTCTTCAAAATTCGAAATTTACACATTTTCTCAAATATCTCGAAAACGGTCCATTTTAGAGAAATTATGTATAGAATAAAAATTATAGAGAATTATATTACAAACAACTTTTATTTAAACAATTTTTATAAAAAATTATTTTTTTTACATTTTGTCAAATTTCTCGAATACGGACCATTTTAGGAAAATTTTGCACGAAACAAAAATTATAGATAATTATATTATCTCCAAACGTAAATAACAGATATATTCCATAAAATATAAAAATGACCACCTATAAAGTACCCCCCCAGATGTTCCGACTCTGCCCAAAATCTAATCGGCTCATTGGACGATAAGACAAAGCTTAAGTTTAAAATTTGGTGTTTTTCTGTGTATCGGTTCATGTGTTATGCGTTATACACACACACACACACACACACACACACACACACACGCACGCACGCACGCACGCACGCACCCACACACACACACACACACACACACACACACACACACACACACACACACACACACACACACACACACACACACACACACACACACACACACACACACACACACACACACACACACACACACACACACACACACACACACACACACACACACACACACACACACACACACACACACACACACACACACACACACACACACACACACACACACACACACACACACACACACACACACACACACACACACACACACACACACACACACACACACACACACACACACACACACACACACACACACACACACACACACACACACACACACACACACACACACACACACACACACACACACACACACACACACACACACACACACACACACACACACACACACACACACACACACACACACACACACACACACACACACACACACACACACACACACACACACACACACACACACACACACACACACACACACACACACACACACACACACACACACACACACACACACACACACACACACACACACACACACACACACACACACACACACACACACACACACACACACACACACACACACACACACACACACACACACACACACACACACACACACACACACACACACACACACACACACACACACACACACACACACACACACACACACACACACACACACACACACACACACACACACACACACACACACACACACACACACACACACACACACACACACACACACACACACACACACACACACACACACACACACACACACACACACACACACACACACACACACACACACACACACACACACACACACACACACACACACACACACACACACACACACACACACACACACACACACACACACACACACACACACACACACACACACACACACACACACACACACACACACACACACACACACACACACACACACACACACACACACACACACACACACACACACACACACACACACACACACACACACACACACACACACACACACACACACACACACACACACACACACACACACACACACACACACACACACACACACACACACACACACACACACACACACACACACACACACACACACACACACACACACACACACACACACACACACACACACACACACACACACACACACACACACACACACACACACACACACACACACACACACACACACACACACACACACACACACACACACACACACACACACACACACACACACACACACACACACACACACACACACACACACACACACACACACACACACACACACACACACACACACACACACACACACACACACACACACACACACACACACACACACACACACACACACACACACACACACACACACACACACACACACACACACACACACACACACACACACACACACACACACACACACACACACACACACACACACACACACACACACACACACGGATTCAGGGGACCTCAAAACGTAAAAATCCGTCGAAAACTCGAGGTCGAAAAAAATCATGATTCCTATACTTTCCTTATATCTGTATACAGATAGGAAAGTAAAAATCAGTAATAAGTCGTTAGTTTTTTTTTAAGTAGAACACCAAAAAAGCAATGTTGACCAATTTATAATATGCAAGGTGTCTCTAAAAGGTGAAGAAAAAATGATACCACATATTCCTGAGGCCTAAATGTCTAACCCAACTTATCTCAGTTCAAAAATGCATGATTTCGGAAATATAAAGTTTTAAAAGTTCAATTTGGTTTTAATTTTTGATAAATTATTTTTTGAATAATTGGTGTATTTTCATTTTCATACTTGGCTAGGGAGGGGTTTTGTAGAGTGAAAAATTTAAAGCTGCTCTCATTTTTATTGTAAAATTTAAAGGACACCATTTATATACTCGTAAATCCAGATATCTCAAAAACGACTGTTCAAATCATCTCTTACCACTTACCTTTTTTATGTAAAAGACGTTGGAAAACAAGCTACTTTATTTAAAATGTAAATACAGAGTGGTTTAAAAAACCTATTTAGTTTTAAGTGTGCGTAAGGTACCAATGGTACATTTTACAATAAAAATGAGAGCAGTTTTTAATTTTTGTATACTACACTGTACAGCTTTGTAGTTTTTTTTTTTAAATAAAGGTTAGAAAAACAACATATGAATAGTATCTTTATTTTTTAATTTTTTTATATCTTAAATATTAATAATAAAATTAAAAAAAAATACATAAGAGGTACATCTAGACATTTACATTGAAATAGAAACAAAAAACACCAAGTACTTAATATGTTAATCTACATCAGAAGATTCGTTCTGTTTTTAGCTGCCACATCAATATTTTTTTGTGATTATTTGGTATTTAACTCGCAGTGATATGGGGCAGCCACTACACAACTTTATTGGTTTCTTTAGCCATTTCATCGACAACATATAAATTAGGAGCATCTTTATGTTGCCGAATTAGGTGTTGAAGTCGATATCGCTTTATATTTAAATAAATTTAACGTTTTTATTTTGTAACCACTCCTACATTCCAGTTTTTCTTGATGACAAAGAAATTTTTTCATCCATACTCTGATGCATTTTCCATCACAATCGCAGCATTAATTCTGCTAGCTTCTAATATAACTGCTATTACTACTTTCTGAATATGTATAGTTAAAATCTAGACTTAGTATATTATACCTTAAACCTCTTTTTTCTTCTTCTATATTCATAACACCTGTGCTATATTTAATTTTATCTACTTACTCATCTTTTAATTTCTTTTTGAATTATTCAACTTCATTCTATGACTTCAATTCTTCTTACTCTTTACTGCTAACTGGAAATGTCCTGTTTCATCACAATTTACTAGCATAGCTCCCTGGTAAAGCGGACCAGCTTCTGACACAACGTTGTACATCCTGGTAGAGCGACATGGCTTCTTATAAATCAGCGTTGTTCCTGGTAGAGCGGCGTTGCTCCCTGTTAGAGTGAATTGGAACTCATTCTTCTCTTTTGGACATCCCGCCTTAACATAAAAGAACGTTGCTTAGGGCTGGTCGGAAACTACGTCGACCCATTTATCCCCAAACTCTCTCTAATTTGCAGTAGCGCTGCGTGTGTGGCTCCCTCTTATCTGTTGGCATATCTAAGACACTGCTTGGGAGTTGATCGGAAAAATACCTCCAACCATTGTTCCAAACTTTTATCTTTTTGTGATAGCGCTGTCTGTGGCTCCTTCTCATCTGTTGTCCTGTCGTGGACACTGTTTGGGGATTGATCGAAAAAATAACTCGATCCATTGTCCCAAACTTTCTTCATTTCTTCCTATTTTTCTTCTGGAACTCTGCTACTCCTTGTCTACCTCTAGTAGACAAAACGCTGCATAAAACTTTACATATTTAGGTGTTTTGTGATTTAGGGCCCCCAAAACGAAAGTCTTACCTTACGGCAGGATTTTTGGACCGCAGTTCCTACTCGAGTTTTTTTACTCGAGTTTTTTTACTCCAGTCTAGTTTCTCTATTTAAACCCAAACTTTACGTGACAGTTTTACTTTTTAAAATATCCACGTACTAGCTTGGATAATTCTCTAGTTCAATGTAAGCCATTAACCTAATTGTTTGTTTTATTTTAGTTCATGGAATTTGAATAAATATTAAGTTAAAACATTAAAAAATACTTTTTTAGAATTTTTGTAAAATTATTTATATTTTTAAATAATAACACCAATTATTACAATTGGTAAGTTTAGAGAATCACTTGTGTATGAATTAATTTCAACATGTTTTGCAGTAGATATGACGATAATCTTCTGTATAACACATTGATTTGCTTTTTAGGTTAAATTTTCAAAGGAGTTATGGTTATATAGAATTTTTAAAACTTTATAATATTGAAAAGCAAAATTAAATTTCTATCAGATTGTTTATAGGCTGTCGATTTTTTTTAAAACTCTAAAACATTATAATTTTTCAGTCCTGCGTATACTTAATGTCTCATAATCCATCTTGGAATTATTTTAAGGTTCTGTACAGTTTTTGAGTGTTTATTTCTTTTCCTAAACACTTTTTATAATCAATAGCATTTGTATTAAAAGAGCATAGCCCACAAGCTTTAAAACTTAATATATTAGTTTTATTATGTATTACAAACCTCAAGAGGGCCTTATAGATAAAAACTAGTTACACCTCTTATTTCTATGTTTCAATAAATTAAATGTAATGTTTATATTCAGTCTCAATAGTTATTGTTATGTATTGGAACGCACCCTTTATAATATTGTAAGTTGGCAATGTTGCGCATATGACACGTCTGTCACTTGTCTTTTGTTTTGAAATAAAATGGTTGCATTCTGTTTTAAATATATATAAATATCTAAAGTCATCCTGCATTTTAATTAACGATATAACAATAATTGGCGACGAGAAAAACCGACTTACATAGCGGGTAAGATGTAGCAATAAATTTTCTCGAGAAAAGTGGGTTTCGAGAAAAGTATAAAGTGAGGTTAGCAGACCACACGTTGCAGGATAGACGAAAAAAAATTTGTATGAGCATAAAAATGACCCCAAACCCAACGCAGCAAAATTTTGCAGCAGCAGCAAAACAACCACCGACACATCTAACAATTGTAAATGCGGGAAGTGTATCTACACTCGCAGGGTTCAAAAACGGAGATGATTTTGAGATATTTGAACAGCGCCTGGCGCAGTATTTGGCAGCGAACCTGGTTGAGGAGGAACGTAGAGTCGCAGTATTACTTACACTATTAAGCGAAGAAATTTATAAAATGTTGAAAAATATATGTTCCCTTAATAAGCTACAATGAGCTTATTCAGATCTTAGCCTCGCAATTCAAACCAAGAATGTCTTATTATCGCAGACGAATAGCTTTTGATAGTTTAAGACAGTCTAAGGAAGAAACGGTTAATGAAGGGTTCGTAAAAGTGAAAAAATCGGCGTCAAACTGTGACTTCGGAGACAAACTGATGTATTGAGTGCAGGAAAAATTTGTAGTAGGTATGAAACCTGAGCCAATACTGGATCAGTTGTGTGAAGAAGATTATAAAAAGGAATTAAAGGATCTTGTAGAAATTGCACTAAATAAAGAGGCAGCGTTGAAAGAAACTTCATCCAAAATGGTGGAGGTGAATAAAATTTTAAGTCAGCAGACTAGAAAGCAGGGGCCAAAGGTGGAGGAGAAGAAGACGAATAAAGAGAAATGGCATAAAGAAGAAAGAAACTGTGAAAACAAATGTCATTTTTGTGGTAAAGGTAACCATAATTTTAAGAATTGCGAGTTTCGCCAGTATGTATGTAGAAAATGTAACAGGCGAGGGCATCTAATGGCAGTATGTAAAGCAACAGAAAAAGTTAATGCTTTAGATGAGTTAGAAATTTTTAATTTAACTGATACCACTGCTGTGGTAAATTATATACAGCCTCTGTGTGTCTCAGCAAAGATATTGTAACGGACAATACCTTGGTCAAAAATATTTTAGAATTGTGAAATGTACATAAGTTTAAATAATAACAAATTAAAATTACTTATTAAGGTTTCTGTTAAATTATTTATAGAAAAATAAATAAATAATGTAACAATGTTGATTTAATTTCAAGCTATGAAAGCATAATAGGTTTCTAACAGTGTACAATAAATTATAAATGAATATGAACTAATAATACTTACAAATTTTGAGCATCAACATGTAAAATTTGACTTCACATGTAATTTAATATCACAAATAAAACTCTTTTGACAATAATTTTACTGGAAACTTGTAGAATGGAGTTTTGGGATTAGTTACTGACACAATCCACACTTTGGGAAGTCCAATCCTAATAGCTGGGTACAAATTAAGATGTCAGTGTAGACTCTATCTCTGATTCTAAAAAAATATTTAATATCAAAACATGTAGATGAGAATTACATAATGCTTACATAATGTCAATTATGGTTTGTAGAACAATTTTCAAATATTTAGAATCTCAAAATAACTAAATACCATTAAAAAAATAATAAAATAAAGTAACTTTTTAGGTCAATAATTTCAAGAAATGTTTTACAAAAAAGTGTATGCAAAAGCTTTAATTTAAGAATAAGTTAGAAAATCTTTGTAAATATTGTAAAATAAAATTGTTATAACTAAAAACTATCTAGTGAAAGTGTTTAAAATAGAGTGAGAAAAAGTTTATAAAAAAATAATAAATCATCCTCATATATGGATTTTGAAGGAAAATTTAGAAAAACTTACATCTTAGTAGGCTGTGACATCAAACTTTATTAAAAGCAATTTCCATCAAAAATGGAGTCAGTTCCTTTTTATTTTCTGCCCAGTAAGCACTTAGGATTTTTGTCGAACTGTCGATAAGGAAGATTCCTGTATTACCGGTTTTTTGACACTTTTTGACATTGGAGCTGTAAAGACAGGAGAATTGCTGTCGAATTTTTGAAAATTTCCGCTGAAACTTCAATTACTGGATTGCCTACATATTATTCCCACAATAATATAAGTGAAAACTGGAGCATTACCTCGTTTGGAACATCACAATTCATCCAATAGGATTTTATAAGGTACTTCTGCACAAATTTGGAAAACCTATAAAAAAAAAATGCTACGATAAATCTTGACAACTAGGAACTATTTCTATAAGACAAAAATATAAAAAAGTTAAATAAACATACCCAATCTAATCGAACTTTATTCAAACAGAATTCTAATTAAATGTATGCGAAAGTGACCCATATTAACATTGACATTTATTTTGTAATTAGGCTAAGATATTACCTATTCATTTCTATTTATATCTAATTTAGAATAATCATGCATGTTATTGATCTACAGATTTAAAACCAAACAAGTTTTTAGAACAATAATACTTTACTTTCTATCTACTAACTCTTTTGGCTTTGATGCAATCAATTTGGTAAAAAAAAAACATTTCTTGAATTAAGTACTTACGTGATTCACTTCATATTTATGCAGTACACTGTTAGAAAAACAGTTAATCACACAATTCTTAAATAAATTTCTTCTTAAAACTGAACAAAAACATTTATTTATTTAAATCTTCGCTACAAATATCAACATAACCTCTCCGATCTCCATTTCCAACCATATTTAATATTTATGACATGCTGCAACTTCACGCTCAAGGAACCCACCTGTGGATTAAGATTACTCGGCTCACAACCAGATCTAAGAGGATCGTTATTTTAAATTATTAATATTATTTTTAATAGCTAGCTTGGAGCAATAAAATTATTAGGTGTATGGTGCGTACTGAGACTGAATAGGTGTTGCAAGGTACGAGCTTTTGCTGGCGCCCAGGGTACATTATTTTAACAATATTTTTTTTTAATAAAATTACCTTTTGTTTTATTTTCTTCTGTTTAATACTTTATCCAATGACATTATTTTTTTTTAACTTTGATCATGAATGTTGCAAGAGTCAATCCTACACACTGGTAAGTTTCAGTAAATCTTAAAAATAATAATTATAAAAAAATAATAACAACAATAAATAAATTACACGCACGCGCACCTTAATAATATATTTCAATTGATTTCGAAGTAGACACCGGTGCTAGCATTTCTTGTATAAATTATAATTGTTATAATGAAAGTCTGTCTCATATACCTTTGTTATTTGCCCAAGTACAACTAAAAACATATTCAGGGGAATGTTTAATACCTGAAGGTTAAATTGTGGGGAATTTACAAATTGAAAATTGTTTAAAAAAAATGTGAGCTATTAGTAGTAAGAGGAGCAGGTAGAGATTTAATTAGGATATTTGATTTTAATATTTCACTTAGCCCTTCAGCAACAATTAATGAAATTACAAATGATGCATATGATCAGACCTTAGTACAAACAATAATTGAAAAATTTCCTCAGGTTTTTACAAATAAATTGGGTTCCTATAAAAATGAAAAAATTAAACTGGAAATAGTAGAAGGGGTACAGCCAAGATTTTATAAACCCAGAGCAATTCCATTCGCTTTTAGGGAAAAAGTGGAGATGTAACTAAAAAAATTAGAAAGAAATGGGGTAATTAAAAAGGTATTAAATTCTACTTGGGGTACACCTTTAGTATCAGTAATGAAAGCTAATGGTAAAGATATTAGATTATGTGCTAACTATAAAATTTCTGTAAATAGATATTTAAAGCATATAAACCATCCATTGCCTAGGATAGATGATATTTTTGCAGCGTTACAAGGTGGAGAAAGATTCACTAAATTGGATTTTCTTAATGCATATAACCAGTTAGTTTTGGAGGAGGAAATTTCAGACTTGCTTGCATGGAGCACTCCTTATGGTATTTTTAAGGTACTGCGTTTACCATTTGGAACGAAACCAGCATGTTCTTTATTTCAGACTATTGTTGAAAAGGTTTTGCAGGGATGTAAAGGCACTGTTCATTTTCTGGATGATGTGGTTGTTAGAGGAAATAATAAAAAGGAGCATGTGGAGAACTTGGAAGAAGTATTAGGTAGATTAGAGTCTGCAGGATTTACACTAAATATTAAGAAATGTGAGTTTTTCCAAAAAAAAATTTGTTACCTAGGGCACAAAATTTCGAAATTTGGTTTAGAAAAAGATTATTGTAAGGTAAAAGCTATTTTACAGACCTCTATTCCAAAGAACATTACTCAGATACGTTCTTTTGTGGGAATGGTTAATTATTATGGTCGTTTTTTGGAGAATTGTTCATCGAATTTAAAACCATTGTATGAATTATTAGAAAAGGGAAAAGATTTTAGATGGACCAAAGATTGTCAAAAGTCATTCGAGTGGGCCAGGAACGAATTAGTATCGGACAGAGTGCTAACCCATTTTGATGCTTCTAGACCAGTCAGACTTGAATGCGACAGCAGTCAATATCGTATAGGTGCAGTATTGTTAAATGTTATGGAAGACGGGTTGGAGAGGCCAGTCTGTTATATTTCAAGGGTTTTAAGTAAGGCAGAAATAAATTACTCAATGATAATGAAGGAAGCATTGGCAGTATAATACTGGGCTGTTTCGAAGCTGTATCAATATTTAGTAGGTATAAAATTTGAAATTCTAAGCGATCATAAACTACTACAGGCAATATTTGGTGAATATAAAAGTCTACCACAGATGGCAGCAGGTAGGGTTCAGAAATGGTCTTTATTCTTATCGAGCTTTGACTATACTTTAAAGTATATCAAGGGAAGGGAAAATGTTAGGGCAGATTTGTTATATCTAGATTGCCACTACCAGATGAGGAAGAAGTACATGGACCGACGGTCGATTATTTAAATTTTCTAGAAGCGAGTATACCTATTGATTTATATAAAGTTAGGTCAGATACCAGTAAAGATTCAGTGTTAGGGATTGTATACAATTATATTAGGTATGGTTTTCCAAATTCAGTGGATGAAATTTTAAAGCCTTTTGCTGTAAGAAGTAGTGAATGAGCTATTGACAGAGGTGTTATACTTTGGGGTTACAGAGTTGTTATTCCTTTTTCTTTAAGGGAGCAACTTTTAAAGGAATTACATTCTATGCACCAAGGCATGGTTAAAATGAAAACAAACGCTCGAAGTTATTTTTGGTGGCCAGGGTTGGACGCAGATATTGAAGCAAAGGTCAATAAATGTGTGTGTGCTATGAATAAGGTAGATCCACCAAAAGCTCAAGTGATACATACACAAGTCACTTATTTTTGGGAAAGAGTACATGCTGCTTTTTTAGGACCTTTCAAAGGTGAGATAGTTTTAATAATGATAGACGTTTATTCCAAGTGGCCAGAAGCTTTTATGATGAGGTCTACAAGCGCGGACAGCACAGTTGAAATGTTTAGGGAGACGTTTGCACGTTTTGTTTTACCAAGAATTGTATATACAGATAATGGGCCTCAGTTTGTTGCAGAAGAATTTTCTAGATTTTTATTTAATAATGGTATTAAGCATCTCACATCACCACCTTTTCACCCAGCAACGAGCGGAATTGCAGAGAATTTTGTCTCTAAAAAGTGGAATAAATAAAGCTATTTCTGTTGTATTCTGTTTTAAATATATATAAATATCTAAAGTCATCCTGCATTTTAATTAACGATATAAGAGTTATGACCACCATGTAGAATTTAAATCGAATTGAACTGATTTTATCTTATTTTCTATCCTGTGTAGTATAAAATTACAAGTACACAATAATTGCTTTTCTATAAAAAGATGTGCTAGGTTAGAAATTTTTCGCATTGTAGAAAATAATAAAAATAAGAAACCTAAATACAATTTACTACGCTTTTATATTTCTTTCAGAGTTCCATTAAGAAAAACGACCTTCGCGTAGGTCAAGGAATTTATAAGTGTAAAATGCTTGGTTTATTATTTTCTAACTCATGCGAAACTTTACTAAACTTTGAACTTTATGAAAATATCCATTGGTTAACAAACAAAAGGGATTTGAGGTAAGTTAGAAAGCCCATTGGTGTTTAAGTTTGTAAAATATTGGAAATATATCAGGTTTTTTTTAGTCATAAAAGCAGAAAGTTAGTTCAGGTAAATCCATAGTAACATTTGCAAAATACGGTTATATAACTTGAAATTATGAGTTTTTGTTAATTAATTACTGTCATTATTAGTAGGTTTAAATGGAATATTTTAGAGAAACCTGCTGTCTATGACAATACATATTTTTTAACAGAATTGTGTGTTATTTGTCATGAGCATTCTCCCTCTCTCATTTTTATATTGTCGTCACATATAGTATTTAAAAGTAACGCAAAAATAGAAAACCTGAGAAAGGAAGTAAATATAGTTATAGAACCAAAGTGATGATTGTAAATAAATAACAAAAAGATTAGAAAAATAAAAAATAATATGTATATTTTTATGTAAGAGAGAGTATTAAAATAATAAAGCGTTCGTAATCCATAGGCGTACCACCTCTTTTAGTAGACAGTTAAAATATTTTTTGAAGTTATTCCTCGAGTATACACTTATATTTTCACCTAATTAACCTGATTATAACTTCTAAACAGCTGAAGGTAAAAAAGTGAATTTTTTTCTAAAATGTTTTATTTTTCCACAAGGTATGTTAAAAACATTGTGTCAAACGGGTTATGTAGGTATAAGGGTTTAAACTTTGACTTTTAAACAACGTTACGTTCATAAATAATAAGTTTAATATAAAAACTACTTCTTACCTACAAATCCAAATCAGAATCGAAATCAGAAGATGAACTGTCGCAACCAATATTTACAATGAGTGGCTCGATCATTTCATCAGTAATATTGTCCAACTTCCACAATTTCTCTTCTTCTTTAATCGTATGATTTACTGCCTTTTCCCAGTTTTCAGGCATTACATTATTTACAGCCTCCAAAAACAACTGTTTAACATCACTCATTTTAAAAGAATTATTTTTTCTTGAAACTTCTCCCTTTACAGTTCATCAAATTTCTAGAGGTGTTCTACGCCCAGACAGAGAACGCGCTACGTGTGACTAAGATAGCTATTGTACAGTCTGCTAAACAAGTTATTTTAAATAGTTTTTAATATTTTTAGGTAATTAAATTTTAAAAGTGTGGAATAGTTTAGGGATTAAATTGGTCTGATTGGACTTTCTTAGAACGTTTTTAAAAGCAGCTAAAGATAGTATGTAGAATTGAAAATAATTATTATGCCATAAAAGGTGTTTTGGAATTCCTTCAACCTTTTGAAATTGAGTCAGAAAATATAAATTTTATAGGATAGCGGAAAATACCTATAATTTTTTTGTGGGCCTTTGTAAATCGTGGAAATAGTTTATATTTTATTTCTACCTTATTAAGGAAAATGGTACCTATTATTAATAACGGTTGTTTCTGAAACATTACTAAAATTTTCAAAATTTTGTTTTTCTACAAAATAATAAACTATACTATTTAGAAAAAAATTTATTTCTCTTATAATTTTATAAAAAATAACAGGGGAATATTTACATTTCTTGATCTATTAAACAAAACGATAAATTATCTCGACGAATGACACCATGTTCTAGTACGGAAGCTAACTTTACATTTTTGTTGGTGGTTTCATGGGTTTCATATCAATTTTTTGTAATTGTAGTTTACACGTACATATACCTCTTAACACTTGTTTGCTTTATTAAAAAAGTGTGTTGATGTGATTTACGTCGAAATAAGTCAAAAACAACTTGAAACCTCATATAAAATCAAAAAGGAGAAACGAAAAAAAATTGAGCCTGTAAATGAACACAACTCAGAAACAAAAATAGCTATCTAATAATAAAAAAATAAAATTTGATTCTTGTGCAGCTTCATCTATATCATTAACTGTTTTTGGTTTTTTAATGGTTTTTCTTGGTGATGAAAATTCCGATATCTCACGGTTATCGATTCTTTTTTTCTCTCCAGAAATGCGGACGACAGTGTTTTTAGATACTCCTGTGGCTGCAGCAACACGATCATTTACATTTTTAAATGGTATTGAAGGTGAATTAAAGTTTCTTTCTCTTCTCATAAACTCTATAACATTGGCTATTATTTCGCGAGATTGACTGTTAATCACGCGGCCTCTTAATTTGCTATTAAACTCCATACTTAGGTTCTATTAAACTGTAATGAGCAAAAAACACAAACGAAAATAAAAGAAATGTTTTACCGAAATTTACATCTGACATTTACGTCTGAATAAAATAGTGAAATACTTGATGCGCAGAGTGTACTTTCATTGCGTAAATCCGTCAGGATGCCTGTCAGTAGTGCTTTCTCTGTCTAGCCGTCGAAAGCCTCCAGAAATTTGATGAACTGTATCTGTGCCCATATCAGTTCAATCGGGTTTACTTCGCAATGATATGGTGGTGATCTAACCACCGTCATCCCACGATTTTTTGCAATTTCATCAATTTCATATTTTTTGAATTTCTCTTTATGAAGGGAACACAAGTGATACAGTTCTTTTCTCACAGAACCTGGAACTTAATATTCTTTGAATTTAGCCAATTCTGTAAATCTTTTTTTAACCACTTGGTTGTGGGCATTTTTTCTATAAGTCTCGAGTGATAACTTGCATTATCCATTACTATTATACAGTTCTGAGGAAGATCTATAATTTGTTCAAACCACTCTTTAAAGACATTAGCATTCATGTCCTCATGGTAGTCACCGGTATGAGTAGATTCAAAAGTCATTAAACCACCTTTAACAAAACCGTTTGAACTACCGATGTGTACTATTATTAGTCTGCGCCCCTTTCCTGATGGTGGATTTAAACCAGTAGATAAATTATTTAAAAAAGCCTGTCTTCGACTTGTAACAGTTTCATCTTGCCAAAATTTATTTGGTTTATGTCCTTCGTTGAACCATGTTTCATCTAAATAAAATATATTTCTTCTTTGGTTTCTCATTTCTTTTATAGTCCTTAGGTAATTTCTTCTCCATACTACAATATCGCTTCTTTCTATTAAAATAGACTTTCTGGAATGCTTTTTCCATAGAAAACCTATTTCTTTTAAAAGTTTCCATAGTGTGCTTCGACTCGTTTCAGGGTAATCCTTATCATCTCGAACCGTGGCAAGAACTTCGTCTACTGTAGGAAATTTTCTTCGAAGTCTTTCTTTCAAAAGATTTTCTAATTGAAATTTTGGTTTTCCTGGAGCTTTACGTGCTGTTTGAAACTCGCCACATTTCTCTTCTTTAACAACTCTGTAAATCGTAGATTTCCCAACACCAAGCGTACTACTAACTAATTCCACTGTGTCATCAACACTTTTACACAAATGTTTATCTGTAAATTATTTAAAAGAATTAAATATTAATGTTTTTTCATTAACTGTTAAAGGACCGATTTTTTGTCGTTTACGCGGCCCTTCCAAATTTTTCATGATCACACTAGAATTCACACTGCACCTTGCAAGTTGCAACTAAACGACATCTTAAATATTTTAATTCTTTAAAAATAATTAATCACGACGATATATAAGTTAATAAAAAAAGTAAATTAAATCGTGGAATATCATTTATAAAACAGGTTCCTCTGAAAAGACTAAAATACCGCCAAATTTTTTAATTTTCAAGAACATAACTAATACTTATTTAATTTTTATTTTTTTACTTTTTAAATAATAGGGTATCTAATCCTAGTCTATATTTAAAATATTTTAATATCTTTAATATAAAAATTTAATTAAAAATTTAAAATTTCACTAAATAAATTCTAAATTTAAATTTTTATTATAATTAATTAAAATTAAATAAATTAAATCATATAATTTGTATAACCGCAACTGCTGGCACAAATTTTGTTTATATTTTATATTATTTCTAAATCTCAATTTCTTGAATATTTAAATTTAATTACTGCTAACTATTTTTTAATAAAAATTAACATATAATAAAAAATAATACTTAATAAATAAACTAAAATAAAATTTTTAACATAATTTAATATTTAAATATTATTATAGTTAATAAATAATTATTAATTAACTTAATACTTACAAATCAAATTTAACCAGCTATCATTCGAATACACAACTTGGACCTTCTTACTAAATGGAAAACCTATAATCGCATTTTCGGTGAAATTTGTTGGGAAGATATTTATCTAATTATAATTCGATTACTGTAAGAAATTCTTGGAATTAAAATAAAACAAAATTGGCAAATAGGTACTTATTAAAAATAATCTTAAGATACGGCTATGTAATCTTTAATACACAGGGCTTTTGGCCTGTCCAAACCTTTTTCTATTGTTCTGTACAGCTTATGTTTATAAAGGACCAATAAAAGACCCAAAACTTGTAATAGCTCAGGTACATTTATTACAATTTTAGGAAATATTTAGATTATTCTGAATGATGACCGTACTAAGTTTTGCATTAAAAATCAGGGATGTTGCGAATATTCGCATCCGCATCCGCAAATGCGGAGTTTCCGCATAGATTTGAACATCCGCATCTGCATCTGCATCCGCAATAATCAATACGGATGTTCATCCGGATGCGAATGTAATACAAATGGCTAGTTGCGACAAGAAAGAAATTGAGTGGAGCCGGCGAATGACGCGTGCCGTTCGCACGACGCGTTTCCTGAGAATGACTGATCCCACGGAAAAGAAAATGAAACAACTAGGAACAGGACCATCAAGTTTTGTCAGAAAGCCAAGCTTAAAAAACGACCTTGCTACGATGTTAGATTCGTCAATTGAAGATGAGAGTCAAGAAATACCAGAAAATGGTAGCCCTGAAGCTGTACTTAAAAAGGAATTACTTTCTTACCGCACTAAAAAAAGAGTCAATGCTGATGAAAATCCTCTTAAATGGCGGAGTGTTCATCGAGAGGAATTCAAGATATTATCACCGATAGCACGAAGATTTTTATCCACTCCACCAGGCAGTGTTCCTATATAGCGAACAATTATTTAGTAGTGCGGGTTTAATTTACGAACCTCTGCGTAACCGCCTTGAATCAGAAAAGGTGGCAATATTACTCTTTATTAAGTACAATGTTCCTATTTCTGACTTCACTTACAAATATGAAAATTAGTAAGTGAATTTAAAAAAAATATGAGCATTATACATAGAATACATACATTACATACATAACATAATACTAATTTTCATTAATAAAAATGTTAATAAATACTTTATCATTGTTTTAATTCTTCATTCGTTTTCGTATTCTATTTTTATATAGGAACTTAAACATCCGCGTCCGCATCCGCATCCGCGGATGTGAGCCTTCAAAAATCCGCATCCGCTTTCACATCCGCGGATGTGAAAAAATCAGCATCCGCAACATCCCTGTTAAAAATGCTGTTTTATTACTTTCTCATACATAAAAATAGACTATAAAATAGTGCCAGATCAACACCAGCGAACTACCTCTTATATCGAGGGTACTCCGACGTAATCACGTAACTGGATTTTTGGGAGTTTTGAGTGGAGATTTTTCGTTACTTATTATAAACAATTTTTTGAAATTAATTAACTATTAGTTTTGCCCCTCCCTACTGGAGGGCAGCAGCTCTATAAATTAAAAATATTTTTTTTTCAAATTTGAATTCTTCAAACCGTTTCAATATTCATTGCCAGATCCATTTTGTTTTTTTGAACATTAAAAACTTTAGCAGTTTTTTGTTCTTTGACTTTGTAATGTAGGCTCATTAAAATTTTAGTATCGTTATTTTAACCTGTGACGTTTTTAATTTTAATATGTTTTTAACCCCGACAAATACCAATGCTTTTAATGGGTGATTCATTTAGACCTTTTTTTTTAAATTCTAAATAAAACATAAAATGGAATTGGATTGCGGAGTTTTTGTTATGACCTGAAAGAACAATCTTTGATATTTATTTTTTGAAAATAATTTGATTTAAATGCTGGCCGCGACTATGCCGTACTTGGTTCATTCGGAAGGTCCAATTTTCGATCAGTCTTCCTAGCATTGCGACCGGTATCTGCCAATTACGCTAGTAATGTTGGCTTCTAAGTCCTGAATCGTAGCTGGCTTATCAACGAAAATTTCTGATTTACTATGTCCCCAAAGTCCAAGGGTGTGACATCACACGATATAGGTGGCCAGTTAACAGGTCCAAAACGCGAAATTATCTGCTCACCAAAATGATTTCTCAATAAAGCTGTTGTTTCGCGCGCTGTATGTGCCGTAGCTCCATCTTTCTGAAACCAAATGTCTATGACCTCACAGGCTACAATTTCAGGCAACAAAAAGTATCTTATTATCGTGCGATAACGCTCGCTATTGACGTTAACGTTCTGGACCGATGCATTAGCCCATAAATCACACCAAACAGTAGATTTTTGTGGATGCAACGGTCTATTCGGTCGCGTATCCTCAAGTAACGTACTCTAACTCTCAAATTTGCGGTAAACATTGGCAATAGTGGTCTCGAAAGATCAATTATGCACACCATACGTTGTTCGAAGTGCACGAAAAGTATTTCTCACAGAACGCTGATTTTCGTAATAAAACTGAACCATTTGGAGACGCTGTTGCGGTGTAAATTTGTCCATGACGAATTTTCAAGCAATACTGAATAAAACTATGATGCCAGTATGGGATCAGTGACGAGGAAAGTAAAGAAAAACCATATAAAAAAAGGTCTAAATGAATCACCCATTATAAAAAATAATGAATGTTCAGTTCGCCTCTACTCCTTCAAGATTGTAATCCAATAGTTTTATTTCTAGTGGATAAGAGATTACGGTGAATTTTTTGTGTTTTTTATTATAGGATATTTTGATTTATAAAGTAGCAATCGTAATGTGTTTACAATATTATCTGCATGAAAATTCTATCTTAAATGAGAGTTGACAGTTACTCCTAAATATTTGATATAATCATTATTTTAATATATTTTAAATGATTTGTATAGTGGGAGTGCATTTTTGTAGCTACAGAAGGGCACAAACTAAGTTTTATCATAGGTTTATGTTTAAAACAGTTTATTATTTGTTTTAGATCCTTTTTAGCTTTTTCTTTTAATTATTTTCAACTGTGTCGTCTGCAAAACTAATGATAGAACCTAGAGTATCAATAATATAAATATTATTTAATAAAATTAAAAATAGTAAAGGACCCAACACTATTCCTTGGGCTATTCCAAATTTAATTTTTGCACTTAGTTCATTTTCAACTTTCACTATCTGTTCTCTATAAGAAAAATAACTTTTCAAGAGTTCTAGTGTAATGCCACGTATTTCTGAATCTTCCAAAGCAGTTGTGGGTGGCTTACAGTGTCAAAAGCCTTTGCAAGGTCACAAAAAGATATTTTTGTTTCATCTATAGCTTTATAAATTTTTTGTAATAAAGCTGAAATAACATCACTTGTCAAACGTGTTCTTAAAAACCGTCCTGACACTTTAACATAATATTATATTTTTTGATAAATTTTTCCATTCTACATTTAAGTGTTTTTTTAAAAAAAATTTTAAAAGTAATAAAAAAAAATTGGTGTATAAGTATTAGTTAGATTTTTGGGACCTTTCTTATATATAGGTACAATAACTGTATTTTTAAATCGTTTTGGACATTTACCATATTTATAAATTTTATTAATTACATTTAAAAGTATTGGAGCTATTTCGTCAGCTAAAATTTTAATTGTTTCAGATGTTATGTTATCTACCCCCGATGATTTTTTGTTTTTTAATGAGTTTATTAGGTCTTTCATTTCATTTTTTGTGACTGGCTACAAAAGTAAGGAATTTAGTAGATAACAACTATTAGGTATTGGAGTAATATGTTTTTTAATCTGAACAACTAGTTTTTTTTTCGATGTAAGAAAAAAATATTAAACTCATTTGATATTTATTTCGGCAGAATTACAGGCGGAGGTTTATAAATTGCAGTTACAAGTAATTTATTATATTTATTAAATTTTACAATGATTTGAATGATTTTGCAAGGTCCCCCAAATTGATAATTTTGTATGTAAAACTAAAATTTTCTTTAACAAAGTATGACACCATCATTTCTGTTAATATTACTTTCACTATACAGTGAGCATCATAAGTCTTACCCCCCCCTAACTAACTCATTACTGGAGTCTTATTAGGAAAATCGCCGAGACGGGTCGATTTTTGTTTTTACAATGTACATTTTTGTATGATTATTTTACCCTTAATTTCATCCCTTACTGGAGGGGAACAACCCTTTCGAAAAATTTAAATGGCATGGGGTGGTGAGTGAGAGCTCATTTGAAAGGGGGTTTTATTCTCTATTCAACCGTGCAAAAAAATTTGAAAATTGCTTCATTACGTGTTGATTTAATAATGTTTAAAAATAACAAAACCTCACAAAATAGGAAAGCAACTAAACTAATAGTGACCTTCTAATGGCAAACAGTCTTACTTCACGTCTGAACCAAAACCAAAATCATGCAGGGCCGAATTTTAATTCTAAGGATGAGTGCGCTACGTTAATTTCCGTTATTCTGAAACAACAATTAGTCGAAAATTAATGAAGCAAATTTCAAAATTTTTTACATGGTTGAATAGAGAATAAAACCCTCTTTCAAATGAGCTATCACTCACCACCCCATGCCATTTAAATTTTTCGAAAGGGTTGCTCCCCTCCAGTAAGGGATAAAATTAAGGGTAAACTATTCATACAAAAATGTACACTGTAGAAATCAAAAATCGACGTGTCTCGGCGATTTTCCTAACAAGACTCCAGGATAGCTATTCACTAAGTCATGGGAGCGCTCCCATGGAAGTGCTCCCATATATTTTGCTCTCTTACTCTTAGGTGGGTATATCGTGCTTACTCACTTTTAGCCCAGGTACATGCGTAGTAAGGTCAGATTTTATACTATGGGAGGGAGAATTGCGGGCTTGCCAGATTAGGTCCGTATTTATCACAAAGCAAATTTGAATTACTAAGGGCTGATTCCACCGTTGAGTTAAACGGAGATTAAAATGACATTGTTAATGTAAAAATGTCATTTTAAACTTCGTTTAACACAACGGTGGATCGGTCCTTAAATAGTAGATCAAAGTTATTCTGTCGACTTGGCAAATTTGGCATGGGAGTATGGGAGCATGGGAGTGTGGGAGTGCTCCCATGAGTTAGAGAATAGGTATCCAGTAACGAGTTAGATAGGGGGGTAAGACTTATGGTGCTCACGGTATACTAATGTATACCCATATAGACGAAATAAATTAGGATCCGGAATATTTAGAGTTTCCGTTAAAACTATGCAGTGATAATTATAATAAGTTGTGCAAAATGTGTTTCTAAGTCTAATGCTGCATAAATTTTGATGAAAAACTCTAAACATTCCATTTAAATTTATTTTGTTAATTTCATTTAAATAATTCTAAAAATTTAACTCTAAAGTCCAGTTGAATTCAATTTTTTTTTTAATGTAATAATTTAATTTTTGTAGACTTTTTCTTGTACCTACTATTTTTCTTAAATATTCTTTATTTGCTATGAATTCGGTTTCTAGTATTATAGTTGCCCAGGACTGTAGAATTTTTCCTAATTCTCTGTTCTCTTTTCTTCTTTTATTTTTTCGTCCGTAGATTTCTCTTCTCTGTTATTTTTGTTGTCTACAGTTTTATCTTTTGTGCTTTCTAAAGTTTCTTTATTTCTTATATTGTCTTGAATAAATAAGAATATTCTTTTATCCTAGATGACATTTCATGATTTTGAAGAATCTAGATACATTTGACCCTGTGAATTTTATTGACTAAAATAAATGTAAAAAGAACGTTATTTTAAGTTATGATGATAGTTTAATTCTTCATCTTTTAGAGAGAAAAAAAAATTAAATAAAATAAAATCCAAATAGTCGAAATTCACACATTTTGATTTTATTTGAAAGGAGTGAAATAGATCTTAATAATTAGAATCATATTTCCAACATAGAACACTATTTATCTAACCACAAGCACTTCATAAACCTCTTATAAATCAAAAATGGCAAGCTTCCACCGAACAAAACTTATATCTTAGACGGAGTTGTAAACTTTTAATATGGTTTACGCCAAAGTCTTTAAGTGACTTCCAAGTTGGAAATCCTCCACAAAATCCCACACGGTAAATGAGATTTTAAAGGATATATATGGAAGAATAAAATGAATAAGAAGTTTAATGGGATGAGTAAAGTTCAATTTAAAGCCTCTTATTTCTTCGACTAATCACGATATATACAGATATACGGAGTGTCAATTTAAAAACTTACAATGGACAATATAAATCAGTCTCTTTAAAGGATAAAACCTTTTTTATGTGCACGTGGTTTTTTGGTATGAAAGTTTATTATTTATTATTAAGATCAATCTGTTAAGGCTGTACAGTATTCAAACCCTGTATTCAATTTGTTTGTATCTTAGTTAAAGATTGTTAAAAAAAAACCTTGTTAGAATAAAAATAAATTGTCACATGGAATTAATAATCAAAATACTAAACCTACTTGGAAGTTTGATTTTAGATACAGTCTAAAAGGAAGATATCCCGAACAAAAATATTGCGGCATCAATAATAAAATGATTTATTTACCCCAAAAGTTAATAATTTTCGATATACTTAATAGCATTTTAAAAAATCATGAATGTATTACTAACTTACGATTTTCCAAGTATTGACAACTTTTTTCTCAGTGTACAAAGTATAATATTAAATTACGCAAATAAATCCCAATAAAAATGAAAATTAACAACCATAACCAGACATAAAGTGCTTGTTAATCCAAAACGAAGGAAAAATAACGATATACGTGTTCGTACATCTTTCAATTTCTTCATGAATAAATTCATGAAGTTCTTAACGATAAAAGTGGTTTTACATTTTTGGAGAAATTTATGAAGGTTTGTGTCATACATATCAGTGTAACAAATGTATTAATACAACAAAAAAATTGGTGAATAAGTGAGGTTAAATATTCAGTAGAACGGCTAACCGCGAAATAAGTGTGCATCCACATTGTCGCAACAGCTGAGCAGCAGTGTTGCCAGAATATATTTTTGTTATGTACCAGATTTGTCTTAGAAATGTATCAGATTTCATATAAATATACCAGATTTCATATAAATATACCAGATTCTATAAATTGTACCATATTTTTCGAACTGTGATGGTTTGGTTCAGAAGAGGGAGAAAAATAGCTTTTATCAAGAACTCAGCCATATATATTTTACCCGTCAAATGCAAACGGGCTAAAAAAAGAAAAAGTACTAGACTTTTTTTCGAGTGTACTACAGTACCAGATTCTTAAATAGATCTAGCACAATTGTACTAGACTGACAACACTACTAAGCAGAAATTTCTCCGGTCACGTCGTAGATGTATGGAGACTAGACGGTATGCCCATGATACTACAAAAAGAAGGTATGATATTACGCAGATTGATATACGTCATGGTGATGTAATGTGATGGAAGGCGTAGCTTTTACTTATTTGATAACTGATAGAAAAAACACTTTTAAATAAATTTTATTCGGCTCATGGCCAATCAGATAACCATATTCCACACCACAATACGTCAGACGCGAACTCAATGAGATTTCGTTGGCTAAGTATCATACCTCTGTTTTTTTGTATCATGGGTTTATCGACTTAATTACTAGTCTTTAACCATCATCGATGAATGTATGATGAATGGTAAGGAGTGGGGCATCCAAATTGTGATACACTAAGCTACCAGCCTTCACTGCCGCCATGCCAGACTCTGTCAACCAAAAATCTGTAGAATTATCGAGAAAAATCGGTAGATCTCAGCAAAAAAACGGTAGATTTCAAAAATCAAACGAATTCGTAGAAAACAAAGTTTAAGTAACAAAAAAATTCTAAAACATTAACTAACATTTTTAAATAAGAAAAACTTAAAATTTAAATTTTAATCGTAGAAAATAAAAAACAAAACCCATTATTTAAATGAATATTTTTAAAAGAAAAAATAATAATAAAGAGACATTTTTTACACAATTTTAATATTAGAAAACTCTATAACTGTAAACTGTAAAACTATTGAATTAGGTATTATCTTTTACATTCTAAAATTCCCCTGTTTATAACTTCGTTGCTTGGTGATTCCCCGATCCCCGATTGCTAGTGTATGTTCAGAGTACGGTAAAAAATGTTGGAAAGTCTACAGTTTGTTTTACTTTTAATGCTTAATATTTAATAAGTGATATTTAACAAATATTTAAAAGTTATGGACTTTTCATAATTTTTTATAGTATTTAAAAGCTAAAACGTAAAATACTTTTTTTATTTTTTCGCTAATTATTTCAGGAAACTTGTGTTAAGATTTAAAAAATCTGATCTGTCCAACACATGACTTTCCTATCTAGTTATTATAGGCTTTTTCCGGTTATTTTGTACAACCTATTGCAGCATCTCTATAAATGTTTAGAGGATAAACTAAATATATACATTGTCCACAAACATCTACCTCGAAACATTTTTCTATATTCATTGGAAACGAAAATACTGAAAAATTTTAATTTCCTACAATTTCTCGAATACGGACCATTTCAGGAAATTTTGACATAAAGCAGAAATTATAGATAATAATATTAGAAGTAACTTTTATTTGAACAATTTTTTTCTCCAAACATAAATAACAGATATATTCCATAAAATATAAAAACGACCCCCCACAAAGTACCCCCCAGATGTTCCGACTTTGTCCAAAATCTAAACATTTCACGTCAGGCCGAAATAAAACTTAAGTTTAAAATTTAATATTTTTTTCTTTATCCGTTTCTGAGTTTTCTTCAAATTTCAAAATTTACAATTTTCTCAAATTTCTCGAATACGGTCCATTTTAGAGAAATTATGTATATGATAAAAATTATAGAGAATTATATTACAAACAACTTTTATTTGAGCAATTTTTATAAAAAAATATTTTTTTACATTTTGTCAAATTTCTCGAATACGGACCATTTTAGAAAAATTTTGTATGGAACAAAAATTATAGATAATAATAAGTAACTTTTATTTAAAAAATGTTCTTCCCCAAACGTAAATAACAGATATATTCCATAAAATATAAAAATGATCACCTATAAAGTACCCCCCCCCCCCCCCAGATGTTCTGACTTTGTTCAAAATCTAATCACACACAGACACACAGACATTATCGCGAAAATAGTCAAAACGGATTCTGAGGACCTCAAAACGTAAATATCCGTCGAAAACTCGAGGTCGAAAAAAAACATGATTCCTATACTTTCCTTATATCTGTATACAGATAGGAAAGTAAAATGCACTATCGATAGAAATTTAAAGTGACGTCTTGTATTACTTCGAATTAAAAATTGTTTTCTAACCTAAGAAAAAGTTAAGTTGGGTCTTAAGAAAGTTTGTCAAAAAATACAAAATATATATTGTTAGTTTTGGTACAAAATGCAATCTTAAGTGAATGTTTGTATAATATAATCAAAGGTTATTTGAAAAATCGGTAAATTGCCTAAAAAATCGGTAGATTGCCTAAAAAATCGGTATATCGGTAAATTTGTATATAATAATATAAAAATCGGTAGCAGTGGCATCACTGGCTAGACCCCAAGCCTGATTGAGGAAATCCAACGGCTGGGCGCAACCTGTTTGGGAGGAGTCTATCGTAACCCCTCAGGGGGAAGCAGACGTATGCCTAAAATTGTGAAAAAATGGAATAAAACCAAAATCTATCAAGTCTATTTATTATTTAGGTTGGTTGTTTAGTACGCTGGTACTTCAATGACCTGTCAAACAATAGCTGTCCGTGGAAAGAACTCGTATATCTTAGAAGGTTGCGACCATATAAATCAAATTTTCTAAGATACGTTTAACAATACGCCTTTGTCCGTATCACATATCAGACAGGGAAAGGTGTATCGTACTACGCACATGAACATAGTGTTTCGGGAGGGTTTATTTAGATTTTATAAAAATTATTTATTAATAAAATCTTAATAACATATACATACACGTTCAAAAGGTCATTAGAACAATAGTACATTACATTACGAGTGTGGAAAATCACTTTTCACACAAGTGATGTACAGGGTGTCTGATTAAGGACTCGTAGCGGCTGTATCTCAGAAACTAGGGATCATACGGCTTCGAAAAAAAAAATTTATAACAAAGACGGTCAAGAGAAAATGCTGGAAATTATTTTGAACTTTCTATTTTAACCGTTAGAGGGCGTAATTCGCTATGGTAATTCAAAAAAATCACTTTTCCCCTATAAATGTCTAATAATAGTATGATAATAATAATCGAACGGTAATTTTGATTAAATTTTACAAAAGTGGACTATTCACCATTAATAGACTTTTGCTTATATTCGGTTAGGAAAAAGATAATAAGACGCGGTTTTTTTGTTTCTTGTCAGAATTTAATTCTCTTTCTAAATAACGTATAAAAATTATAACATTCCATTTAAATTTTTCAAGAAAACTTCAAAAAAATGGTTACTGCTTAAACAACGCCACCTAGTGCTCTTTTAAACAACTGAATCAGAACTATTTTGAAATATTTTACTAAACAATCAATTTTCTTTTAGTCGATATAAAGTTTTTCAAAATCTGATAAACGACACCGTAGTTATAATACATTTATTAAATTAAGGTTCCAAATCGCCCCTACCTGTTATTTTATTGAATAGAGCAAAAAGTGTTAAATAAAACTTTTGTAAAATTTAATAAAAATTACCGTTCGATTATTATTATCATACTATTATTAGACATTTATAGGGGAAAAGTAATTTTTTTAAATTACCATAGCGAATTACGCCCTCTAACGGTTAAAATAGAAAGTTCAAAATAATTTCCAGCATTTTCTCTTGACCGTTTTTGTTATAAATTTTTTTTTTCGAAGCCGTAGGATCAATAGTTTCTGAGATACAGCCGCTACGAGTCCTTAATCAGACAATATTTTTCCTACGACCACAAAATAAATTCATCAAAAAATTTAAAACCAGGTTGTTATTATTATAATAATTAAAATATATTTTAAAAAATAATCAACAATAATCGAATTTATTCAATTTTCATATTTTCTAATCAAACAAAAACTAAAAAAAACAAAAATAAAAAAAAAACAAAAAAATTCTGCTACGCAAGGATTTGAACGCGGTCGCTCGCCAGGTCTCAAATGGAAAAGTTGATAAAGTTTGATGCCCTACCTCCTGAGCGCTTTGCGTCAATTGAATGATCTAATCGGTTATGTTCCACACTGAGGTGAACGCACCTCCTTCTGTTGACATTTGACAAGTCAAAGTCTTCAAGTGTCGCTTGTCACCACTGTCATGTGGAAACGGTTAAACAACTTGAACCAAAATGAAGAGAGAAATTTAAATTTGAAAATATTAATATTAATAAAATTATGATTTAGCAAGTTGTAAATATCCCGAAATATATAATTTTGGGAGTGAGGATGACCAGGAACTTGTTGGATACGTTGTGGACAGTAGGTAGATTTTTTCATAATTATAATGTATACAAAAAAAACCTTCAGTTTTTTTACTTTGGCCTTCTGCGTTTTACTTTCTTCATATCAAATATTGTATTCTAGATTCAAATTTCAATTTATCTTCCACAGTCACCCTCTAATTGTAAATTTCTTTAAATTTTAACTAATTTGTTAACCTTTTTTCAATTTTGTGAATAGTGAGGTTGGCATGATTCCTTAATTCCACACAAGCTAACTTGCTTCTGGAGATCAGATTTGATTTGTAAGGGCTTATCCCACACTCACTATTCCCAATACCAGTTTTTTTGTCACTTTGTTTGTTTCTTGTAATTTTTAATTTGTTCAAACAATTGTATATATACTATTTTAACTTTTGACTTAAAAGTCTAATTCAGATTTTATAATATTTTTTTTAAAATCTTTTTAAATTGTAAATTTACATCCACAATTTTTGTAGATGAGCACTGATGATGGCAAATAAGCCGAAAGCGCTTTGCATTGATTAATAAAAAAGTTTTGCACGAAATACAAGTTTTTCCTTTTGAATCTAAACTACGTGCACACAGCTGTCAACCTTTTTTGGTTTTTTTAAGGTTATGTATTTAACCAGAATAAAGAGCAAACATAACTTAGTTACTTTAAAATTATTTTAATAATAATTGTTAAAGATAAATATCTAGGATGTAACTTACAACAATTTCAATAATTTAACAATCATATCGATTTTAGTATTATTATGGACATTACATGATCAAAATAGAAATGATGCGTTTGACATTTTGTAACAGCTGATGCGCATATTTGCCCATGGGTGAAAAGTAAATTCTTATTCATACGCGTGTGTGTCCATAGGACTATATAGTGTGACATGTGTTACTTTCCTAAGTGGTCGTAGGAAAAAGTAATTTTATAGAAACAAATTTCAATATTGTTAGGCGTTATTTTGCAATAAAATGTTAATTTTAAAAACACTTAGAAATTTTGACTAGCTCTTTGATATTTAACACCAAAATATTACTTACTTTTAATCAAATTAAAAAAGAAATAAGCACATTGACCACTCGTTAATTCGGCCTTTCTAATAGACACTTTTGGGAAAATAGTTTTCAGGAAGAAAGGGCACCAATAATTATTTTTTTTTATTTTTAGAAAGCTAGTGAGAATTATAAACTCTAGCTTTATCAAAGAAGAAAATTAAAACTTATAT
Organism: Psylliodes chrysocephalus; assembly: GCA_927349885.1. Lineage (NCBI taxonomy): Eukaryota > Metazoa > Arthropoda > Insecta > Coleoptera > Chrysomelidae > Psylliodes > Psylliodes chrysocephalus. The sequence continues at coordinate 6,302,588 of OV651827.1, read as the reverse complement.
ACAGGGTGGCTCACGCTCAACGGGACGGAGCTTTATGGGAAAACGACCAAAGATATAAAAAATTCGTTTGGGAGGAATACGTAGGTTACAGACGGCTACAATTTAAAATTTGTTAGATGTATACAGGATGTCCCACATAAGAGAAAATATACAAAGTTATATTATTTTTAATGGAACACCCTGTTTTTTATTTTAGAATTAAAAACTACATCAAAAATAATGTCAGTTAACTAAAGGTTCCCTATTACTATTATTATTAGTTTTCGATTTATTTGAATTTTTAAGGAAAAAAGTCTCCCAGAAATTCATTGTTTACTCTTGTTTGAATAATTTTTAATGAACTAATTTTTTTTTCTTATGTGGGACATCCTGTATACATCTAACAAATTTTAAATTGTAGCCGTCTGTAACCTACGTATTCCTCCCAAACGAATTTTTTATATCTTTGGTCGTTTTCCCATAAAGCTCTGTCCCGTTGAGCGTGAGCCACCCTGTATAATTTAAATAAAAGAAAATTGTTGTAACCTTTAGGAATAAGATTCAACATATACAGGGTGTCCCGAAATTAGATGATCATATTTTAACAACGTAATCGTCATCATAAAATAGAAGTAACAGTTCATGTAAACATAGGTCCGAAAACGTTTCGTTTTCGAGATACAGGGTGTTAAAAGTGAGGTCCTAATAACATATTTTTGTAAATATGTTCTAAAATTTATTTAGTCACCTGTTAAAAAAAAATAAAATTTTTGATTTCACAGGCCTACTAATTATTGTTTAAACTTTACTTTAACTTAATCATGAAATTTTCAAATGCTTTTCTCTTGAAAATTCTGCGTCCTAGCGACATACAACAAAAGTAGTTTTATTATAAAGAAAATATTGGTTTTCTAAATTTTGTAGTCAAAAATTTTAAAAACAGCCAAAAAAAATTAGGACAATTTAACCCTAAGCCCCTCCTCCAATTTACCCACCTTAAAGATAATCAAAAACTGGCGTTTAGTCCATTAAATAGAGCGTAAAAAGTTTAGCATTTGTACAATTTTAGTTACCTTTTATTTTACAAAAAATAAATTCTGCTATTTCCATATGTGACAGGATTTTTTAACTTTTTATCTGAAATTATTTTTGTTGAGCCAATGCTAATCTTTTTTAAACTTTTCTTTTGGATTTTTGTTGACATTTAGTTTTTTTACTTTTTGACTTTTTTGACTATTTTGACTTTTTTACTTGTTTTGTCTTTTTTACTTGTTTTGTCTTTTTTACTTGTTTTGTCTTTTTATTTGAAGTTTTTTTGCTTCTTTTTGACTTTTTTTAACTTTTTTTGACTTTAGTTTTACTCTTTTTTTGACTGTTTCGACTTTTTTGACTTTTTTGTTTTTTAATTTTTGATTATTTACTTTTGTTCTTTTATTTGACCTTTTTTATTTTTTTGACATTTTTGACTTTTCTTTTTTGACTTTTTGTTTTTTTTTTAACTTTTTTTTGACACTGACTTTTTTGACTTTGACTTTTTTTACTTTTTGACTTTTTTATCTTTTTTGACTTTTTTTGACTATTTTTGACTATTTTTGACTTTTTTTTGACTTTTTTTGATTTTTTTTGACTTTTTGTCTTTTTTTTTGACTTTGACTTTTTTTTGACTTTTTTTGACTTTTTTTGACTTTTTTGACTTTTTTGACATTTTTAACTTTTTTTAACCTTTTTTACTTTTTTATTTTTTTTTTACTTTTGTGACTTTCGTTTTACTTTCTTGACATTTTTGACTTTGACTTTTATTAAATTTATTTAATTTTTGATTTTTATACTTTTTTTACTTTTGACTATTTTGTCTTTTTGACTTTATCGTAAAGAAGTCATTAAAGAAATCCATGAAAAATAATCACGTGAAATTTGGCTTTACATCTGTCAATTTCTTTATAAATTAATTTATGTAGAAATGGCTAGACATAAAGCGCTCACTAATTATGTATTTTATGTATGGATTTTTTCAATTTCAGGGCATTGGCAGTCTCTTCAGCGCCCTCAAAGTCGTTCGCCTACTCCGATTAGGCCGAGTCGTCCGAAAATTGGATCGCTACCTCGAATACGGTGCCGCGATGCTAATCCTCCTACTTTGTTTCTACATGCTGGTCGCTCATTGGCTGGCGTGCGTTTGGTACTCCATCGGCCGTTCGGACGCCGATAACGGAGTCCAATACAGTTGGCTGTGGAAATTGGCTAATATAACACAAAATCCATATTCGTACGTTTGGCCCAACGATTCCAGTACGCCCGAATTGATCAACGGGCCTTCGAGAAAAACTATGTACGTCACTGCGTTATACTTTACGATGACGTGTATGACATCGGTGGGATTTGGCAACGTCGCTGCAGAAACCGACAACGAAAGGATATTTACGATCTGTATGATGATTATTGCAGGTAGGATATTTTAGTAACCATTTGAATAGTAATTCTAAATTTTAAAAAAATATATGTACAATCCAAATATAATAATTATACAGAAAACTTATTTTTCTTCAAAGTAAAATACCTTTTATGTTGCAGATATAATCAAAATATATTAAGAAAAGTTGTTTAAAATCACCATCTAGGCCTAAACACCAAATTTGAAAATGTTTAGCCAATTATGATTTTTCTCATATCTTGTGAATATGAAAGATACAAATTTGGTATACGGGCTTATATTTTTGAGTTCAAGCAACTTTTCTAAATAACTTTTTGACGTTTCTAATACCGAAAAGCTACAAAATAAATGAAAACTAAAGTATATAAATATATTGTGACGAAGACACTAAATTTTATTTTTAATTCATTTTAGAAATGTGTATTTTAATTAATTTTCGTGCAGGTACTCTTTAAATATCCCTGTATGTGGGATTCCCTAGCCATCGCACGTTCTGAACGGCTGAGCGAGCCCCCGTAGTTTAAAATACTCTCGTGCTGTAAAATCATGTTCAAATTAAAACACTGAATTTTATACAAATTATCAGAAATTATTTGTGAAGGAATGCGAGGGTCATTGTTTTTGAACCACTTAGTAGTAAATAGTCCGAAGACCGGTGGAGGTCGCCCCACTCCGAACTGTTCGACGTGCAGCGTCATAGTTGAAAAGGCATAAGCATGAAGGCGACAAAATTACAAGACTTTGCCTTTTTGACCACCGAAGTGACCATTAAGTTTTCAGTCACCGAAGCTCTTTTCTGTTCGTGATAAGTGATCCGAGTTAGTGAACCGTTAGCTCCAGTAATTCCGATTATTAATCAAAGTAGGGCGGTCAATTTAATTTATTAATTTCTCTTATGTGAAATTGCCGTTCTCATCTCTTTCCCTAGCTGAGTATTTAATTTTTTTTTATTAGTAAAATTATCGCATTTTAGCTTTGTCAAAACTTTCCTGGTTGAGTTATTCGCGGATCTCTTGGATAGGTTCTAACCCGAAAATCTTTTCAACCCTGACCAGTAAAACATTCATTTTTTTTTTATTAAACTGACGTGGTCATTTTTTTTCTTTCAAATTTTTCTTAATTTAATTATCGCGATCTAGTGTTGTAAAACTTCTTGGTTGAGCCACTTGTGGATCACCTGGGCAACCTCTAATCCTGGAAATTTTACAACCGTCCGCCCCCGATAGCATTTCCCTTCATCTATAATAATTTTGCAAACCAGAACGAAAGGCTCGAAAGTCGCTTTCCTCGCGTAAATGAGATTTCTTGTTGACTTCGATTGAATTCCCAGCGCCGTGCATTAATTCCGTTCCTTGTAAAATGTTATTTCCCACATGACCGAATGTCGAAAAATTTCGATACGGTTTAATTTCACTTGTTAGTTTTTTTCTTTTAAGGAAATCGCCTGCTCGCCTTCTAAACCCCGATTGACCGGAAGGAAGCAAGAAAAACTCATTGACATATTGTCGAATTTGTTTATCAATAATTTTTTCAAAAACCTTAGACAATGAACAATAAATACTGATCAGACGGAGGCCAGAAAGACTTTCTGGGTTAGTAATTTTTAGGAAGAGGTATAACATAGGCTTTTTTCATAAAGAAGTAAAATTTTATGTATAAAAAAATTGAAAATATGACATAAATATGGTAAAATGTAAGTACAGCAATGCAAAATCATTTTAGGACTAATATGATCAGCTCCAACAGTTTCAGATTTAATTGAAAGTATGAATTTGTATATACCTTCAACTCAACAAAGCCAGATTACCCCTGTGGACCCTTAGAAGGATATGCTGCAAAGCGTAGTTAAAATAAGCAGTGTCTATAAAGTGCTCCTTGCAAATTGTGAAATTTATAAGGGAAATACTCGTTTGATAAATTTTAAAATTGGTGTACTTGAACTATCAATATTGATGCAACTGCTATCAAAGTATGAGAAGATATTAATATTTTAAGATTAAATATATATACAGAGACATTTCGAGCTAATTACTACAGCTTAAAAACCAGTTTTTTACATATTTTGTACTTAAATCAGAACTGATAAAATACAAGATAAACTACGACAAATTAATTTCAATTATTGGTCAAAAGCACTAGGTTTACACAGTTTGCAAGTTGTTTAAACAAGCCGTTTAAGTAATAAATATAAAATTCTTATTGCATATTATTATTATTAATATTATATACAAAATATTATGAATAACGAGATAGCAGATAGAATAATAAATCATTTGAAAGCTGAAATACAGGACTCTAAAGAAGAACTAAAAAATATTATATGCGCTTCTGAAACAAGACTTTTAGTAAAAGTAGAAGAATTAAAAAGCAGAACCAATTACTTAGAAGAAGAAAATAACTTTCTAAAAAACAAAATTGAGCAACTAGAAAGAAGAGACAAGCAAAACAATATTGTTATTTTTGGATTGCAAAAGGTATCCAAAGAAGTATCTATGGATAGTATTCTTGAGGTACTAAATACCAAATTGGACACAAATATTAGAAGTCAAGACCTCGACAACACAATCTGCCTTGGAAAACATCAAAACTGTCCCGTAAAAGTACAATTTTTGTCAAACCTTAAAAAACAAGAAGTGTTAAGAAACGTCAAAAAGTTAAAAAACAGCGGAATATCTATAACATACGATCTTACGAAACATCAACAAGAAAAAGAAGAGCTACTTTAAAAATAACAAACTGGTAGTTGGAAATACCTCATACACAGTTAAAGAACTTTTACAGAAGGAAGAATTAAACTTTGAAAAGAAAAAACCAAATAGTGCACCATCGACTCCTATCAGAATTATTGACCAACCGCTAAATGACTCACAAGTGAATGTGCCCATTCAACAAAAAACCTCTGAACCCGAAACAACAGCAAGCAACATAAAAGAAACGTCTAAAGAAAAATTGATAAAAGAACACACTAAAAATCAAATTAAAACTCGCTCATTCTCTTCTTCGACTCAAATAGTCAAAAAGAAGTGACATCTATTAATTTAATTCACTATATAATATATACTTGTTCATTTTTGTTACATTTTTTGTTTGTTTTGTCTAGCACTGTATGTTCCTAATATATTTCTATTTTAAGTGGATACAAATATGGATGCTTATATAAGGAATGTGAACTATATATCGTTTGAAACCAAAGAATTAGAAAATTATAAACTTCTTAAAAAATATCTCATAAATGAAAAGCAAAGCTTTAAAATCATTCATCAAAATATACGAAGTATTTTTAAAAATTTTGATGAATTTAATATTATATTGCAAGAAATGGATTGTGATTTTGATTGTCTTGTATTTACTGAAGTGTTGAAAATAGGTGAAATGGGATGTCACAAACTTGAAGGTTATTACGCATTTTATAATGAAGGCAATATTAATAAAAATGATGGAACTATAATATACTTAAAAAAAGACTTTAACCAGTGTACTAACATTGTAGAGCTAGGAGAAAATAAAGTGATAGAAACGATAATCACATTCCATAACAAACAAAAATTAATGATTACTGCTCTCTATCGGCCACCTTCAACAAATGTTGCAAGTTTTATAATCAATCTAGAAGAATACCTAGAAAGTACAAAAAAAAACTCCAATAGATTATCACATACTAATAGGGGACATAAATATAAATATATTTGAGAATAGTGAAGTAGTGAATAGTTATTTAAATCTGTTAGGAGAACACAATTTCTTATCTTTAATAAACAGTCCGACCAGAGAAAAAAATTGTTTAGATCATATATTTATAAATTCTAAAAAGTCAAATATAAAAGATAGTTGCATAGCAGTCACTCAGAACCATTCATGGGCATTGCAAAAAGCATTGCCGAAAGAATTATCTCAAAATGGACGGAGGGTGCAACAGTCACGAACTGGAGAGATACCCCAAGGCTAACCCATTTAAAGGCGTTTATAACCAACTCTTCTATGAACGCCTCTGCTCACATCCGAGAATGGAGTAGGAAAGATTTACGCATTTTCACTGGACTGATGACAGTACATTGCCGTCTGGGCAACCACATGAGAAGGATAGGTCTGCAACAATTATCGGACTGTCGATTCTGCAGCGTAGAGGACGAGTCTGTAAAGCACATTTTATGTACCTTCTCCGCTCTGGAAAGAACCAGGTTCCAGATCTTCGGATTTGCCCGACTGGAGCCTACCGACTTTAAACAAGTCTCACCCAATTCAACCATGACCTTTATCAAAAGATGTGGCTTGTACGGCGAACTATAAGTTAGTCATGAGCCACAATAGACTCATCTGGGTTGCAGTGGAAGGCGATGAGATCATCCCACTCATCTTCAACCTAACCTTTATACCTTCTTTGGCTATGGCGCTAAACGAAAAACTTCCAGTATTGTTCTGAATAGTATTTTTAAATTAATACGTTATTTCAGTATCTGGTTATTTCGCAGACTTTGAAATACTTGCTAAGAAATTATTAATATCATATCATATATGTTTGACAGCCGAAACTTCATGTTAAAATTTGTTATAAATATCTAGATTTTTTAATATTTTCCAGAGATCCTTTTTTGATTTAGTAGTAACTAGGAATTCAAAGTAGCTTTTTTTATAGCTTAATTGTTCTCTTGGGCAACTTTCTCGTCTCTATATATTAATTCAAATGAGTTAATAAGCCAGAACGTTTGCATCGTTACAGGGCCTTGTCTTGTAAAGACATCATTAATTTAAGGTTTGGAGTCAACCAAGGTGACTTTTTCTTTAAAATCTTGACAGTTTTTTGGAGCAATTTGATCAAAAACAGTTATCACGAAATTTGTTAAATAAGAAACCTTCGCATCAATTTTCTTCAGTTCAAAAATAACATCAAAGTTGGCTGTGGATATTGATCAAGAAAGTCATTTTGAACCAAATTGTAAAAATCTCTAAATGAGAATAATTTAGCTTCTGCTTTAATTTTTTTAATCATAATATTACAAATAAGTATTAGAAATTTAAAATTTAAAAAAACCGGCTTTGAAAACATGTTGATCTCATCACCACATCTTAACCAAATTTATATGGGACCACCCCTGAGGTATCCCCTTGTTAGTAAGAATCATATAAATCGGACAAGGTAGTAAAGCATTATCGCTAAACATACATAAAAAATGAAGGGTTTGAGAATTTTCTCATGGACCCAATTATTAGATTTTGAACAAATTTATATGGGACTGCCCCTGAAGTACCCCCTTTCTAACAAAAAAAGAATCACTGAAATCGGACACCGTGTTAAAGAATTATTATACATAAAAAAATATTGCGACGAATTGAGAACCTCCTCCTTTTTTGAAATCGGTTAAAAACAAGATGATAATTAGTAACAGACTGGTAATCAACAGATAAAATATTGTCACATTTTAGAAAGTTTGAACATATAATCAAGTCTAGAAGTGTGCTAAAGGTTGCAGTAATATGTGTTGGTTGATTTACCACTTGTTTCAGCTGAAACAAATCAAGTAGGTACATTAAGTAAGTGTCATAAGACATTACTCTGAGATTCTAATACATCAATATTTAAGTCTCCCCAAAGATTATGGTATTGTATTTGGAGGCTGATATCGCTTGATACTCCTTCCTTAGTAAAAATGGGGTTGCTTGGTATTTAGGTTTATATAACGCCCCTACGGCATCGGCATAAGAAATGCTGTTTTTGAAAAAGCTAATCCAAATTTATTCTGTGTCACCTAAGGGTAAATTCAGGCTTGTTGTTGTATTAAATTTATTTTTTAAATATATTGCAAAAAGCCGATTTCCGATAATGTTAATTTTTGTAGAAAATCGGAAAACATTTAATATTTTAATATTAGCGAAAGAGTCCAAACATTAAAAAATATACAGGGTATTTTATTTAAAATAAGAAAGTTAGTATTGGCCACAGTTGTCTGTATAAAAAGTCGCATTTATTTATTACCAAATTTATTCCATTTACACTGTATATTATATTTCTAGTGTTAGTACTGCTACCATATTTCAAGCGTTTTTATTAATTTAAAAAAGGCTTTTGATCTGCTAGATCACGTCCCTAAGTTATTGCAATAAATCTCAAGCAGAAATAGTACACCTTAAATATGAAGAAGAAAAAATTCTAAAATGCATTATAGTTTAAGATACAGGGTGTCAATACAGAGATCAGTTTTTGTTCGAATAATTTTAAAAAAGTTTTTTTTTTTCTGCTAAATGATTGAGTTTGCATTTATCTGTGGCGGAGATTTTGAGGTTGAAGAGGTTTTTTGTCTCTAATGTCTGAAAAAATGTTCATACACTTTAGACAAAAATTAATAAATATTTCAAAAAGTTTACAGCAATTTTTTGAAATGTACTTCTTCTACATTAATGCAAACACCTACGCAAACTCCCTGTGTTTAGGAAAGGACCGATTTTGCCAATCAGATTGTGTGGGACGTGATCTATCGATTTGCCGACTTGGTAAGGATGTTGGGAATAGTTTAACGGATTTCCCTTTTCAATTTACCTATCTCAGACTTCGCACGAGTGTTTTCAAAAGAAAAGATGTTAGGTAGATTAGGTAATATGAATTTGGTAGAAAGTTATCTACTCTACCAGCCTTGTGTATACAGACAACTTTCGCCAGTGTCCAAACTAGCGAGATATACCTCCATACTAAGCTTGTTTTAAACAGCCTCACGGGAGGAGTAGTAAGGGCTTCTGTATTTTTTGCCTAAGGGCAAGATAGGTGCCATCCTCTCCTGATAATTTGAAAGGGGATAATTAATTAATTGTCCATTTCACTGCTCTTGGAGAAACAACATTTTCAATGAGATTCCACTTCTCCTTCTTAGGTCATGTGGTCGATTTCTTAAAAAGAATTTGACTTCTTGGAAAGTGTTTCTGTAAAATATTCTCTAATGTTTTCTTACCAGAGTTTGTATAGAATGGTACACATAGCTGCCATTAGCAATGAAAAATGTTGAATTTCGTATAAATTACATTACAAATTACTTTCGGCCTCAAGCCATCATCAGTTTTTATCCGCAATAAAATTGTGAATTTTCTAAATGAATTTTGCATGAAATAAAAGTTTTTCGTTGCCTATATAAACGTTTTAATATTATTGCATCGATTTTTTTCTAGAAATAACCCTTTAAGAACAACCAATTCACTTACTGAAAATTTAATAACTTAATAATTCCCAAAATAAACCCCTATTTATATTTTTAATTCACTTTCAAGTCTACCAGTCATTTATAATAGTGGCAGATGATTAACGATCTTTCCCCTGCGATGCGAAAGGTGTATGGAGAGAAACATTTGAGAAAATGGATACCGTCAGTTTTCGGAAGGTTAAATAAAACAAACCCATTACTCTTGGTTATACGCTCTTTAATCAAATTCGAATGAATTTCCTCGAATCAAATAATACTGAAGGTTATACAGATCAATGAGTGCATATTTTTTGTTTTTGTTTTAAAGATGATAGTTTTTTTCATCAAAACTTATGTTACGGTTCACATTTTATCGTTGCAATATTTATATAAAAGTTAATTAATTTAATAATAAGCTTACCTGTCGATAAAAGAAAACACAAGATTGTTCAAATTATATACAGGGTGGCCACTTTTTCATTGAAATGTATTGCTATCTCGTAAACCGTTGGTAACACAAAGTTGGTTAAATGGGGAAAAAGTTGCATATTTCGAAGTCCAATCTGAGGGCGTTTTGAAAATTAAAATATCAGGTCCGGTTTCCGAGATATTTGATAAAAAACAAATAAGTACCATTTCTTTATTCCGCTACAGAACGTTTATTTGCAAAAATAGACAAAAACTCATTTGGAGTTTTTTGTTTTATATCAAATTGTGCGTATGATAGCGTATTTAGTTTTTTTATCCGACGTTTCGTAAATGCAGGACCACCATTAACTTCTTTATTTGAATATGGACCAATATTTTCCTGGCTCATAATTTTAATGCATGTTCAATGTTGAATACAATGATGTAATAACATATTGTGATTAGTCAACATTTCGGAAGATTTGAACATCATCAGGTAAGTTTACAAGTACGGACCTGTGTTTTGTTAGTTAAAAATATTTGAATTAGTAAATGATGTATTATCAGTGTAAGAAATCAGGTACGTTTACTTGTACAGACCTGTATTATAAATTATTTGAAATACACAACTACATTTTAAATGCTTAAAATAATTTAATAAAAAAAAATATGTATTTAACTACTTAATCACGTCAGAAACAAATAAATGAAAACAATGATTAACGATAAGAGAAAAACTACAGTAGTTGCTCAAAATGTCCTCCTTCTTCTTGAATACATAAGTCAATACGGTCTGTCATTTGAGCTATGCTGGCAGAAACCATTTGTGGAGTGATATTATTAAACGCATTAATTATCCTATCTCGTAATTGATTTAAGTCATTTGGAATACCATCATAATATACTTTATTTTTGATATATCCCCATACAAAATAATCCATAGGATTTAAGCAGGGTGACCTAGGGGGCCATCGAATAGGTCCATGTGTACCAAACCACCTCCTGGGAAATCTTTCGTTTAAATAATTTCTGATTAATGCAGCATTATGTGGCCCACAGCCATCTTGCATAAAATAAATATTTCTTCGATCACCTAAAGGAAGATTATCTAACATATCTTCTAGCAATTGTAAATAGTTGTGTTGGTTGGGGTTTCCGTCAATAAAAATAGGACCAATTATTTTATTATTGAGTATTCCACACCATAAGTTTACTGAAAATCTAATTTGGGGTCTTACTTCTTGAATTAAATGTGGGTTGTCGGTGGCATAAAAATGTTTATTTTTTCTATTAAATATTCCACTATTAGTAAATGTCGATTCATCTGTCCATAAAATTCGTCCATGAAAGGATACATCATTATTTAATTTTCGTTTATACCAACGGCAAAATTCTATTCTACGATTATAATCTCCAGGATGTAGCTTTTGTACAGTTTGGAATTTGTAATCATGGTACTTATGTTTTTTAAGAATGTTTTTCACAGTACTTGCAGAAACTCCACATTCTCGGCTTATTGCTCTAGACGACGTTTCAGGGTTGATATAAACTTGAGACAAAACATTTATTTCATTTATTGTATTACGTTTTAAATATTTACCACGTTTTTTTTCAATATTTCCTTCGTGAGCCATATTTAACGCTATCCTATAATAAATTAATAAAGATGGTTGCCTCCTTCCTGGATACAACTGAAGGTATCTTTCTGCAGCTTCTCCACTATTTCTGTTACATTTTATGTACACATCGTACATATCTTTTTTCTCACTTCTACTGTAACGAACCATATTTTCAATACCCTAATTAAAAATATACCAATGCTTTTATCCGATACCAGACTGTCAAATATACAATAATAAAATGTGACATGCCAGGTTAACTTGATTTAAATTTATCTGTATAATAATCAAGACGTGTTGCTAGATATACAATTATTATTGTAAGTAGGTATCTATCTGCAGTTTGTTAACTTTTTCTTTTTTATACTATGAGGAACCATATCAGTTTAAAAAATCCAACAAAATATGACAAATCAGGCTAACTTTATGTATTTAAAAATCAGGATGTACTTTATTTATAGATTAATATTGGGATTGGTCAAGTGCAAAAACCATAAAAATGGAAAATATTTTTTAGCAAATGTGTAAACGAACATGTTGTCTTGATGTAAAGTTAAAAGTTTGACTTTGGTATTTATTATTTATAATCTCTTACAACGATAATACATCATTTACTAATTCAAATATTTTTAACTAACAAAACACAGGTCCGTACTTGTAAACTTACCTGATGCTGTTCAAATCTTCCGAAATGTTGACTAATCACAATATGTTATTACATCATTGTATTCAACATTGAACATGCATTAAAATTATGAGCCAGGAAAATATTGGTCCATATTCAAATAAAGAAGTTGATGGTGGTCCTGCATTTACGAAACGTCGGATAAAAAAACTAAATACGCTATCATACGCACAATTTGATATAAAGCAAAAAACTCCAAATGAGTTTTTGTCTATTTTTGCAAATAAACGTTCTGTAGCGGAATAAAGAAATGGTACTTATTTGTTTTTTATCGAATATCTCGGAAACCGGACCTGATATTTTAGTTTTCAAAACGCCCTCAGATTGGACTTCGAAATATGCAACTTTTTCCCCATTTAACCAACTTTGTGTTACCAACGGTTTACGAGATAGCAATACATTTCAATGAAAAAGTGGCCACCCTGTAAATTAGTTTTCTATAACCTGTACCTGAAAGTAAACAAACAGTTTGTCAACCTGGGCCTTCCCTCTTCTCTTTTATGAATCTAATTGCAATTGTTCAAATTCCAAATTACTTCTTCTTTGCTAAAATCTTCATTCACTTTCATTCATTCAAATTTAAGTTCAGGGCCAATGTCATCTACTTATCAAATATGGTAATTTGTTGGCAACCCTAGATTGTCATTCTGGCTGAAGAACTTCCTTCCTCTTCTGTTCTTTTTCAGTTAGCTTTCCTTGGTCCATGTGGTACCTGAAAATTAACGAATTTTATTCGGATTATTTGGCTAATAATAAAAAAAAAGTTTACCTTTAAAGTTTATTTGTCATTATTGGCAGCACCTTGTTGTGGAAATAATACTTTTCTTCCAAAGTCCACCCAACATCTACGGTAAGTCCATACCAACCATGCTTTAGTTTATATGTAGAATATTCGCTCTATTTTAGGCCTTCTTGTTTGTATCCATTCTGAAGAGCTTCTTATGCCGCTCCTGTAGTATTTAGTAGCTATTATTTAATTTGGACACACTATCGTCAGTTCTTGGCTTAGCGGTTCCAGTAGAGGAAGTAACCCGTACTATAGATCACTGCCCAGCCCTTAGTAACTGATCGATAACTCTGATAAGAACAACCCCTGGATGGTAGATCATCAGGAAACCACAGAACAAGTAAGAACGTTCCATTGCCTACTTCATTGCCGGAGCTCTATTTTATCCACGCTTAGCTTGCTTGTATATACATATATGCTTGATGGGTCGCGTCATTGGACGTGTACTATCTAACGAATGTTTTTACGTAGTCGTCGTCATTATTATTGTTTGGTTTTGTATACTGAATGTTTTAGAAATGTGGTTTCCAAATATGCTAGCTTTTTCTTGGTCGGTTTTTCTCAGGTGCCATCTTAATTTCTGATGGCGGTATATGAGGTGTTAGTCCTTTGAGGTTTTTGGTTGCTGTCCAGATCAAGTCATCTTCTTTGGACAAATTACTGATATAGAATTCAAATTAGGCGTTGCGTGTTTCTTAAAGTGTGATTTTTAAGCATCTTGTGAGACTATTATAGTCTGTTTTACTGGGTTATGACTTCCGTGTTATCTTCATCTAGCTCTTCCTCTTTTGCTAACCAGTTTCCTGATGCGTAACGGTATATTGGTTGTTTCTTCGCGTAGAGTTAGTAGATTTGCAGGCTGATTCTTGGATTTTGCAAGTTAAGTAGTTTAGTACTACGTCTATATCATCAGGATGTAATAATTAGCATAATTATTGGAAAATATAAAGAATTTAACAAAAATTCTAAAAAAGTATTTTAATGTTTTAAATTAGAAATTAAAAAGGAACACAAGTATGAAAATAAAACAAACAATCAGGTTATTAATCTAGTCAATGGCTACATTGAGAGAACATTTTTAAAAATACAACCATCACGTAAATTTTGGTTTATATGGAGAGGAGACAGGAGACAAGATGCTATCGAGTGCGGACTAAGTCCAAAAGGTTCATAGAGGGGCCATCCACGAGCAGACAACACCAACTGCTAAACCTTAGCAGAAGCGAACTCAAGGCCGTAATAGGACTCCTTACGGGACACTGTGGCCTTAGAAGACACCTAAATCTCTTAGGGATATCTGATGACTCCCTATGTAGAATATGTGAAGAGGAGGACGAAACTCCTATTCACATACTATGCCACTGCCGGAACCTTAAATATGAACGGGAACGGTACTTCGGGGTACAATATCCGGAACCTTAAGAAATGGCGAAAGCGCCCATCAGACACATTCTTGAATTCATCAAGAAAATCAATCTGATGGGATAGAAACTGTGAGGGGTACAATAAGCCTAGAGTTTCAGTACAAGTGGGCTTTAAACCACGCCCTAATTCAGACAGATAGATAGAAGGTCCAGAACTTTTGACGAGGGCGAAAGCTCTCGTTTTTTTGGGGCCCTTTAAGTCCCAAAACAAAGTAATGTGTAGATAAAGTTTTGTGCAGCGATTTGTGAATTATTGGTAAATATCTTTAACTTAATTTTAAAGTGTTTTGTTTGATACTAATTAATTGATTTTCATATAAATGCCAATTTTACATATCTGTCCCGAGTATCATATTTATCTTGTATATATTTTTATATTATTATGTAGTTAAAGTTTTCCAGTGCTATTTATTATTGTTAATAAGTCCAAACCGTATAGTTCAATGAAAAGTGTATGTCATAATTCTTTATTTAAGTTTGAATATATTAAAAAGTAGTGCTTTATTCCCTAAATGTAATTTTATTCATTCTTTCTTAAGACTATTAGTTAAATGTTTTACTTATTGTAAATAAACATTTGTTAATGTTTTATTACTTATTATTAATCTCTTTTCCCCCCCCTTTCAAAACCAGGCAAATATTCTAAGCATTTGAGAAGTCTTGGCGTTTCTATTCCCTTAGGACTAAAAGAGTCTAAAATTAGTTGCCAAGAATCGCTCGACTATGCTTTAAGGGATACATTTTATTCTTTTAATTTAATTTTTTATTATTTTAATTTGCCACTGGTGAATGGATGTTTGTTCTAGAATCAAGGACCCTCTGGCTGGTGACGGTGCTACCCTAATCCCTTAATAGTATAATAACAACAGTAGCTAAAGACCTATCAGTAGTTACAAATGGTCTTTAGGCTCCCCGGTTGTTACATTTCGTGAGAAACGATGGTCCTTCAGGCAGTCCCGGTTATTACAAGGATATTTTAGGTTAATGTTGAGGCTTATATGATTTTCTTTATGATTTCTGAAGATATTTTAATCGATTTTTTAGGGGTTGGAGGTTTGTTGATTATATGTATACTAATTGTAGCAATTATTGGGGAGCTATCTGTAGACAGAACCTATTTTTCTTTAATGTCAAAGAAGCTTAATCCTAGACCTTTGAGTATAAAGAAGTTCAGTAATTCCCGCAGTCTGTTTGGATGTGTCGGCCAATATGTGGGTTGGCCAGAGGACGGGTAGGAACAGTTTTTATTGTAAACTGCTTGGAATAGATTTGTGCATTTCGGTGTAATTAGCCTTGAACTCCAATTGGTATGCTTAGCAATTATAAATGTTCCTTCAAATTGCTCAAAGAATGCTTTACATTTACCAGCTTATATTCCGCGTCTAGGTATATATTCAACTCCTGTTGTGGATAAAGCTACGACTGATTGTCGTTGTGATGACCGTGTAACTGGAGTATCAATAATACAGAAAATATATCCAACCCTTGATTTTTTGGTTTCAATATCTCTAGCATAATCAGCATCCCTATATCCAACTAAATTAAAATTATTAGATTTTCGGTTAACTATTCTATAACTTGTTATTCCCTTCAAGAATCATCCTAACAGCAGTTTGAATGTGTAATGATGGCATAATTATGTTTTTTTCACACTGTTATTATATCATTTGTTTTTAATACTATTATAACTCTGAATCTCCATAGTTGGAAATTTTAACCATTAAATTTTACGATCCTAAGAGATATTTCGCTTTGAGTCATCTTTAGAAAGTTTTCAGAACTTTTACTGTTATGCGTTTTCAAAGTGTCAAGAATCCTTTTTTTGTTGTAAACTTTTAAAATTTATTAGTTTCTTCAATTCTTAGGTGCAAGTAAGCAGCATGGGCTCATAACTTGTTGGATACTAACATGTTTTTATTTAAAAATAAATAAAATGACATGTAGCAGAAAAACTAAACTGATTAAGTTACATAATATATGAGAACTTAACTATATTAAATAATAGTATTTACAACAGTTAATAAAAATATATTTTTTAATAATTAAATATATAAAATTTTAAAATAGTGTTTGTCGTTTTTGAGTTAAAAAGAAATCGTGAAATTTATTTAAGTTTGACCTGAATTTTAGTTTTGATATTTTAATAAATAAATTATAAAATCCGATTTATGTTGAGAGATTTCTAAAACAAATTTTAATTTAAAAAAGATTTGTGGTAATTATTGTTAAATTGCATATACCAACTTCAAAATGTGTAGGTATATACAATAGTTTTTGGGTTTGGCCTGTTAAAAATTAAAGCGAAACCTGAATAGGTAATGGAATAATATTATGAACCCATTATATTGGGTAATTTAGAATTATCGATTTGGCCCAAATATACAGTTAATATGTAAATTTTGTAGCAGGCTATGAATCTATATAAAGCTCTTTAATCAATATTATTATAAGTTCTCTAATAGTTAAATAATTACGCAGACATTTCATAAATTAATTTTGACACAATAAATCATACATCAATAATAATAACTAAAAACTTATATATTGTAAATTGTATACTAGCTACTCTTCCTACTTCTCAAAAGGTACGTGTATCTTGTTATTTTAAAAGTAACTTTTAACATATTTTTATCTATAACAAATAACTTGGTACGGCACTGTTCGAATTGTTGACGAAAAGAAGCGCCCATTAAATTTGTTATGTAGTCATAGTATTGTTATGTGAGCCATTTCATTATTCAGTCATGCTCTAACCCTACAAGTCCCTCTCTGTCTTATTTGGCCTTTAAGGCTCAACTTGTCCGATTATTATACATAATTAAACCCCAACCTATGGGACGACTATGGCGGAGGTGATTTCGATGACTATTCGAGAAAGGACGAGATATTTCTGGTCTGTTCCAAATATTTCTAGTTTGGTGGAAGAGCTTCTAGACTCCACCAAAGTTTAGAAATTTGTATATAAATATTGGTGGAAGCACACAGTGCAGTTAGTTATTATATGGACAGTGAAGATAGAGTGAACAGTTTAAAGACATTCGAAGTATATATAAATTAGAATATTGAAATGTGCTTTAAATTAGGAAAAGTCAATAGTAACAATATTAACAGTCGACCCATTTTTGTGCGCTTTCTTTCATACAAATGTAGAAAACACATTTTTTCTGAGAAAAAGCTATTAAAGGGTACCGGAATAACCTTAAGAGAGGATTTAACAAAACCTACTGTAGAACTCCTAAATGCTGCTGTGAAAAAATATAGAAAAGACAAAGTGTGGACTCGGGATGGTCGTCTCTTCGCTCTTGTAAATAGTGTAAAAAAACGCATTGACTCATACGATTGCTTATGATTCATGAATCATGAATAGGGTTTTTGTTTTTTTTTTTTTTCTCATATCACTGCGACTATATACATTTAATTTTTGGAAAATTTCTATGTAGTAGGTATTTACCAGTTTCTTTTATCTGTTTTTTTTAGTGTTAAACTGATAAAAATTTTTTTAATCGATTGAAATTAATTCTGTTATTTATTTTATGGAACTTTACTTGCCAGGTGTTAAATCATGGGCGTAACAATTAAATATTTTTTATTGTTATTTGTTTTCTTGGGTTTGCCATTAGTTATAATTTTTGCCTTAAAATATTATTTGCAAGGGTCATTCATGCATGCATTTTTATATTTTTTATTTTTTTTTATTGAGTTATTGAATTGTTAATAAGATATAACTTGTTGAAATTTTGACTAAATATTTTCATGAAAAAATTTTCTTTTGCCTTTTTTAATGCACGATCACTATGTAATAAATTTGATGAATTTAAAACTTTTATTTTGCGCGAAAATTATGATGTAGGAGTTGGAGAAACCTGGTTTAATCAAAATACTCTAGACCATATTATACACATACCGGGATACAATCTTGTAAGGAATGATAGAGTATTCAGAGGAGGGGGTACTGCTATCTACATTAGAGCTAATATTTTGCACACTGTTTTACATTTAAATTATAGGGATTCTGTTGAACAATTGTGGGTAAGTTTCAAAGTAGATAATCGTAAATTTGCTTTCGGAAATCTATACCGACCGCCAGATAAAAGTGTAAGTAGTTTTTTAATAGATTTTGAGGAAATTTTTGCCGACATTTATACACAATTTGATGAAATTATTTGCGGTGGTGACGTAAACATTGATTTTTTAGATAGTACTTGTAATAATGTATTAAAATTTAATAATTGCATAGATTTATTTAATATGCAGCAAGTCATAAATAAACCTACAAGAATTACAGCAACTACTGAAAGCCTCATTGACATTATATTAATCTCAAATCAATATACATCTTTCAGTCACGGTAATAAGGAAATATATATATCATCAGATCACCAACTTGTTTATTGTATATTAGATTTTGAAATTGATGAAGGTGACGAAATAATTTATAGTAGAAATCTAAAAGGTGTTGACAGAAATATGTTACAAAATTTTTTGTATGTTACCCCCTTTGAAGAAATCTTCCATATGCAGGACATTAATGATAAAGTCTCGTATTTTAATCATTTATTAACTGGTTTATTTGATACAATCGCCCCCTTACGAGAAACGAAGCTAAAAAAACCTAGACCTCCTTGGTTTACAGACAATATTAAATTACTATTAAAATTAAGAGATAATGCCCTTAGCAAGTATAAAAAAACAAAAAATCTGACACATTATGAATATTATAAACAATTAAAAAATTTTACTACGGTGGCTATTAGAAATGAAAAGAAAGGTTATCTAAAATATTGCGTTGATACATTTGGTAGAAACAGCCGTATTATGTGGCAAAAACTTAAGAATTTAAATATAAATTCTAAACCTGCAAAATCCAAGTTACCTGAAAACCTAAATGTTCCTAATGACATAAACAATCACTTTTTATTGGCAACTGGTAACTGTGCCGATGCTGACCAAGATTTACTTCTTTTCTATACTAATAATTTTAAAGACAACTTCCGTAACTTGCTAAGTTTTACAACAGTTAATCAAAATACTATCTATAAGTATTTAAACGAAATTAAAACGCAGGCTATAGGAATTGATGGATTGCAAATTAATATGCTCCTTATGTGTTGTCCGTATATTTTAATTTTCATTACGAATATTGTTAATTCCTGTATAAAGGAATCTTTTTTCCAGGCCTTTGGAAAGTCACAAAAGTTTTCCCATTGCCTAAAAAGAACAATATTAGTAGCTTTAGTGAATTACGACCCATTTCAATCTTATCAGTGTTATCAAAAGTTCTGGAAAAAGTAATTAAATATCAGATAGAGTCTCACATCAACAATTACAATATTTTACCAATCAGCCAATCTGGTTTCAGACGTGGCTACAGCTGTACTTCAGCATTATTAGAGGTCACTGATGATATCTTTAGGGATATAGACAAAGGGTATACAAACGTTTTAATACTTCTAGGTTATACAAAAGCCTTTGATACAATTAACCATCAGCTTCTGTTCAGTATTCTTCACTATGTTGGTTTTTCGGTTAAAGCAACTGAATTTATTAAAAACTATCTTTCCGATCGTTCACAGTTTGTTGAAACAAGTGCCGGTAGATCTGATATTAAAAATATTGCCTGCGGTGTGCCACAGGGCTCTATTTTGGGACCAATTTTGTTTTGCATTTACTCTACTAATATTAGTTCGGCTCTTACCAATGGCAGAGTTTATATATATGCTGATGATACGCAAATAAGGTTTTCTTTGTCTGATTTTAATGTTGCTCTTACTAATGAACTGATTAACTCAGAATTAATAAAAATCGTAATTTTTTCTAACAGACATCAGCTAACTATCAATCCCGCAAAAACACAAATACTCGTCTTTGGAAAAAATAAAAAAGAACTAGCAGAACATTTATCTGTGAGTATTGATGGTGTCTTGGTGGCTTGTGTAGATGTTGCCAAAAATCTGGGTCTTCATCTTGATACTGACTTAAAATTTAAAAGCCATGTAAATAATTGTATAAAAAGGGCTTACGCTAATTTGAAAATGCTTTACCCGCATCGCCATGTTTTAGATCAAAATATAAAAATACTTCTTTGTGATACTATGGTTCTCAGTCATTTTAATTACTGCGATGTCGTCTACGGGCCTTGTATTGACTATGTGGATATTAATCGTATTCAAAGAGTACAAAATTCTTGTCTTCGCTACATATATGCTATAAAAAAATACGAAAGGATAAGTCACAAACTAATTGAAACTAACTGGTTAAATATGGAAACTAGAAGGAATTTACACATGGTAACATTGTATCATAAGATCATTTCATTAAAGTCGCCTCCTTATCTCTATAATAAAATTACATTTCGAAGTGATGTGCATAATGTGCATACAAGGTTTAGAGGGCATATATCTCCACCTCTCTATCGTACCTCCAAATTTCAAGGTTCATTCTCTTATATGATATTTAAACTATATAACCTGGTTCCTCCTAAACTCAAACATCTTTCGACAAATATGTTTAAGCAAAAGTATAAACATCTCTTGATGTCAGAAAATATCTAGTCAAAACAACCATTAGATATTATAATAAAATGTAATATTACATTTATAAAATGTGTATTTATATTTTTGTCTCGATTGTGCCACACTTTATTCGTTGTATTTTATTATTTTAATATTTTTCTTTTCTTTATTAGGGATAGCAATTAATATCAGCTATGCTGTCTGCTATTCCCTTTTTGTAGTATTATACTATTTTGTTCGATAAAATTTATGTATTTAATGCAAATTTACCTGTAATACTGCAAATAAATTATTATTATTATTATTATTATTAATAGTTGTGTTATAAAATAAATAAGTATTTAAATAAATTATTAATAAATAAACTGTTGTTTTAAAGTGAACAGACATCACAGTATTTAATTTTGCGTTAGTTTACAATAAGCAACTGGATGCAGATAATTAGGTACTCTGGCTTCTAGTAGTCAATTTTTTTGCCGATATAGTCTAGTTACCAAGTGCTTTTTAAGTCAAACTTTTTTCTTCGCCTCCGAAAAATATGAACAAGGTGTCATTCGATTCGAAATAGCGGGTAGATAATTTAAAAAAAAAATCAAGGGACGCTTGCAAAAATTGCAAAAGTTATAAACAATTTACTCAAAAAAAAAAAATAGGGTTTGGTTTTTGCAAATATCTCAAAACTATTTGACATTTTCCAAATTTGAAAAAAGATTCAAAAAGAGGAGGAAATTTCCCAAAAAAAGTCCTATCACGCGAAACTGTAGGGCTGAAAATACGGCCGAAAACGGAAACTCTGCTTTACGAAATGAAAAAAATCAGGCGTCTACTGGATAGATGAATGAACAATAATCCGTGGTAAAAAAATTTTATCGAGATTTTTCTATTAATTAGTTAATTAACAATTTTTTTTCCTACTTGAACATGAACATTGTTAAATAACAAATCTGAGATTTTTCATTTTTTGAAGCAATTTTTGAACGGTCTCGGAAGAGATTTCCGTTGAAAAAATTAAAAAAATTGTTATTTTTCACTTTGTTATTAACAATTTACTTAAGTTAAAAATTAAAAAACTTGATTAATGAGTGAAAAATGCGTTGTTTATAAGATAATTCAAATTTTTTTTTTGAAACATGCAAATTGTGATTTAAAAAAAATTGTTTCTTAAACAAAATTTTTTATGTTAAAAAACGGATTTGGTGATTAACCACTTTTTTTCCACTTGTAATTATTATTAAGGAATTTTTTTTAACTTTATCTTGCTCTTTAATAACTAAAAAAAATTGTTTTAACTTAAATTTTCATTGTTTATTTATTAAACAGTTTGTTATGAACAATTACATTTTTATATATTTCTTTAATTTTTCTAAGGTTTGTTCCAACATAAACCAAATCAGTTTGTGTACTGTCGGGATTCTGCGCAGTCTAGAATTTGTGTTCCAACAAACCTTAGACTCGAAACTGTACAAAAACATAGTGTTCCAACACAACCAAAATTAAGGGCGGGCGTGGGCAATGTATTTAACATAGGCATACACAACGCTCTTTCAATGACTTTTTAGCTGAAACTACAACAAAGATAAAAGTGAAAAAATTCCTGCCGATAATAGATATATACTACTGTTCAATAAAGGTTTTTGGTGTCTCTAACTATAAGGGATCGTTTAAAAATAATTCCCAAAATATGGTAATTTTTACGATGAAATAAAGCTAAAAATATACCAGTAATAATTACCCGATGATGAAAATAATTCTTCTTTGAATAGGCTGTATACTAAAGCAACAAATGTCACTTAAAATATCTAAATTAATTGCGTCAATTTTCTTAAAAGCTCATTGAAGTAAATTTTGGAATAAATTATAAATCGCCATTTATGTGTAATAATTGCCTAAAATATAAAAGAAAACTTCCTAAAACTGCATACAGTAGCCACAGGTTAATTCGGAGCTTCTCTAATAGATGGCGCTAAAGTCGTCTTGAATAAAAATAAAAATAAATTCAAATATGCAGCTCCTTATTTAGGAGTTTACTAATATGTATATCATTTCAATTATTAAGTTGATTTGTATTCGATTTTTTTTATTTTGTAAGAATTAAACATTCAATATTTGCGTAAGAGCATGAAGGATATGTAAGTAATGAGAGAAAGCCTCAACTGTATACTTTGAGATTGGAAAATGTCTGTAACGGAGATGGTAAAAATTTATTGCTTGCTTATTTTGTTGGATACTGGAGCCTAGGTGTTAATGGTACTTTTAGGTGTTTTATAAAATTGAATATTTCAAATATTCATACAAATCTAATATGCTTAAATGTATTTTTTTTTTTAATTAGGTTTTAACTTTCATATATCCAGTAAAGTATAGGATTGCTTTTTTTTTCGACTTGTAATTTTCAACTGTACTTTAGGTTTTGACGATAATTCAAAAATGAATAAACAGTAAATTTTAAACTTCAAATTTAATCTAATAAAAGCTAATAAAAGTTATATAGATTTGAAAAATAGATATTTTAAAAATATTTTTGGATATACAGGGTATTGCGTTTTTCCTGGCAAATAAAAATGTATATTTTTTTAGATAGAATACCCTGTATTTTATTTTTAGAATATTTTAGTAATACTGTATTCAATCCTAGAATATTTTTATAAAATATTACACTATTGCCAAGCATTAATTTTTTTTGAAATTAGAGAATGATGCAGACCGCAAATTAAATTATCATAATTTAGGTAGGTTTACATTGATCTCAAAATTGTTTAATATACAGACTTACAAGATACTAAGCTAACGAATAGTGAAGATAGAACTGATTTTAAGTTCAATTTACTCAATTTTTTAAAATGCATCATCGTGTTTATTATCTTATCATAAAATTCTTTAAAAATTTGTCTATACAACGATACCAATAGTTAGCCAATAACGCATATTTGATAGATAGCTCTTTTATTATTAGAAATACGACGAAATTTTTAATATAAAAGTTGTATGATTATATTTAACAATTATTCCTAAATATACAGGGTGGTCCATAAACGAGGTGCGAACCAAATCTATACTTTTTAAAAGCAAAACACCCTGCAGGTTGTTATACTAATTTTGTTTTCTCATCGTCAATCAATTTTAATAAAATTAACTTCATTAATTTGCTATGTTGTATAGGGTGTGTCAAAACGTGAAGTTACGATTTTCTCAATTTTGTAAATGGACCCTGTATTAATCAATTGGTGGTATAACATATAGGGTATTCCATTTAAAAAAATTGAGAAAATTGAAAATTTTAACACACCCTATATTCAACATAGCAAATAAATGAAGTCTATTAAAATTGATTGACGATGTGAAAACAAGCAGATATTTTTAGAAATAAATTTAATGCTTAAAGGATAGATGTGGTATATGATCATTATAAAGAACATTCTATCAAAAACTCGTCAAAAGAAAGGATTCCAGAAATCAATTAATGTAGAAATTGACCAACCCAATACTCCACTTCCGCAACAATAGAACTTGTTTATTCATTCGATATTTAACAAAAGACGTTTAACAAATTTTCTGTCAGAGCAACTTCTTCAAAATTCCATTCAGCAAAAGCATATTTAATTTGTAACTAGTGGTGGATTCGCGAATATCAATAAATATGGGACGAATTTTGAACCATCAAAAGACGATTTCTTAAATTCAAATCACGAAGAAGCTGATACTCGTATCTTATTGCATATATTGTCAGCCAAAAATTCGGGGCATTCACGCTACATTATTAATTGGAACGATACAGATGTTCTAGTCTTAAAAATTTATTTTAAGAAGCATTTGACTAAAGAGGTATGGTTCAGAACAGGGCGAAGAGACTCAAGACGATTTCTAGCAGTACATGATTTAAATTTAGATGATACCTTCTAGAAAATTTGCCTGATTTTCATTCTCTGACCGGTTATGATACAACCAGCCAATAGTCTGGCATTGGGAAAAGAAAACATATTCTCTAATCTTGAAAAATGTTTCATAAAAATGTATTCAAAAATTGCCAATGTTACTTCCATTAACATTTTGAGGGGATTAATGACCTCTTTAAAAACCATTGCTAAATTGCCACCGACTTAAGACGACCTAAGATTACATTGTTTAATATGTTTTCACCAGCTAAATATTTGGCTAAGTTCTTTAAAGCCGCAGGTGCAGCTTCCTAATGTTAAAGAGTATGAATAAAAAGTAGATCAAGATGGAAGTCTGATACCCCCCACTCTAAGACTCTGTCCGACCTGCCACCAGACATAACAGAACTTACATCATGCAAATGCAAAAAAGGTACTATACACCGATAATTTTCATAGATGTACAATATTCTAACAATATTATTCTGTTCTAGACTAAGAAAGCAAAATTTGCAAATGCAGGAAAAAAATATTGGCTGTATCGGTTCCTGCACCTACCTGTATGGCACAGAAAAACTGCAGAAAAAGTTTGACCACAGTCGCTAATGTTTTGGAAAATGTTGATTCGTATGGTGAATCTTATTCTGATTAGTTTAAAAGTCTTGTACTATAAATTTTAATATTATTAATTTATGCTTTATATACTTTTAATTATTCTTATTATAATGTTTTTTACATTGGGAATTTATTGTATTTTGCAAAGCAATAGCCTTACTGTTTATAATCGATACTTATATATACTGTGTTTATACCTTCAATAAATAGTTCATATTTTCTTATTTTTTATTTTCCTCAAAAAATTAAAAATAAATCATAGCGTATAAATCAATAATCCGTGTATAAAATAATATGAGAGAGTCAAACTGATTGCATACATTTTAGCACTGAGAGAGAAGAATAGAGAGTGAGAGACTTTACCTTTAATGTTTGCTTTCTAGTTAAACCATGACATAACTAATTGTTTATTGCTATATTTTTGTTATTATAAAAGCAAAAAATATGGGGAAAGCACTGTTACCTTGTTAATACATTGACGAAACTTTTATGAGGAATAGTTTTTTCTCATTTAGGCCTTCGTTTTTCGTCAAATGAGAGGTATATTTCTAAAAAAAGATTTTTTATACAAATTTGTGGACGGTTGAAACCGAGATATTGACGTTTAAATTTTTTTTCGACCATAAGGGCTAATGCAAATGATTTTTTTTAAATAATTATAAAAAAATACTTCCTACAAAGACCTTACAACAACAAAAAATAAGCATTTTTTTTTTCTATATGGTGGTATCAATAACTCGATTTTTTATGATAGTGCCCTTTTGCACTGTCTAATTTTGTATTACCTCCGGAATAAGGGTAAGCTTATCATGTACTTTCATTCCTGAAAAATTCAGCTTGTGACACCGAAGTGGGAGGCAAAGTCAAAAAAATTTCAATCTATAACATACAAAAGCCCGTACCTGCGAGTTTAAAAGAATACATTTTTATTCGCAAATGCGAAAATGCAGAACGTATATTTGTTACTTAGTTGCTAACTAGAGGCAGCACCTCTCGGATAACTTTATTTTGTCTCTCTCTGGGAGGACTTGTTCAGACTTCTCTGTTACAATGCACGCCCTTAATCACAAACCGATTTGTGTACTGTCAAATCAGTTCCTGGGTCTGAATAGGAACGAATTGTCAAGACATGCGCTAAGCCGCAATAAACTGAACCTTTCGTGATTGTAATTAAATCGTTTATTTCAGAAACCACCTAAGCAACAAAAATTCCAAAAGTGTTGTTTTGTTGGTACTGGTTACTTCAGAGGTGAATACATCGTTTAGTGCAGAAATAACCTATGTTCCATATCACCAATGCTATTTGGCAGCCTTGAAAAGAATCCGTTTATTTCAGAAAGAACCCAAGCGCCGTCGCATAGGTTCTTTCTGCGGTATATTTGACTCGCGATGGTTGGCGCAAGTTTTTGGCGGCCTTAACGACACGTGTTCCGTGGCTCGCTGTTTTGTTTGCAGTTTGTATCGAAGCTTACCGACATCCAAACACTGAGTGGATAATATTATTTTTCGTGCGTTTTTAATGAAAAATAAGGTGTTATTTTGTGGTTTTTCATACATTATTATAGTTCTTAAGCCATGTCTGATAGTTCGGATGAAGAACCTAATCCCAAGCGTAGGCGTGGAGTTGTGCACAAAGAAAAATACCAACGGAACATTATTCGGAATGCTAGGCTCAAAGGATTGCAGTACGTCTCGTACAAAGGAAAACACGTTCCCAGCAAAGCCCCGCTGAATGATGTAAACTGTAAGTGTCCTTTGAAATGTTATTTGAAACTTACGGATGAAATAATACGAGAACAATGGGAAACATTTTACTCTTTGGAAAGTAAAAACACCCAAGACACGTACCTCCAAGCTTTAATGGAGGTTATGCCTGTGAAACGTAGACGCAAAAACCGCAGCACTAATGAAAATAATGAGCAAGCTCAAGAAAACCCTGACGTGCCTACTGGTGACTTGGCAAACCGAAAATCCCATTCATACAAGTATAACTTGAAAGTAAATGGTGCTCTTATTCAAGTTTGTAGAGGTGTTTTCTTAAAAGTGTTTCAAATTTCTGACAATAGAGTCAAAAGAATAAATAATTGTTCTGTCCTTCACAAAAGTCCTTTAGATATGAGGGGAAAATCTTGGAAGTGGAAACGCACTTCCAGGTAACGTTTGTGTGAGAATACAGCAGCACATTGAGAAATTTGATGTCAAAGAAACCCATTATGGGGGAAAACCTAAAAAATATATTGACGCTAGGCTTGATGTCGCAAAAATGTATGTAATGTTTATTTTAGACAACCCTGATCTAAAAAATAAAGTAAAGTATAGTTTCTACAACAAATACTACAAAGAGAACTTTGCCTACTGTTTTGGAAGGCCACAAGTTCAACTTGTGAAAGACTGTCGGCCAAACTGAAAGACAAGGGTTTAAGTGACAATGCCAAAAGAAATGTAGCTGCTGAAAAAATGGTACACTCAAGGCGAGCAAAGAAGTTTTACAAAGCTATGGATGAGGCAAGCAAAAACAAAGACTATATGCAAAACTTACCGTTGCCACACATAACTGTACAGGAGGTTTTTATATGAGGCAGCTCTGGGTAAATGTGTTTTCGTTACACGATTTGAAAAATAATTCTTCCAAACTGTATGTCTATCATGAGGGCGAAGCAAACAAAGGCCCAGACGAAGTATGTTCAATGCTACTGAAGTATTTCAATGACATTCCAGTTAATGTGAAGCATCTCATACTGTTTTGTGATGGCCCATCAGGCCAAAATAAGAATCATACAGTTGTGCGTTTTTTATTAAACCTCTGTGACTCAGGACGGTTTGAAACAATAACTCACAACTTCCCTGTACGTGGCCACTCATTTTCCCCATGTGACAGAGATTTTGGAAGCATAAAGCGTCTGTTGAGAAAGACGGACAGGATTTATACTCCTGATGAATATGCAGAGCTCATGTTAAAAGCTAGTAAGTGTGGCCGATTTACTGTATATCACCTCACATCAGACGATGTTCTCAGTTTTAAAAAGTGGTGGCCCAAATCATATAAGAAAATGACAAATTTGGACGAAACTTCAGGCAGGAACGTACCCAAAGAAAATAAGCAGCCATTCAAAGTGTCCAAGTACAAGCAGTTTCTCTACAACAAGGATACTCCGGGAAAATTGGTCGCCGGCGAATACATTGGAGGAATAGCAACGTCTACCTTCACATTGTTAAAAACTGCCAACCCTCCGGAACTACCAACAGAGACAGCTTATCCTTTGGGCAAGGTATGTTTACTTTTATTTTACCAAGGTCATTTTAAACGTTTATATTTTTACTTTTAGCTAAACATTTTTGTAGGACATACCTAACAAATTTTAAAATTTATCGGGTTTAGCACAGTGAGATTTTTGTTTTTAGGTCCCAATCAACCAAAAAAAGATTGATGATATTAAAAAGTTGATGGAATACACTGTTGGATATGAAGCCTTTTTACGACACCATCATCCAATGGCCAACAACTGACCACGAGTTGCCAGAAGACATGCCAGAAGCTGAATAGACCAGATCTTTTGTATAATATAGACATACTGTAGCGTGTAGTCTACTTGCACGAGTATTTTCCGTTTAATGCCTAATAAAAACACTCTTGTTTATACTTAACTGTTTCTGTACCTTTGATACCAAAACAGGTAAAAATTAATCGTTTGACTTAATTTCAATATTAATTTTTAAAAAATCACTTTGGATTACACTAATTTATTGCAGAAAGCACCTAAGTGAAAAATTTTCAAAAATTTTTAACTTAAAAACTTGAAGGAAAAAAAAATTAACAAAATAGATTATTCCAATAGCATGTTCTTGATTTAGTAAAAAAATATTTGAAGGAGAGTAGACCTATTGTCTCTGACAGTTCTGATTTGTATTTGTTAATCGAGCTTAGTCTTCATAGTTTTTGTTCATGATCATTTATTTTATTTTGTGGTTTATTATTGTAATAATGCGTCTGTGGAATTTAAAAAATGTAATCCAACATTATCGAGATCCGAGTTTAGTCCCAATCCCCGACCAGTACCTGACAAGTTGTCAATTACTAGTCATCGACAGATTGTCAACAATAAGTTTTGGACTGGTTTATGTATTGTTCCAAGATCGTTGTTGGAACAAACCTCTACATAATGAAACAAAAACAATGTATTATTTTTTGGGAAAAAAATTATTTATATTTTAATAGGATTCTATAATTACCTTTAGCTGTAACTAAATTTCCTGATAGTTCTTTTTTATAAATAAATGCTGTAAATTAAATAAATAATTGGGTAAGAGCTTGAATTTTGGGCTTAATTTGTTCTTTAATTAATAAAGAATAAATAAATCTTATGTTTTTTCATCGTATCTTAATTAGTTTATAAGTTATATTAATTTGAAAGACAAAAAACCACGTGAGAATGGTAGAGTTACAACTGAAAGTAATTATAAAAGTCTATAAAAAATATAAATAAATTTTTTTCCCAAAAAATATTACATGGTTGTTTTTGTTTCATCATGTAGAAAATTAAAAAAAACTACATAAAAAAAATTAATTGTGTAACAAATTGTTTATTAAATGAAAATTTAAAGAAAAACAATTTTTTTTATTTATCAAAGAGCAAGATCCATAATGATTTAAAAAAAAATGGTTCCTTAATAATAATTACAAGTGATAAAAAAAATATTTTTAAGCAATAAAAAATGCTTTTTGGAAACGATTTTTTTTTAAATCATTATTTGCATCAAAGATTGTTTCCAAAAAAAATTTAAGTTATCTTATAAACTACGTATTTGTTTATAATATTTTAAACAATAGGAAATAAAAAATTTAAAAATCATTTTCATGTGGCTTCTGATGGTAAAAAACGGATCAATAGTAATATAAATAAAAAAAAAACATTTTTTAATGATTTACCCTAGAACGGTATCGTTTAATTAATTTCTACCGCTTGTTGGTATCAACACGTAAAATTTACGCATTCGCATATTTTTACATGCATACTTTGTAAAATTACCTTTTTAATTAGTTTTTATTATCGGAACATAAAATATTGTTTTTAAAATATTTTAATAACAAAACAATATTTTAAAATAAAAAAATCACATTAACTGAATTTAAAAATAAAGAAAACATTTTTTCATAAAGACGTGCATATTTTTATTTGATATTCTCCACATACTGTTTTGGTACATTTTACGCAGTACGTAGTTGCCATTCTTTCCTTTAATGTAGGACAAAGGTGGCAATATTTCTCTGGTCCCTTTTTGATCCGCTCCCCCTTCGATATTTGTACTGGATATAACGACATTTTTAATATCTACTGTACTTACTGTACTTATTTATTGACGTTATGATTGCCATGGTTTAATAACACTTTTGTGAGGTACTCAAAACGGTATAAAGTTTTACCACCTAATGCTTTAACATTGTGTGACTAAATTATGTAAGAATTAATGCAAGATATGTTTATCATATTGTAAAAGACACATTTTCACCGACTAAGAAATAAGCAAAGCATAAAATGTTAAGCTTGGCGATACGTCAGATAAACGTACAACAAATAACTGCTTATTGGTATCGATGCGTATTTCTTGCGTGTAAACTTTTCAAAATCAAGCCACATCTTCTTTTGCTAAATAGTTGCAACTTTGGTACCTACAAATCATCACAAGTGGATGTTTCCTGAGGCACTGCTGGAAGCTCAAGATCGTGACCCGAAATAATTAGTGGATAGGGCCCTTTCGCTACAAACCTCACGTAAATTTTACGTACGATACCGCTCTAGGGTTAATCAAGCTTTTAAATTTTTAACTTAAGTAAATTGTTAATAACAAAGTGAAAAATAACAATTTTTTTAATTTTTCCAAAAGAAATCTCTTCTGAGATCGTTCAACAATTGCTCCAAAAATGAAGAAATCTCAGATTTGTTATTTAACAATTATCACACTTGCAATGTTCATGTTCAAGTAGAAAAAAATTGTTAATTAACTAATTAATAGAAAAATTGCGATAAAAATTTTTGACCGCGGATTATTGTATCCAGTAGTCGCATGCATTTTTTCAATTCGTAATGTTCATATTTAATAAGTTTAAATAATATTTAATCAATAAAAGTAGAACACAACTAGACTAATATCGCCCCAGAGCTGTCCCTTATCAGTGAGATTTAAATCATTTTTTGATTTAAATACATTTTTTGATTTAAATACTTTGATATTCATTTTTTTTTTTAATTATTTTTGATTTATGATTTAAATCGTTTTGAAAAGTATCTTTGATTTTTTATTTAAAAATTAAATTTAAATCTTTTTAAAACTATTTAAATCTTTTTAAAACGATTTATCTTTTTAAAACGATTTAAATCTTTTTAAAACGATTTAAATCTTTTTAGAACGATTTAAATCTTTTTATTGATTTAAATCTTTCTGAAATAATTTAAATCTGTAAAATGATGCGATCTTTTTAAAATGATATCAATTTTCTTAAAGATTTAAATCTTTTTAAAACGATTTACATCACCTGATTCGTCAAAATCGCGGAGCAGGTCAACTCGGCGATGTAAAGTCTGCGACGATCAACTCGGCGATGCCGAGTCGGCGATGGTCACCTCGGCGATGGTAAACTCGGCGAAAAGGAATACAATAATATATTATTCAGTTATTTATTATAATACAAAATAAGATACAATCTATAAAAAAAAATTGATTGGAGAATTTGATTAATAAAATAAAAATATATAAGAGATTTTAAATAAGAAACTGGAAAAAAGTTATTATTACTAAAGTAAATCAACATATACAGGAAAAAATATATTAAATATTAAAACTAAGAATCTGAAAAAGAAACTTCTTGATTAAGAAATTAAAATTTAATGGCCAGAGTTGTTTGGAATAACAAAATTAAGGTGGCAATAAAATCAATTAAGGGTCTTAACTACAATTAGGGTTTTTAATACCTAGTATTAGAAAGCAAATAAATATTAAGGGCTTAAGATTTTTCAAAACAAAATAAAAATAAGATTACCTGATAATTACCTGCTTACTTGTACCTACATCCCATAAAAGACTGGTGATATTCACTTTCCTTAATATTCCGAATTCATCTCAGAAGTAAAGACATTGTGTGTAATTTTGTTTGTCTGTGTGAGTTTTTTATTTACTGAGACTCAAGATGGAAAATAAAGTTCTTAGCCAAAGGGGTCACGAAAAGTACTACTGGGATGGCTACCTATACACAAAGGATAAAACGAACAAGGACAACACCATTCAATTCTGGCGCTGCGAAAACAAGCATGAAAGATGCAAAGGAAGAATATGGACCAATATTATGAATGGTTCTTTCAAATGTATACGAAATGAACACAGATGTAGTACGGTAGGAAATGCAGCAAATATTGTTCTGCAAAAAATGAATACCACTGTGAAGCACCTGGCCGCGACAACGATGGAGAATCCTGCCCAAATCAGAGGACGAGTTTTGGAGAATGTACCATATGCGGTTAAAGGAATGCTTCCAAGTTCTAGTGTTATGCGGAGAAACATTCAAAGAGTAAGAGTAACCATGTGCAAAGCACCCGCCAATCCAGAAACTCTTAGTGAAATTATCATCCCAGAAGTATACTCGCAATATTATTACAGCCCTACTCAATTTGAGTATTTTTTGCTGGCAGATTCCGGAAGAGATCAAGTGGATCCACATCGAATTCTAATATTTGGTAGAGAATACCATGCAACATGGAGTGCAAGCATGAAAGAATTATTTGTTGACGGCACATTCTTATTGTGTCCTCCACTTTTTGCTCAAATATTTGTTGTTCTGGCAAGAAAAGATACGCATGAAGAGAAGGGTCCAGTTTTTCCTGTACTATATTGCTTGCTGCCCAATAAAAGTGCAGAAACATATCTCAATGTGTTTAACATGATAAAAGTTCTTTGGCCGCAATTAAATCCGGAAAGCATCAGTGTCGACTTTGAGTTGGCAATTCACCAGGCCGTAAGACAAGTTTTCCCAGAAGCCGAAATAAGAGGATGCTTATTCCACTTGGTCAAAAATCTTCGAAAGCATTTATCTTCTTGCAATCTCCTAGGAATGTACAATACTGATCCCGAATTTGCACTACAAGCAAAAATGGTAACATCATTGGCATTTGTCCCAGAAGAAGATGTGATTGAGGCCATTGCCGAATTGGAAAATGAGTTGCCAGAAATATTAGAACCAATTTTAGAATGGTTTACCAGCAATTATATCGGTCGACTTAGGAATAATGGAACCAGAGTGCCAGCAACTTTTCCATCAGCAGTTTGGTCCGTTTATTTTCGAACATTGAATGGACGAGATAGGACAAATAATTTTGCAGAAGCATGTCATCGCAAGTTGCAACTGGCTTTTGGTTCTGGCATTGCTCATCCTTCGTTATGGACATTCATAGATAATTTAAAAAAGGTACAGTCTTCGTACGATGCAGACTATGAACGAGCAATTGCCGGGCGCAATGGCGCATCAAAAAGGAAACGTTATGAGGAAGCCGACGAGAGGATTTTAAATAAAGTGGCCAATTATAACAGGCAAAATTTGATCGAGTATCTCAGAGGGATATCACACAATTACAACATGAATTAGTTTTTTTATATTATTTTGTATTATAATAAATATATGTATTATAAATAATTGTAATGTGTATTATAATAAATAACAATATTCTATAATCAACCTTTTTTTATTTCAGTTTTTAATTCCGTTTCAGCATATAATATGTTGCTTAATTTTTTTTATTTCATAACCTAATATTTTAATATATTATATCTTATTTTTATTTTGCATTGAAAAATCTTAATCTCTAAATTTTCCCTTAATATTTTAATTTGCTTTCTAATAATATGTATTAGAAACCCTTAATTGATTTTATTGCCACTTTTAAAATCTCTTATATATTTTTATTTTATTAATCAAGTTCTCTAATCAATTTTTTTTATAGATTGTATATTATATTGTATTATAATGAATAATTGTATTATAATAAATAATTGCATATTATATTATTGTATTCCTTTTCGCCGAGTTGATCGTCGCCGAGTTTACCATCGTCGAGTTGGCCATCGCCGACTTGGCATCGCCGAGTTGACCGTCGCCGGCTTTGCATCGCCGAGTTGTCGCGTACCGTCAAAATCGTTATCAACCTGTCTATTACTGAAAAATAATTTAATCAGCAGGTTAGTAGGGTTGAATCAGAAATCCGAGAGAAAAGAAAAACAAAAAATAGTAAAGTCTAACAAATAATTGCAATGAAATTTTACAATATCCTGAAACTCTTTACATAATATGTATTTTAAATTTATTCACACTTTTATTTCAGATTTGACATGAGTTACATTAAGACGATTATGACTTTTTGACCAGTTCAATAAACTCGCTTGGCATAGAGATAGAGCGAATTAATTAAATTTTTTATTTCTGTGCCTGATTCATCCACACATTTTTCAACAAAATTAACACAAACGCGCTCACTTTGGTTATTTATTTCTCGCAATAACTTCACGTTGAGAGAAGAACTCTTTTAATTTAACCCATTCAATTTCATTATTCATAGCCGGGAGATTTTGAAAATGAAATGCATTTTTCCGGGAGAGTCTCCTAAGTACAAAAAAAACATATTTTTAAAGAGTGATGTATGTGCATCTATGTGGGGAGTTTATGTATGTATGACATTAAGCACGTTAACTCAAGGATGAGTTGACGGATTTAAGTGATTTTTCAGGAAGAAAATCACTTTTCTTAAAAACTAGGTCTCCATTGGTTTGTGGCATCATAGGCATACCAAAAGTCTTTTTTAAAGGGTTGAAAAATTCCTATTTACCAATTGACATTTTTAAATAACAATTTTCATAATTATAGATATCAATGCTGCATAAATCGTTAAAAATTTTATCTTGATCGGATATTTATTATTTAAAATTAATATTTTTGTAAGAATTGCATTGTGCTAATAACGATAAAAAATAAATACGACAAAGGTTGATCGAGTTTTGCGTTTTATTTATGAGAAAATCACATTACTTAAGTATCCATTATCTTTGGCCTACCGAAAGCATTTTTTAAAGAGTTACTCAAATCTATAAAAAGATTTAAATCATTTGAAAATATTTATTTCGTTTAAAAAGATTTAGATATTTCAAAAAGATTTAAATCTTTCAAAAAGATTTAAATCTTTCCTAAAATGATTTAAATTTTAAAAAAGATTTAAATCTAAAAAAGATTTTTGATTTAAATCTTTCTTTTTAAAAAATCGATCTTTGATTTAAATCATTTGTTTAAATGCAAATGATTTATGATCTTTGATTTAAATCGTTTTTAAAATGATCTTAAACAGCTCTGTATCGCTCTACGAAATACTCACTGGTCCGATCCCAGACGGGGCGTGACTTGACAAGGTACAATCACCATATTTTTACCAATAAAGGCTACAAAATCATTTTTATTCCATTAATATCTTTCAACTAGCTCACTTTGACAAGAATTAAAAGATTGACATAATGTGCAAATATTTTCAGAGGTAAGATTCAATAAAACTTTAAAAAATGTAAGCACATTATACAACAATCTACAAATAATAACGTGATTTTTAATACTTTTGAGTCACTTTATTTTAAACCTTCTACAAGACTCAGAGAACTTCTAGACTTCATAATTCATCACATAAACCCCGCAAGAATAGGAACATTTACATCCAACCAAAGCGAATAGAAAAAAAGCACCTCTTTTCAGTAATCATACAGGGTAGCGGTTTAAGATGGAATCAAACCTATATAGTGCTTAAACGGTTCAACATACAAAACCCAAAATTTCAGAATTTAAACTAAATATATTTGCGCATATTTTAGCCCAAAAATTCTTTTTTTTATAATTACAAAATTTTAAGCATAGCCGCCATCTTAATTTTTTTAAATAGCAACAGAGGTCATGTGATATACCATTTGAAAGGGTTTAACACCCTGATTACAAAAATGTATCACACATGGGGTCTAAACACAACAAAAGATATTATTTGTTACGTCACCGTGTTACGGGATCAATACTTTTGTGCAACAGAGATTTTTAAAATTAAAATAAACTAAAGAAAAAATAAATAAATACAGTTTAAAATAATGCTAATACATATTTAATAATTATTTATTTTACTTGAATTATTGTTTACATTCCAAAGTACAAACAATATTGACCTTGAACTTGAACTCTTCTTTTTCCCATTATTGTTCAAAATATTAGGTACTCTTCTGTCTAAAAATAATAACATAAAAGCCTAGGTTAATTATTGTCACCAAAAATCTCCTACCTAGATCAAAGAAGTATGCTTTCTCTCTCACTTCCTGGTTCTGTCTCTTTTTTGGCTGATATTGGGCCATGTGGACTCATTAATAAAAACGAAATTTATTTCGGATTTAATAAGCCTAAAACAAAAGAAATTCCATCAAAGATAATTGTATAACAAATGTTAATCAAAGCTGATTATACACATTAGTGGATTTGCCGCTACTTCTTCACGGTAAGCTACCTTGATCTCATCATAAAAACTTTCAACATATTGGGATTCATCCTGTTTTCATCTACATCTACAAATACCTCTCATCTATCGCATATTCTTTGACAAAATATTGGAATAAGGATTATATTTTATAGCATCACTCACCTTCCAGTTAGTAGCTGTTTGATACTGACCCCAACACACTTCTACAGATATATTCAGGATCAGTTTGGAGCTTTTGAACTATTAAAATCCTTTGTGCTGCAAGGATACAAGTAAGAAATTTCCAATTATAACTCTCGAGTGTATAACAGGGCGATTCCAATTCAATTTCCTTTGGGTACACGAATACCTACAAAACAAGATAATAACTATTAAATCAAACATATTTTTATATTATATTTTACCAGATAAACTCTATCATCATCAATAATAATAATTTTAGATTAAAAAGGTATTTACCTTGCACTGTAAACCGCATAGTACTACGTGGGTTCATTTACGGTTGTGTTAAATCAGAGAGGACACTCGAATTCCCGTCAAGTACAATTTTAACCATAATCTGTTCCTAGAATTCCCGACGAGCAGTTGAAGGTTGAGATAATCCACTACTCGAGTTCCCGTAAGGGACGAATTTAATTTTCCAAAATATTTTTTTCAATTATTTTGTTTGCATATATATGTAGATAATACATGTGTTCCAATTGTATATTGTTTAATAAAGAACAAAATGAGATCAACTTATGTGAAATTGCTTCAAATTTTAATTGATCAATGTAGCGAATTTGGATTCGTTTGGCGCCCCGACACCATAGTCGTTGATTTTAAAAAAGGAATACATTCTGCTGTTACAACCATTTTTACACACACCAAAATTATAGGATGTAGATTCCATTTGGACCAAGCTAGGTAAGAACACATTTATTTCAATCTCTAGTATAATAATTGTTTTTTAAATATCCATTTTTACTTTTCCTCAATTATACGAGGCCTCAATTATACATAGGTATACAATGTGTCCCAAAAAGTTTTATACAAATGGGAAAAAAGTTTATCTTACATTTCATAAAAAAATTATTATATATGAAAATATCTGCATGTTCTTAAACCTAAAATCCAACCATCAAATAATAACATTTTTTTAGTCGTATACACGGTATGGTAGGTATCTTGATTTTTGAAGCTGTAAAAAAAATTTTGTTTAGATCTTGTAGGATATTTTTAAGATGTAGTTACTGAGAAATATTTTTTATGTAAATCATAAAATTAATCTTCAAGTAAATAAACAAACAGATTTAAATAAAATTTTGGATATAAGTTAAATGGGTATAGAGTATAATAGTAGAAATAGTTTTTTCTTCATAATAATACAATACGAGGCCTCTACAATACTCATTGGAGAAAGTTAAGAGAGGTTTTAAATAGTAAAACTAAATAAATTATATAAAAAATAGAAAGGTCTTTGAGGAAAACTACCATGTGTACTAACAACATAATTTTTCTTATAGGTATAGAAAAATACTTCAACTAGGCCTATCAAAAGAATATCGAAATCCTATCTGTGAGATAGGAAAATGGTTACACCATATATTTGGACTTACATTTTTACATCCAGATAAAGTAGGAGATGCATTTGCTTTTGATTTTGCAGAAGAGATGCCTCAAAATAAAAAAGTGGTTCAATTCGCGGACTATTTAACCGAAAATTATATAAGTCAAGATTCAAGTTTTCCCCCTAATATTTGGGCAGACATTACTAGAACTACGAACTGTTGTAAAAGGTTTCATTCGAAATTTAAACATTATTGTGTGAATCCAAACAGATACTTATATTAAAATAAATAGTAGCAATAAAAGAGAAAAACGTTTAATAAAAGAAGACGTCTTAAAAAGACAAAATTTCATTACTGCCAAAATTTCATAATATCAGTGTAAAGAGATTAGCCGCTATGATTTTTTAAAATGGGTGGCATATAAATTTAGTGTACATTTAATTAAATAAATATGATGCAACTTCAAATATTATGTACTTTTAATTATTACTAACCGTAACGGGAATTCGAGTTAAGGATTAAGGATAAATTTGAACCCTGCCGGGAACTCGTGTGCAGTATTAAGAGACAAAAGTTGAAACGCAGGTAAAAGGTTTTATGCTGACGGGAACTCGAGCCGCCCGAAATCAGACATTTAATCTGTTGCACATAAATAAAGCTTTAGGATATTTTGTTTCTTTAAATAAGACCCCAGACCACTCTCCAGTTCAGCAATAATAAAATTGTACTAAACTGAGTTTTAGCCGAGAGCAAATTATAGAACTCTATTTGAGTTTCAGAAATCTGTCTTTGACTGGTTCAGTTAAATATAGTAAAAACTGATGAAAGAAGGCCCAGTCGTAATAACCGATGGTACGTAATATTTTAGTTTGGCAAACCTATCAATATTTTTGTAATTGATTTTCTGTATCCATATCGACCATATTTTATTAACATTTGTATTGAAATAAATAAATTAATTTTAAAACTGTCACGAATCATTTTGAATAAAAACCACGAATTCTTTATACAGTCCATTGCACGATCGCACATATTAATAGGGAGCGTAGGAGGCTGTGCTTTTGACACAAGACCCTATGTGTGATACATTTTTGTAATCAGGGTGTTAAACCCTTTCAAATGGTATATCACATGACCTATGTTGCAATTAAAAAAAATCAAGATGGCGGCCATGCTTAAAAT
Organism: Psylliodes chrysocephalus; assembly: GCA_927349885.1. Lineage (NCBI taxonomy): Eukaryota > Metazoa > Arthropoda > Insecta > Coleoptera > Chrysomelidae > Psylliodes > Psylliodes chrysocephalus. Next base: position 6,262,827 of record OV651827.1, on the reverse strand, counting down.
TTTGTAATTATAAAAAAAAAATTTTGGGCTAAAATATGCGCAAATATATTTAGTTGAAATTCTGGAATTTTGGTTTTTCTATGTTGAGCCGTTTAAGCACTATAGATTTGGTTCCATCTTTAACAGCTACCCTGTATAAAGCTTATTATCCTTAAAACAATTCAACAATAAAATGTATCCTTCAATAATGTTTGTCTTTCTAAATACTTTAAAAACTTGACGAGTCGACTTTATCATCGCACTTAATAAAAGCGTTCTCTGTCTATCTTTTATCGAATCTTCCCTCGAGCAGTCATGACCTCTGCGGAATTGCTTGATATATTTATTGACATTTCGTCTCCACGCTTCGAGATCTCCGACTAGATGGAGTGTGTTATTGACAGATTGCTCCTTCACCTTTTGATTTGTCCTCTCAGTGAAGGACTTCCTTAATTATACCTATAGGGTCCTGTAATAGTGGAGTGGTGTTTCGTCGCTAGAGTTCTGATAATATTTATAGATTTATTTATATAAAAAATATAGAAATAACATGTAAATATGTATATTAATATTATTGATAAACATAATCTTTATTTCTTAAAAGCTCACACAAAGTTGATAACAAAAGCACAGTGAGTTTAAGAATATAAATGCCAAAACAGTGAAAAATAAAACATAAAAACAAATAAGAAAAGCTCTAAAAAACCAATACTACAATGTATATTTTATTTATCGCGACTAGTTTCGACCTTATATGGCCATCATCAGGCATACTTATTAGAGTTTTTTAAACAGTAATACATTAGTTAAAACCGAAATCCATCTTTTGAAAGGTTAAATAACAATAAAATTATTGGAAAATATATAAACCAATTTTTGAAAAATGTTTGATAAGGTTATAAAAAACAAAAAATAATGAAAAAATGATTCAATCAATGATTTCAATCAACTTGGTTGAAAATTTTTTGTGATTTTTTAATATTAATTTCTCAATAAATTCCACGGTAACCTATATATTTTATTGTAAAAAACAAAACCTAAATATTTCAAAAACCTTATTTTTAGTTTTTTTCTACTCCATCTAATCAATAAATAATAGTAAAATTAACTATAATTCGAAAATTGTTGTTGAAGTCTTACTTTCTCATAAGACACTGTACAAATACTCACATTTTTAAAATTTTTTTTTCTCAAAAATTTGCACGGTAAGGTATAGTTAAAAGTTCACTATTAGATAAATAAGGACTTCAACTATTAGAAAAAAATTAATTTTAGTCATAATCTAATATTTTTTATTTAACATTGGTGGCGAAAGGACCTCCTTAATATAAAAATCGGCTGGGTCAACAATAATGACACTCTTAGTTTGAGTTTCATCACCGACTTAACCAGAAAATTTTGGATATAGGTAAATTGAGTTAAATCATCTTATTTTGATCCTTGGATTCTATAGATAAGCTACGTTCCAAACTTTTAGAGACATTCTTTATATTCTAACAAATATTATGTTTGAAGCGTCTTCAAAATTCTACTATTTCAAATTTAATTTTAGAAGATGCGCGTGCTTTTACATCACAAGGAATTTTCATG
>OV651827.1:6108758-6256258 GCA_927349885.1 Psylliodes chrysocephalus | reverse complement strand
CTGCTCCATTAAACACAGCATCCTTATTTTGTATCTGCCCCTGCCTCAATGAAACATCGCGTAGAAAAAATAATATTTAAATTAATATCGATTCAAATTCACCTTGTTCCTTTTTTCTGTTCCAGCTCTATTGTATGCAACGATATTCGGTCACGTGACGACAATAATTCAACAGATGACATCTGCTACGGCAAAATATCACGACATGCTGAACAACGTAAGGGAGTTCATGAAACTCCACGAAGTTCCCAAAGCGCTCTCCGAACGGGTGATGGATTATGTGGTATCAACGTGGGCTATGACCAAGGGATTAGACCAGGACAAGGTTAGCGTTGCAGTAGGTTTAACTAAATGACTTTAATAATGGCTAGGGGCGTATTTGTTTTGCTCGCTTTTCAACCGCTTATTAGTTTGCTAATTTGGAATTCCGATTTTGGTTAGAGTCAGAATTAAATTTTCAACAATCTTAATGTTTGAATATCATAAAATGGATACAGTGCGAGTCAAAAGTAACGAATACATTAGATATTAAATCTTGGAAAATTTCCAAACTGACATAATATTCAGATATACAAAGTAATGCTATACGCAAATAAAAAATTTACTTTCCCTTTTATGTAAACTTGGCAATTGGATGAAATGAAGTTTTTAGAGTCCTTTATTTTGAGTCAAAACTATTGAGTTATAACGTTATACGTTTTCTTTTCTCAGTTTACTTGGTAGCACTTTATAAATGATAATGATTTATGTCCATTTAACGCGGGAAATTCGAATGTTAACACGTCACTCATTGTCAACGCTATTTAGTTACGTCGATTCGTCATTTGTATGTCAGTAAGGTGGGTGGCTTAGTGGATAGAGTCTGGGCTTTCGAATCCAAGGGCCATTTGTAAAAATCTTAGTATTTTTCCAATTATTTTAGGTAATTAAAAATGAATTTCGAAGTATCGGTATGATTCTGCACTCGAGCATTACCTGTTGGGTTTTAATTAACAGTGTTGTTCCTGAATTAACGCTGGAAAACAGTAAGAAATCCTGATTAGAACATAAAGCCAAATAATCCTGGCAACTGGATAGAAGGGCCAAACGAAAGACTAATCCCATTTTTATAATGTCTATTTATTATAGTATCTTTTTACCGATAGTACTGTGCAAGTTTTATTAATTTTTATGTTAATTATCATGTAACATGTCAACGTTAATTGTGAAGTACGTCATACATTACTACTCGAGATTCGTTACTACAGCATCAGAACCAATGTTGCCTATATTTCTGTTATAAACCAGATTTGTCTAAAAATAAACCAGATTGCATAAAATTGCACTAGATCCTGTAAAATGTACCAGATTTTTGAATAAATTGTGATGTGGTTTGATTCATCGAACGAACTAAAACAAAACGAGGAGCAAGATCTCAAATTTACATTGAATGGGGTCTATTCTGTAACAATTCCTTTATATTTAACGGCCTTTAAAAATATTGGCGGCCTTTAAAAGTATATTTGTATTCGTTAATTTACTTCTGTCGTTATTTAAACAGATTTCTTTAAGATAGTCCTCTAATGTATTTTAAAGATCCGTTTAAATAGTGACCGAATTAAAGAAGAAAATATTTTTAAAGGCCGTTAAATATAAAGGAATTTTTACAGAATAGACCCCTATATGCGTCAAATGGTAACACGGTGAAAAAGGTACTATATTTTACTAAGAATGTACCAGATTCTTAGAAAATGTACTAGATCTAGTACAATTGTACTAGAATGGAAACACTGATCAGAACTATCGATTTGTCTTGCTACATCGTCTCATATATTACTCTTAAATTGAATTTTCTTATACCTGGTTAAAACAATTGAGGCTACTGTTACCACCACATCTGTTAAAAACATTAATAAATGTCTCCATGGTCGAGCAAACTAAAGCGTAGATAATCAGGCAGTTTTTTTACCCTATCAGGCATTACTGTATATGTATATATGTATATGTATATTAAAAAGTACACAGATAATCCCCTAATATTAAACTATATCAACAACTACAGAATATTGTATCGGAAAATCACCAAATCTGCTAAGAAAAACTATTACAAAAATCGCATCGCAAGAGCTAAAAACTCCTCCAAAGAAACCTGGTCTATAATAAATGACTTAAGGAATAAAACCCGTTCTTCAAACAGTGTAAATCCTAGCCCAGATGAACTAAACAATTATTTCGTAAATGTAAGTAAAAATATCAAATCTAACATAGCTCCGAGTCAGGATGCTCTCTCCTTCCTCCTACCTACTAAAAGGATCACTGAAAGTTTCTTCCTAAGACCAGTAGACAAGCATGAACTAGTGCAAACCATAAACAACATCCAAAATAAATTTTCCTGTGGAATTGATGGCCTGTCCACCAAAATATTTCTAAATATACCGGATGTAGTAATCAACATTTTAACTTCACTGATTAATGAATTCTTTGAAATTGGTCTCTTTCCTAACTGTCTAAAAACAGCTATAATAATCCCACTTCATAAAGGTGGCGACAAAACCAAAACCTGTAACTATAGACCTATCGCGTTATTGCCTACCTTATCGAAGATAGTAGAACGGCTAATGAAAAACCGTCTTTTGCCCTTTCTTTTCAAGCATAACATCCTCACAGCTCATCAGTATGGCTTTCTACCTAAAAAATGCACTAGCGACGCAATGTTTTCCGTTCTTAATGAAATATACACATCACTTAATGATAAACTTTTCACCACTTCAGTATTTTGTGACTTCGCAAAGGCCTTCGATTGTGTAAATCATGATATTTTAATTAATAAGTTACAAATTTATGGCATACGGGGTTCTCCTTTACAATGATTTAAAACTTACCTAGAAAATAGAAATCAACAGGTGCGGGCGAATGGTGAGAATTCTACAAATCTAGCAATAAGCAGTGGAGTACCTCAAGGATCAGTAATAGGTCCAATTTTGTTTTTATTATTTATCAACGACATCACAGACTTAAGAATAAGTGGTAGAATTACTTTATTTGCTGATGACACCAGTGTAACCTGGAATAATTCTAACATGCAGACATTACAATCTATCATAAGTGAAGATCTAGTGACTATTAAGTCCTGGTCTGATTCGAATGGACTTTGTTTCAACACCAGTAAAACTATAGCATTGTCTTACAGAGGTACTTTACAACCTATAACTTTAAACAATAATCTGATCCAAACGGTGACTTCAATCAAGTTTTTAGGTCTTTATATAGACGATTCTCTAAAATGGTCTGCTCATATAGATACCTTAGCAAAAAAATTATCCTCCGCATGTTTTGCCATTAAATCGGTTTCTAAAGAGCTGACTCCTTCTACTGCATTAATAACCTACTTTTCCTTATTCGAATCTCACCTTCGCTATGGTTTACCTTTCTGGGGTTCTTGTAGCTTATACCTTTTCGAATCTATTTTTAAACTGCAAAAAAGAGCAATCCGCTATGTATTTGGTTTAAGTAGTAGGACACATTGCGAAAATTACTTCAAAAATTTCAAAATTCTAACCCTTCCTGCTCTATTTATTTTCGAATCCGTCTGCTTAGTTCGCAAGCACATTCAAAATTTATCCGAAAGACCGACTCGTAGATATCCTACAAGAAATTTAGAGACTGATGTTTATTTAACAATGCCCACTTCTGACCTATTAAAACATTCCATTACCTACAATGCCAAAAAATTGTATAATAACCTTCCGATGCAATTAAAATCTATAAATACATACGATAAGTTCCGAAGACTGGCTAAAGCTTTTCTTCTAGAAAGACCATATTACACAGTAGCAGAATTTTATAACGTACTTTAGACATTTGAGTTCCACATACAATGGCATTAATTAAATAATTAAATATTAAAGTTTAAATTTAAATTTAAAAATTAAATTAGAATAATTATAATGACGGATATTGCATATCCATTGCAATTGTTATTCCTATTTTGTCTGTTTATTTCTGTTTGTTTTTTCTGCTGTTTAGTTATTTTTATAATATGTTTAGTATTTAAGTTACACGCTTTGTCTATAAAATTTTTGTAAATTTTTTTACGACAATAAAGCATATCTCTCTCTCTCTCTTTTCCCCCCTGAAGGGTGCCGGTAGATTCTTCCCAATAAGGCTTGGATCCAGCCACTGACTTCCCTTAATCAAGCTTGGGGTCCAGTCTTGCATTCATCATAATTTTTTCTACGTCGTCGATAGTAAACCGCTAGGTGCCAAGGTCCATAATGGACTATCCAGCCGTCACACGAGAATGTACTAGAACCAATTATATGAGAATATTCAAGTAAAATTAATAAAATAAATTGTAGACATTTTTAATTTTACAATTTGTTATTTATAATAAAATTTAAATCCTCTATTAAATAATAAAATATTGTTATTACAATATAATATAATATGTAACTAAATAAGTGCTAAACATTTAAGGGGGTGATTCCTCATCGAAAAAAAGATAGGATCTTTCATATAAAGAAACTTCATTGGAGCATCCCTTGTTAAGATACAGCCCCTTAAAGGGGGTACATAAAATTTGTTTAACAATTTTTTTCACAAGCACTAAACAAGTTACAATATTCAAATTAACCTGACATTTTCTACTACCAAAAAGACACTTACCCAGTAATTTATTTGGTTTATTCCATTGTTGTAAGGGGTGGAAAACGTAACCCCTAAAATTTCGTTCCAACGTAACTTTTTGTCTTATTATTTGTTTATCATTTAAAAATTTATTTCCGATAGCCTGTTTCATTCTAAACAAAAAAGTTTGTTGAATTGTTTGCCCAAACTAAACCAGTTCGCAGCAAAAAATTATTTTACGAACAAGATAGATATCGCCATAAAACGAAAATACGAAACTAATTTATCTAGTAGGCCGCTAAGTGTCTTTTTGGTAGTAGAAAATGACAGGTTAATTTCAATATTGTAACTTGTTTAGTGCTTGTAAAAAAAATTGTTAAACAAAATTTATGTACCCCCTTTAAGGGGCTGTATCTTAACAAGGGATGCTCCAATGAAGTTTCTTTATATGAAAGATCCTATCTTTTTTTCAATGAGGAATCACCCCCTTAAATATTTTACACTTATTTAGTTACACCCTGTATAAAAGAGAAATTTTTCGCTGGGAGATTTTAAATTGCCAACACATTTTCTTCAGAGTCGTATGCTTTAAAATGCTCCTACACGATGGAATTTTACATCGAAGTGTGTCAATACTATTTATGTTTATAAAGAGGTTTTGATTAAATGTCTCGAAGAAATTATGAACACAGAATTCGATAAAAAAACTATTAATCAAGACTAAAGGGTTGATAAATTTTTAAAGACATATTTTAGTTTCTTGTTATTTTTCTTCAGCAAAATAATGCCAAATTGCGTTATACTTTTTGATTAACTGCAGAGTAGACAGCTCGATGCTCTCAAGGTTAAGATAAACATATCAAATTTTGCAGCAGCTATTCAAAATATTAAAAATAATTCATGAAGAATGGCAATCACAACAAGACCCATAAGAACCAAACTTAAACGACAACATCCAATCAGGTCAAAGTACAAGTAAGAAGAGACGGTTTATTGAAAAGGAGGTCCCCATTCCTAATTTAAGGATATGTAAGGAAATTTGTGATACAATAGTAGTGCAGGTAAATGAACGTTTTAGTTTTACTACCCACCTAACAATTGCAAGTTTATTTGATAGTGAAAAATTTAAAGACTACCGAGGTTGTTTTCCAAATGAGGACGTTAAAACTGTGTAGTTTATTTTCAAACGTAAACAGCTTAAAATTCAAAACCGAACTGTCTATACTTTACACCCGAGATGACTTTGTGCAACACAATGGGGCCGTACCGTTATTACAAATGTTTTTTGAGAACAATTTGACAATTACATTTTCGGAATCTGTGAAGCTGCTAACTATCCTGTGTACAATTCCCATGACCACAGTGGAGAGTGAAATATGTTTTTCGACACTAAAACGTATTAAAACATTTTTAAGGAACACTATGTGCCAAGATAGATTGTGCGCGTTAGTCATGTTATCCATCGAAAAAAACTTAATCGGTCCATTCCAAATTTTAATAATCTGGTCATCGATCACTTCGCTAGCCAAAAATCCAGAAGAATGGACTTCAACTATAAGAAATAGTATACAACTGCAGTGGTACCTAGCAGTTAGTCTTCAATTTTGTAATATTTAATTTGTTTTGAAATATTTTTAATTTTCATTAAGCGGAGAACTTGTATTCCTAAGGGAAAAACGAATCCCGGGATTTCTTCCTTTGTGTGCCCCACTGCCGCTAGTGCCCATGAGCCGCCACTGCTTAAGGCCATATATAGGAGCAGTGGCGGCTCGTGAGGTAATGCCACTGTGCCATAGCACTACCTTATTTTTGATGCAAGGAATATTCTTAATATTCTATTGACTGAACTGAATTTCTTTACGCGCTTTTAAGTTTTTCGTTACGTTACGAAGTATTATTAGTGACGTTAATGTGTGTCTTTTTATTTTCGATAAACTTGTTTAAATATCTTATTTCCTAGTTTTTAATTTATTGTGACAATGAATAAAATTGGCGTCTTAGAAAACTCTTTTAGTGGTTTTTCTCTAGAAGAAAAACTAAAAATTAAAGAATTAGGCCGGCCAATTCTCGATTTAAATCTTGAAAAATAAAGTAGAAGTGAGCAAAAATCGCGGTGTCGTAAATTTAATAAAACTATTTATGATAAAAATAATTGGTTGTGTGATTGCGAAGAAAGTAATAAACTGTTTTGTTTTGTATGTATTTTGTTTCGAGGTAAAGAGACTTGATCAAAAAAATTCACAGATGATCTTGTCCATATATGGAATAAAATAAAATCCACGAAAAATCCAAAGTGCACATGAATAATGTTTTTAGCTTTTCCATGCTTGGTAAGTTAAATATAAAAACCCAGCTAAATTCGGCTTATCGTGATAGTCTAATTAAACATAATCAACAAGTGGATAAGAATCAATATGTTTTAAATCAAATCATAAATTGTATAAGGTTTTGTGGAGCCTTTGAGTTAGCTTTAAGGGGTCACGATGAGAAAGATAATTCGGAAAATAGAGGCATATTTAAGGAGCTGGTGAATTTAGCGCCGAATTAAACGACTTAAAGGTTCATATTCAAATTTCAAAAGCTTTCAAAAGTACCTCAAAAATAACCCAAAATGAACTTCTTGAGTACATGTTAGATTTTTATCACGAAGAAGTTAGGAAGGAAATAAAAAATTATCCTTTGGTTGCAGTGATTGCCGATGAAACGACGGACGTTACTTGTGAATTTCAATTAGTTATAGTTTTCAGATATTTGTGTAAGTGACGACCAGTTGAGAGATTTTGGAGGTTTTACATGGACACGACGCCAAATTAATCGCTGATTGCATTTTAAATGTTGTACATCCATTATTAAAACATAGTTCAAATAAATTTATTGCTCAAAGCTATGACGGCGCGTCTGTAATAAGTGGTGGATTAAATGGTGTGCAAAAATTATTAAACAAACATATCCTCTTGCAAATTACGTTCATTGCATGTTCTCTCAATAAGCAGGCTAGAATATTTTTTTCTAATTTATCTGGTTTGTGCTCTTTCTTTTCCACGTCTCCTCAAAAAAGAAAAATTTTGGATGAGTTAGTTAATCGCAGGTTGCCAAGATCTTCCCAAACACGTTGGAACTTTCAATCGCAAGGTGTTCACACTGTTTATGAGAATAAAAAAGACCTCATTACAGTTGTGGACATTATAGAAAGCAATTCACGCGATTCGTCGTAAATTAATCAAGCAAGTGGATACAAATTAAAACTTCAGGATAAAAATTTTATATTATGGTTAAGTATTTTTCATCAAATAATGCCTCACGTGGAAATAATTTTTAACCAATTACAAAAAGTATGCACAGATTCTGTTAAGGTCAAGAAAGATTTGGAGAATTTCGAAGCAGCAATTCAAGGTATACGGGAGCAAATGGACAGCATTATTGACAATATTCAAGAAGAAATAAACACGTCGCAAGGAGAAACTGGTGAAGAAATAAGAAATAAAGGCACGAATTGAAGAGAACAGCAGAAAACGCAAAGCCTTAGAAATATGCGATGCCGTTTTATTGCAAATAAAAACAATGTTCAACTTCTCTGGGCATTTGGTCGCTTCTAATTTATTTATGTCGGAGAAGTTTTCGGTCTATAGGTATTAGTTTCCCGAATCATTCCTTAATGAAACATTTAGACAAAAATATACTTAAAAATGAATTACAAGTACTGTATCAGAAAGACGAATTAAGTACCGCCTCCGTAGCTGTCCAGCTGTCACTTTGATTAAATGAGGAAGGTTTTAATTGTACATTTCAGGAAACTCTTAAACTTTTAGGTATTTTGATAACAATACCTATGTCAACATCTGAAGCAGAGCACTGTTTTTCAATGCTTAAACGGATTAAAAAATTCCTCAGAAATACAATAAAGAAAGAAAGACTTAGTGCTTTAGGTATGTTGTCCGCTGGAAAAGATTTTGTAAATGGAATTGAAAATTTTAATGATAAAGTAATTGAAAACTTGGCAACCAACAAAGAAAGAAGAATGGACTTCGTGTATCGGATACTTTAAAAATAGTATATTAAGCAAATTTGTGCGCATTTTTAAATACTGTAAATAGGTATAGTTTTATATTTGTGATTTTTTTGATATATGGACCCAAAGACTATTTATAGTAATAACAAACTGCAAGGACTTTTAGCATTAATTACTGGAGGTAAATTTGACCGTTGTTTCCCTGAAACCGTTTTGTTTTTAAACGCCCTCATTCATCCGATTGAGCTTCTAGTTTATTTCTCTAGATAATTTTCGTTACGAATGCTTTTTGTATTATTTTTGTTAAGGGTTACATCCAAGAACTTCGAGGGAGCTTGTAAATAAAATATTAAGTTAAAACATAATATCACCGCAATAAGTATTAGTTGATGTAGATCAATATATGTATCAAACTAAAACCTGGCATTTCATTCCCTTAAATCTCTTTTCAAGTACTCCATAACTACCGTAATATCGTTGACCCTCTGTTCCAAACGGTAAAGTGGAGCAAACAACTCAAAAATAAACTGGCGCCCGAGCACACCCAGTTCGAATGCCACAAGTGAGAGTATTTCTAACTAATTGAGAAAACCTCTAACAGTATTCTAAACAAAACAGAATATTACAACTTTCTTCTTTTAGTAATAAAATAAAATTAAACTACCACAGTATAAAGAATATCAATAAATATTAAATATTTTGTGGAAAAAAAAAAGATTATCCGGTGACAATGCTAAAAAATCGTCACTCTAATTTGTAATTTTATCAATAAATGCTTTATGCGAGACTTAATTATGATGCTTTGATTTCTTTTTATTGAATTTAATTCTCTGTTAGAAACAAAATGCTTCTTTTAAAACACTCTCAAGATAAATTACAAACCGTATACAATTTTCAGGTGTTAAACTTCTGCCCGAAAGATATGAAAGCTGACATATGCGTCCATCTCAACCGGAAGGTTTTCAACGAACATCCCGCCTTTCGGTTGGCGTCTGATGGTTGTTTAAGGGCCTTGGCGATGCATTTTACAATGTCCCATTCCGCCCCTGGAGATCTACTCTATCATACTGGGGAATCGATAGATTCTTTGTGCTTCATTGTCACCGGATCGTTGGAAGTTATACAAGATGATGAAGTCGTAGCTATTTTGGGTGAGTTTTTTTTATATCTATTATTTATTGCTTTCACTTACAATCGTAACTATATAATATTTAAAGAAATAAAAAATCAGTTAAAGATCCTAAAACCAAAGTAAACATTTGGAAATGTAAAAATAAAAATACCAATTTGCCTTACGACATTAAGGAATCTATCCTCGCAAGTCCAAAATGAAAACAAATTAAAGAAAAATCGACAGAGCTGAGAAGAAAATGAAAATTCAAACTTGAGGCAGCCATTTGTGAGCTGATTTAGTAAATAAAAACATGGGGATGTCATTTTGAGATACAAAGGATCTATTAATTCCTTAACCTTTCATACAGTTTACACCTCAACTCCTTTACCAATTAAGAAACTGTATCACATAACGGTCGAAATGACAAATTGACAAATTTCAACTAGAGCCAGTACACTCCCCCCAACTTTCTCAATTCTAATAAAGGGCACTCAATTCAATATAGATCTGAATTTGGAAAGGTATAAATTATCTAAAAATGAGAAAATATTATTTTAAATTAATTTTTTTTACTACTGTGCTTTTTGTGCTGCCAATTACATAATAGAAACCACTGACCTGTCGAGAAGTTCCAAGAATTCTCTGAACACGTGTTTAACATTCTTTTTTTTATTTTACTGGCAGTCTGATGTTTGATGTTAGCTTGCAATTAATAAAGTCATAAAAATATTGTACTTGTTATTTAAATAAAAATATTTAAAAAAAAAAACGATTTTTTTAAATCCTATTATATTTTTTGCCTTATCTGCTACTGAAATACCTTGCTTATTTCCCCTTCTATATTCTAGCTAGTCTCCATTATCTGTTCTACTCCAACAGCTATTATTCTATCTCGGCGTCCTTAATTTATCTTTTTAAAATAAAATATCTCACATTTGCTTCATTTCTTTTATTTTTTTTTAACAAATTCTAATTTAATTTTTACAAAAAAAAAAAACAACAAATCCCCATTTTTCCTCTATCCAAAACCAATCACGCCTAACAATATTTTCTTTTCTTGTAACAACATTCTATTCAACAACTTCCTATTCCCATAACAAGTTTTTATGGGTTAGCGACCCTTGTTCCTTTACAATTTTTTTCATATTTTTGTCAATATTGCGAAAAAGGAATAATATCCTGAGGTGATAAATATATTGATACCCAAAAATTTCCATATCAGTATATTCATCCCAAATCAATATGTATAGTCCTTTTATTGTTGATATTATCTTATGCCGTAAAATGTAACACACAATGAATTTTCAACCTTTCAATTGCAGCAATTGAATTTAAAAAAGAATTGCTTTACTCTGTGTTAACAAATTATTGAATTTTTTGATAAATTTTACATATTAATAAAATTAAATTCGGGTTTTTGGATGTTTTTAAATCGAATGAAAGGGGAGAATATTAAATATTACAATAACAATTTTAAAACATTATGAAAATGGTAAGAAAGCAGTGACGCTATATGACAAAAAACTTGCGGCATTGCCAGGTTGATTTTTTTTCCTTTACTTAAAGATAACATTGTCATAGTGTTCTTTTTTTACCAGCTTGAATATAAGTTCAGCTTATGTGCTATTAACTTTAAAGTGCTATTAAGTTATAATTTAACTGAAGATTGGAACAGACGTAAAAAAAACTGCTAGTCTATAAGACAATCAAATCTCAGCTATAAAGCATTTTCAATAGTAAGAAGTGTTTTAAGGAGGAATTGAGAGAAATTAAGAGAAATTAAGAGAAATTAAGAGAAATTGAGAGAAATTGAGAGAAAATGAGAGAAATTGAGAGAAATTGAGAGAAATTGAGAGAAATTAAAAGAAATTAAGCGGAATTTTAAGGAATTGGGAGAAATTAAGAAGAGTTGGGAGGAGTTGAGAGGAACTGAGAGGAATTGAGATAAATTGAGATAAATTGAAAGGAATTGAGAGGAATTAAGAGAACTTGAGAGGAATTGAGAGAAATTGGGAGAAATTGAGAGAAATTAAGATCAGTTGAGCTAAATTGAGAGGAATCGAAAGGAACTTGGAGGAATGTAGATGAATTAAGAGAAAATTAGAGGAATTGAGAAGAACTGAGAGGAATTGAGAGGATTTGAGAGGAATTGTGAGAATAAAGAGAAATTTGGATTAGTTCAGAGGAATTAAAATTAATTAGAAGAATTGGGGAAGTTGAGAAACATTGGGAAAAATTTAGATAAATTAAATTGCTATTAATTAAATTATATTTTAACTGAAGATTGGAACGGATGTAAAAAAAACTACTAGTCTATAGGACAATAAAATCTTGACAATAAAGCATTTTCAATAGTAAGAAAAGTTTTTTTTTAAGAGGAATTGAATGAAATTAAGAGAAATTGAAAGGAATTAAGAGGAATTAAGCGGACGGAATTGAAATTAATTGAGAAGAAATGAGAGAAATTGAGAGAAACTGAGAGAAATTGAGAGGAATTGAGAGGAATTAAGCGAAATTGGGAGAAATTAAGAGGATTTAAAAAAAGTTAAGCGGAATTAAGAAATTGAAAGGAATTTGGAGGAATTTAAAGGAATTTAGAGAAATTTAAATGAATTAGGAGGAAATAAGATAAATTGAGAAGAATTAAGATGAATTGGGAGGAATTAAGAGGAATTGAGAGGAACTGAGAGGAATTAAGAGAAATTTGGATGGGTTCAACAGGAATTGAGATGAATTAGAAGAATTCAGAGGAATTGGGAGGAATTAAGAGGAATTGAGAGGAATTTGGAAGAATTTAGAGAAATTTGAATGAATTTAGAGGATTTTGAACGAATTTAAAGGAATTTAGATGAATTAAGAGGAAATTAGAAGAATTGAAAAGAATTAAGATGAATTGGGAGAAATTGAGAAGAATTGAGAGAAATTTGGATGAAATTAGAAGAATTGAGAAGAATTGAGAAGAATTGAGAAGAATTGAGAAGAATTGAGAAGAATTGAGAAGAATTGAGAAGAATTGAGAAGAATTGAGAAGAATTGAGAAGAATTGAGAAGAATTGAGAAGAATTGAGAAGAATTGAGAAGAATTGAGAAGAATTGAGAAGAATTGAGAAGAATTGAGAAGAATTGAGAAGAATTGAGAAAAATTGAGAAGAATTGAGAGGAATTGAGAGACATTGAGAGGAATTTAGAGGAATTACGAGAAATTGGGAGACATTGAGAGGAATTAAGAAAAGTTGTGCGAAATTAAAAGAAATTGAGAGGAATTGAAAAGAATTAAGAAAAAATTAGAGGAATTGGGAGGAATTAGAAGAAATTTGAATGAGTTCAAAAAAATTAAGATGTTAGAACAATTTGAAACGTTACGATAAATAATTAAGTTTTTTAATCATACATAAGTGACTAATTTTGATGCTAGAAGATACTGTTAGAAAAAAATGTTCGAATAAACTGCTTGAATAAACTGTATAAATAAACTGTTTGAACAAACTGAATAAATTGTATGAATAAATTGTTTGAATAAATTGTTTGATTAAACTGTTTGAATAAACTGTCTGAACAAACTGTTCAAATAAACTGTTAGTATATAGAGCTAGAGTAAAACGATAAAATAAGTAGCTAGAATAAATTGGTATAATGGTTTGATAGAATAAAGAGCTGGAATAAACTACTAAAATAAACTGTCGGAATAAATTACAAAAATCACCTGTTAAAATACTGGCTAGAATAAATCGCTAGGATAAATCGCTAGAATAAATCGCTATATTAAATCGCTATAATAAATTGCTGTAATAAATCGCTAGAACGAATCTGTAAAAAAATGGCTAGAATAAAGAACTAAAATATATTGATATAATATATTGATAGAATAAATTGCTATAATAAATAGCCAGTTTAAATTGCTAGAATAAATAGTTGGAATAATCTAGTAGAATAAAATACGAAATAAATAAACTTTTACAATAAACTTCTAGATTAAAATATTAAATATCAAAAAAAAACTTCTAGAATAAACTACTAAAATAAATTGCTAGAATAAACTATTAGAATAAACTTATGGTAAAAGTTGATAAAATAAACTGACAGAATAAACTGCTAAAATAAATTTCAAAAACAAACTGCTAGAATAAACTACTGGAATAAACTGCTAGAATAAACTGCTAGAATAAACTGCTAGAATTAACTGCTAGAAAAACTGCTATATTATTTTATACAAGACAAATAAATTAAATGACGGCAATCTGACCTATAAAACCGTCCACACTTCACTGATCAGTAATGTGTATTAAATTATAGCATTATCTAAAAAATCTGATGTGTCCAACACATGACTTTCCTGTCTAGGTATTACAGGCTTTTTCCGGTTATTTTGTACAATCTATTGCAGCATCTCTATAAATGTTTAGAGGATAAACTAAATATATACATTGTCCACATACATCTACCGCGAAACATTTTTCTATAGATATTCATTGAAAATGAAAATACTGAAAAATTTAAATTTAGCACTTTTCCTACAATTTTTCCATTACGGTCCATTTTAAAAAAATCATGTATAAACAAATATTATAGAGATCGATATCGCAAACAACTTTTATTTCAACAATTTTCATAAAAATCAGAATTTTGCACATTTTGTCAAATTTTTCGAATACGGACCATTTCAGGAAATTTTTACATAAAGCAAAAATTATAGATAATAATATTAGAAGTAACTTTTATTTGAACAATTTTTTTCTTCAAACATAAATAACAGATATATTCCATAAAATATAAAAACGGCCTCCCATAAAGTACCCCCCCAGATGTTCCGACTTTGTCCAAAATCTAATCATTTCACGTCAGGCCGAAATAAAACTTAAGTTTAAAATTTAATGTTTTTTTCTTTATCCATTTTTGAGTTTTCTTCAAATTTCGAAATTTACACATTTTCTCAAATATCTCGAATACGGTCCATTTTAGAGAAATTATCTATAGGATAAGAATTATAGAGAATTATATTACAAACAACTTTTGTTTAAACAGTTTTTATAGAAAAAAATATTTTTTTACATTTTGTCAAATTTCGCGAATACGGACCATTTTAGGAAAATTTTGTATATAACAAAAATTATAGATAATAAAATAAGAAGTAACTTTCATTTAAAAAATTTTCTTCCCCAAACGTAAATAAGAGATATATTCCATAAAATATAAAAATGACCACCTATAAAGTACCCCCCCAGATGTTCCGACTCTGCCCAAAATCTAATCAGCTCATTAGACGTTGGAACAAAGCTTAAGTTTAAAATTTGGTGTTTTTCCGTGTATCGGTTCATGAGTTATGCGTTATACAGACACACACACACACACACACACACACACAGACACACAGACACACACACACACACACACACACACACACACACACACACACACACACACACACAGACATCATCGCGAAAATAGTCAAAACGGATTCAGGGGACCTCAAAACGTAAAAATCCGTCGAAAACTCGAGGTCGAAAAAAATCATGATTCCTATACTTTCCTTATATCTGTATACAGATAGGAAAGTAAAAAACATTTTACGATATTTTTGATGCAACCAAAAGACATCAACGTATAGTAACAGGGATCCTTACCGGGCATTGTTGACTCAAAGAACACCCAAGTAAACTGAGAGTGGTAGAAGATAGTGAGTGCAGATGTGAGGAGAAGGACGAAACGTCCATTTACATTCTGACTAAATAACTACCTAGGAGCATAATAAATAGAAGATGGAGATGTATTGTAGTAAAAATATTTAATACAAAAAATGAAAATTAAACAAAAAACAAAACAGTTGAAGGTAAAAAAGAAGGTTGATAATAATTTGACTTATCAAGACATTCAATACTCTCTGTAAATCATGTAGAAGAGAGCCTCGTTTATTAAGATGATAACCTCAAACTATTAAAAAAAGTGAGTACATATACAGTGTGTGCCTAAAAGTTGGATCCATACGTAAAAATCATCATTTAGCTTTTGTAATTTTGAATACACATATTAGTAAAACTGTTCATATGATTACAACATAATTTAGCTCACTTATATTTTAAACTTTTTTTAATATCAAAATGTAATAATTTATAAAGTTGACAGAAAACTTTTAAAATATAGAGTGTTTGCATAAAAAACTGCTTTTCTAATTTTTAGAGTTATTGCAATCAATTTAACATCCTGTTCGATATACGTGATAGGTCTTAAATTTATTATAATATTAAAAATTTAGGACACATCGTTAAAGCCGAAAAATAATATATGTCCTCTGTAACCACATTTATTAGCCACTCTGTATAAAATATGATGTATCATCAAGAAGCAATTACTTAAACTATATTTTCAAGGTACAATGATAATTAATCTTATTTTTAAAACAGTTATAAAAAATATGATTTTTTCAAAAAAAAAAACTGTATTTCATATTTTCGAACTACCCTATAATTAACCATTTTCTACAGTAACTTTTTATAAAATAATAGTGCCAAATAATCTATAATTCATATTTTCTACAACAAAAACGAAAACAACAGGTGTGTTATGAGAAATATGCTTACAAAGAGTGGGTGGCACAAAATGGATCGAAAAACATTTGATCGAATTGGAAACTTGATCAAAAATATGTTTTATCGTATGGCATTGATCAAATTACATTTGATCGAAGATATGTTCTATCGAATAACATTTTATCGAAAAGACAATATATCGAAAATAAACAATACAAATAGTAAAATATTTAAAAAATCAATTTAAATTTAAATGATTGCTCGCGCATAAGTTAGGTAAGTTAGTTAAGTTTTTTTATAATAAAAAATTTAATTAGTTTACCTAACCTGTGCGGCCCGGAACCGTCGCGTTTTGCTTTGCAAAAAAATTATAGAAAACTAAGAAAAATTAAACCAAAAATTTTAAGTAATTTACCTAACCTGTGCTGCCTGGAACCTTCGAGGGTTGCTTCACAAAAAAAATTATACAAAAATAACTTATCAAATTTGTCGAACCTGTGCTACTCATTTAAATTTAACTGATTGCTCTCGAACAAGTTAGGTAAGTTAGGTACGTTAGTTTAGTTTTTTTTTATTTTTTCATTTTTTGTATATTTGTTTTTGCGAAGCAACCAGCGATGATTGCAGGCCGCACAGGTTAGGTATATTTGTTAAAAATTTTCTTTTAATTCTTCTTATTTTTCTATAATTTTATGTACCTATATTTGGTTTTTCGATCAATTGCTTTTTCTATTAAATCTATTTTCGATCAACTGATATTCGATAAAATGTTTTTTCGATCAAATGCATTCGATCAAATGTATTTGATCAACAGTTTTCGATCAAGTTTGTGCCACCCACAAAAAGTGACTTTTCCGATGTTTAACACCCTGTACCTCGAAAACTAGTCATGGAATCGGTTTAGGCCAATGGACACTTTTTCTTAGAGCATCGAGTTCTAGAACATAGTAACGTTTTAAAAAATTTGAGAGAAAACCATTTTTCTATAAGGTGTCTGGTACTTGATCAGTAAATTTTTATTGCTAATAAAAAATATTCGCTTCAAATGTAGTTTTTTGTTTTAACTTCTCAATCAATCATATTATACAGGGTGGTCATTAAAGAATGGGCCAAACTTCAGATGTGGTTATTTTAGTCAAAAATAAGTTCATTTAAGCCAATTTACCTTCGTAGAATTTTGCTTGCTTAAGAAGTTACAGGGTGGAGAAAATAATTTTTGTTTTCAATATTTCTACGATAATTCAAATATTTTTTAAGTAAATAGACCAAAATTATGTGAAAGTAAGTTTTTTGGGTGATACAAACAAACTCCAGCTTTTTTGTTGCATTACATTTACAGGGCGTTTTAAACTGGCGTGCTAGTCTAGTATTTACTTCAGAATTTTTTTAAAAATAGACATTTTTAAAAAATGATTAATTATTTTGAAAAAGCGTTTAATTTGCTTTAAAAAAGCTTTTTTATTGCATTACATATACATACAAAAAATGGATCTTGTCTATTTTTATTTAAGACAAACTGACTAAAATTTGTTCTCACTAAAAGATCATCTGGCAGTAGATTTTGGACTGGAGTTAAATGGTACGGATATAGGGGAGATTGGTTGAAGATGACGCAGTTGGTAAGATGACGCACCTTTAATACTCGTTAACTGTAATAGTAAAAATTTCAAATTTAATTTTCCCGCCCTCATTTTACAACCAACCGTTATTGCCAATTGGCGCGCGCACCATTTTAAGGTTAGTACCTAACGAGAAGCCAAAAAGTAAACACGTGTGTTTTGACGTAATATTTGTGACTTCCTACAAAGAAGGTAACGTCCTTAAGTTGTTTCTATTCGTATTTGTAATTGTATACATAAATAATATACCACTAATTGTGATATTTTATCATAGATTTTGTTTATATATGTTAACTATAAAAATTTTTCTAGATGCCAAATAGGTTAAGATGACGCGATCATCCTATGCCTAAGATGGCGTGTGTCATCTTGCCTATGGATACATAAAAATAATCAAAAATATAATTCTGTCACCTTGCAAAGATTGACTAGAAGAGGCCGTTAATACGGTTATGAGAGAAAATAGGAAAATTCACAAAGTAGCGAGGCACTATGAAGTGGCAGAAGCCACTCTTAGAGGTCATCTAAAAATTAAAAAAAAATTAAGGCAACAAAAATCCCTTTCACTAGGTAGAGCATTAATTTTTACTCCACTTCAAGAAAATGAAATTTACCAATACTTATAAACATGGCTAAAATATTTTTTGAAATTACTTAAGATGAGTTGTGTCGACTTGTTTATAAATATGCCGAAGCTAATAATTTTAACTCCAATAATCAAATGACATAGGAAGAAATCCGGCAATTAGCTTAAGAAAACCTGAATCGACCAGGGTAAATCGTATAACAGCCTTTAATAAAACCAAAGTAGATCAGTACTTTAAAAATTTAACAACTATCATAAACAAATACAATTTTATTCCAGATGAAACAGGAATTTCTATTGTTCCAAAAGAAACCTGTAAATGTTTGGGCCCCAAAGTTATAAAACAGTTTGGCGTCATTGCATTAGCAAAACGTGGCAAAAATGTAACAGTTATTTCTGCTGTAAGTGCCACTCCCTTATTTGTTTATCCTAGAAAAAGGATGACTCCTTTTTTGGAAAGAAATAGCCCAGTAGATGCACTATACTCTTGCACAAAAAACGAGTGGAGTAATGCGGAAATATTTTATAATTGGATACAACACTTTCAAAACAAAGCTTGATCAACAAAAGAAGATCCAGTATTATTAATTTTAGGTAACTATAGTAGCCACATCTCCCTGGAAATATATGAATATTGTATAAAACATTTTATAATAATGGTTAGTTTACCACCACACGCATCGCATAAACGTTAGACGTAACATTTTTTGGTCCCCTTAAAAACGCTTTTAGCAGACACGCATAACTTTTGATTAAATCTAAAATTAGCTCTGAGCAAACTGAGCAAGTATGATTTAGCAAAAATATTCAACTCTGTATACCAACAAGTGGCAAATATAGAAAAAGGTGTGTCCTGATTTAAGGCAACCGGAAGTTTTCCTTTAAATAATGAAAAATTCACCGAGGATGATTTCATTGCATCGCAGAATATCGAAGAGGACCGCGATAAGGAGAACACCTGCAGTATAATTAATAACTTAATTGAACAAGAAGAGCCAAAAGTCCTACCGTTAACGTTGAAAATTATCGCCAGTTCTTCAAATCTTCCCCTCCTACCGAAGTCGGATCTAAATTCAAGCCATCAACCATCAACATCCAGGAATGAGTAGCAAACTAGTCTGCAATTAAATTGTAAGGCATCTGTAAATATGTTGGCTCTATTACCTTGAAGATAAAAAACAGATTCAAGCACCAAAGATAAAAAATCAGATTCAGACACCAAGAATGAGAATAAAGAAAACAATATTTGAGAATGATAGTAGTAAAGCAGATGATATAAACGAAAAGCTACTTTGTGACGATGATGAGTTGGACAACCTTCCAGGATCTTCTGAAACAGATATTTGTACCATTTGCTGTGAGTTCGGGAAAGGGACTAAAATTTGGTATCAGTGTATAATTTGCGGAAAATGAGCACACAAAGAGTGCAGTGGAGCCGCTGGACCCACAAATTATAAGCGTGATTTTTGTAAATGATTTTTGTAAATAATCGTTTGGTTAACTGTTTGTTTAACTGTTTGTTTGTTTAACTGTTTGTTTAACTGTTTGTTTAACTGTTTGTTTAACTGTTTGTTTAACTGTTTGTTTAACTGTTTGTTTAACTGTTTGTTTAACTGTTTGTTTAACTGTTTGTTTAACTGTTTGTTTAACTGTTTGTTTAACTGTTTGTTTAACTGTTTGTTTAACTGTTTGTTTAACTGTTTGTTTAACTGTTTGTTTAACTGTTTGTTTAACTGTATGTTTAACTGTTTGTTTAACTGTTTGTTTAACTGTTTGTTTAACTGTTTGTTTAACTGTTTGTATAACTGTTTGTATAACTGTTTGTTTAACTGTTTGTTATATTATTTATTTAATTGCTTGTTTAATTGTTTAATTAACTGTTTAACTACTTTCGTTTTAGATACTCCTAAAACTATTTGGTTAAATGTTTGTTTAGTTTGTTTAACTGATGCACTACTTTCGTTTTAGCTATTCCTGAACGAGCAATGTTTCAGTTTTTAATATTTTTAATAAAAATTATAAGAACCTAGAGGTTTTGAATTAATATATTAAATATTTTATAAAAGGGAGGATCCAAATAAACCTAAAATGTTTGCGTCATCTTAGCTTATCGCTTGCGGCAACTTTGCCAAGCAAGCGGCAAAGATAACGCATTAACTTTTTTTTTAAATAATATAGTTTTTAAACTTGCAACAAATTTCTTTTCTGACAATATCAAAAACAGTTTTTAAACATGTTTTCTTGGTATTAAGGCGAACTTATGTTTTCAGTTTATTTGATTGATATCAAACATTTCCTTTAGATGCGTCATCTTCAACCAATCTCCCCTAATTGTTGTTCATGTAAAATGTTAGACACTGTAACCTAACATAAAGGAACATGGGCAAATACACGACAGATACTTGTTGCTGGGTCATCTTCAGAAAGATTTAATACCTCTTCCTCCTGTTGTGAATCTCGAACCATAGGTCGTCCATTGACTCTTCTTGGGCGAAAATTTCTGGTTTCTCTTAATCAGCTAAACTGATATGAAAACAATTTTCGCTTAGGCTGTCTACGATTAGGATACAAATCTGTGTAACTTCTTGCTGAAGCGCGTGCATTAAATAAAAATAACGAATTTTATGTCTTAAAACTTGTATGTAAGACTCATCCTGACAGTGCTACTATATTTGACAACTGCCTACTAGATTTAACATTATCAAATTAAAAAATTATGTAGTAATTCATACATTTGCAGTACTTTAAATTAAGTTTTCGTTTAAATGAGCATTTTAGCGACATGCAACAAGTATACCTTTTTTAAAGCAAATTAAACGCTTTATGCAAATTATTTTTTATTTTTCAAAAATGTCAATACTAGACTTGTACGCCAGTTTAAAAAGCCCCATCTATGTAAGCACCAAAAAAGCTGGTATTCGTTTGTATCAGAAAATATTTGAATTATCGTAAAAACAATTGAAAAAAAAACATATTTCCTCCATCCTATAACTTTTTAAGTAAGCAAAATTCTATTGAGTTAAATTGGCTTAAATGAACTTATTTTTGTCCATTTTGTAATGAACACCTCATAAAATAAAAGCTCATTTAATGCCAAGGTTTCTAAAGAGAAATCATGGTTAATTCTTTGGTACTACAGTTAATTCAAAATATAAATATTATTAAAAATATCTATTCAATTTTCTTAAATATTTATATGTTTTTCCATAATGCGGTTATTTAAACTATTCGTTATTTAATATTAAGGGAGTTATATCATTGGCTTACCCTTCTTTATTTATTATTTCTTAGCCACGAAGAATATTTTAATTAAAATTGGAACGTCGAGTAGGCGATTTGAAATTTCTGTTTTATGAATATGTAAAACCCACTATTTCAAAATATTGGAAAGCATAACGAATGATAATCCGATATTCTAGTTTCAGCACGAACGTTGATTAAACCTATATGTACATAACGATCCAATAAATCTATTAGAACTAAATTCGATCTGACATTATCTGAAAATTGTCACATTCTAAATTCTCAGCCTTTGTTTAGCTATTCGTTGATTAATGCTAATGTATTTACCATATACATTTTTATATTATTGCTAATTCTGCTTTATTCATATTAAATATAGATTAAAAATTATTTGACATTAAAGGAATATATTAAAGCCATTTATTGTGTATTTATAGAAATTAAAAAAATATGATTTTTTCCAATTTTTTATATTTACAGCAAGTGTCAAAATGATAAACTTATTTTGTGTAACTAGTTACATAAAGTTTATCATTACATTACCAGAAAACAATCACAGATTAACATTTTTAGTTTAAAAAATAATATAATAATTATATACATTGCTTTTAAAAGTTTATATCAGAGGAAAATAGGTTGGCTATATAAAATAGTGATCTTACAATTATTATTAGAAATTGGTTCGGTTCGGTCATTATTTTAATCCGCAAAAAATGATCGAGAGGCTAT
Organism: Psylliodes chrysocephalus; assembly: GCA_927349885.1. Lineage (NCBI taxonomy): Eukaryota > Metazoa > Arthropoda > Insecta > Coleoptera > Chrysomelidae > Psylliodes > Psylliodes chrysocephalus. The sequence continues at coordinate 6,233,829 of OV651827.1, read as the reverse complement.
TTCACTCATTACACAAGACTAACATGTGATTATAGAAAAAACAAAAAACTAAAAATAACCATAATCATATCCATATATCTTTTCTGTAAGGTCCTTAAATACAAGATCAACTAATTGATTTGCTATACCTTCTAAAAGGGCATGAAGATTAACAAAATATCGTCATTTAACAAGGATGCTTTGAAGCTTTGTTCTTGTACATAAGTTGTGCGTGAAAGCTGAGTCAGAAAAAAAATTCAAAAAACAAAGAAAACAAATTTGCGGAATATTAACAGAGTACCTTCCAACGCAATAATGTTGAGGATTTACACTTGATGGAAATTAGAAAGAAGTATATATGAAAGTCCAAACAAATATAATCCGCAAAATGGCCCTGGATTCAACCTTATTACTAGGAAATTTTGAAAATGGAAAGCAACTGTCAAAATGACCAACCTTATCATTGCGTTCTTTGGACTAAATAACGTACCAAAGATGTGAAAGGTAGTAGAATTTTGAATGATACCGAAGTCAGGTAAACTTTCCTATGAAGAAACATCTTACAGACCCATCTCTTCGTTATTTTGAAACACAATAAAAATTGCTTCTTAACATATTGAAGACCTTATACCCTCCTAACAGTTTGGTGTCAGATAAAAACACTCGACCATCGACCAAGTTCATAGAATCACATATATGATCCAGAAGTCCCTAGATTTGATCTACCGCCTTCTTGGCTATGACTCTGGCTTTCTACAAATTATACCGTGAAGGCCTGACTCAAAAACTGAACATGTTCCTGTTACGTCAACACTCTGAACTATTAAAATACTATTTATCAGAAAGGTATTTCAGAATTAAATAGAAAGAAGCCTATTTCGACCTAAACAAAAATTAAGGCAGGCGTTAAAAATGGACCAGCAAATTTCTAATTATTTTTATATTGTTATTTTTTGTTCTATCATCATGTTAATAAAAACAACGAAGGGGACGTCAATAAAAGAAATAAAGAAAAGCTGTCAACACTTTCTTGACTGCTTCTTTACAGGCAAATTTTGAAACTCTTATGTACATATGACATTCAGTTTTGAGGCTTTGCCAATAAAAGTAACATCCAAGTTATTGAACGTTTCCAGATTGAAGTATTAAGGAAGTTCGTCGATGCACCCTGATATTGCCACAATAATATTCTTCATAGAGGGACCTTAAAGTGAAGACTATTAAAAATATAATAGAAAAATTTGGCAGTAGTTACCAACAACTACTACTCCAACATAGAAACGTTGCATCATAATCGTGATGACGAAATTAACATCTTCATAGGTGATGTAAACATTGACTTGCTATCATCTGAGGAAAATACTTGCGTAGAATATCTAAACACACTTACTGAATTTGGATACAATTCTACTATAAACGAAGCCACTAGAGTTCAAGGTAATAGTAAATCATGTTTGGATCATATCTTTCTTCAAACAAAAATTACGTCAGTGATAAACTAATTTCTTTAGTTCTTAAAAGACAAGTAACAGATCATTTCTCTACAATTTTGCAAGTCATGTTAGAAAAAGAAACAGAGTTTAAAAAACATAAAGATACCTATTCAACTTTTATTAACACAAATAAACTAAATAATATATTTCAAAATATGTGTTGGCTCCCTGTATATAATTCAGACTGAAAATTTCTTAATATAATTCAAAAGAGTCTTGCATCATGTACCGAAAGGCGCCTAAATCAAAGAAAGAATGTTAAAATTGCTCCATGGGTGACAAATGGTCTGCTTAACTCGATTAATAAAAAAAAATAAAATGTTTCGCAATATACAAAAATATCCAAATAATATTGAACTATTACGAGAATATAAAATATTTCTAAATAAACTTAACTCGTTAATAAATAAGGCTAAGTATAATTATTAATTATTATAAATTGATACAAATAAAAATAACTCTGAAGGCTTATGGAGTGTAATACAGGACATTAGTAAATCGAAGGTTAAGAAAAAAAGTAATTGATTTAATTAAAAACAGTTTAGGTAGTCCTTTAACAGACAAATATGAAATAGCTAATGATTGACAAGGGGGGTAGCCATGTGTAAGTTGAGGTAATTTTAAGGTGAAGGGTGAGAAAAAGTCCTTTATATCTCACAAGGAAATCTCCTTGTGAGATATAAAGGACTTTTTCTCACCTTTCACCTTAAAAAAAAAAAAAAAAAATAGCTAATGAATTCAATTAAACTTATGCCAATATAGGTAAAAAACTTGCAAATAAAATTAAAATTGATAAAAAGTTTACATTAAGGAAGATTTCTTCTCCAAATTCTTTTTTCTCTGGGCCAGTTGTATTCTATTCTTTTTATAGCTTTGGATAAAAAATAATTGACCGTAAATATAGAGAAAACACATTATTTACCATTTAGCTGCAATTCATAAGGTGGACCACCGTTTGATCGCTTAAAAATTACTTATAGCGAAGAATCTCTTTTTATTTTAAATAAAAATAAAATCAAATAGCTTGAAGTAATAATAGACCCTTATTTAAAATGGAACCTACACATGTCCTACACGGTAAATAAACTACGCATTATTTTGTACAAATTCAAATTTTTAAAAGATATTTTACCAACATCTTAAAACCCTTTATTGTGCTCTAGTTGAGAGCTATCTTCGGTATGCAATCACTGTGTGGGGTGCAGCTTTGAAAACACACCTTCGCTCTTTAGAAGTCACACAAAAACGATTTCTAAAGTTAATTTATTCAAAAAAAATCTAGATATTCTATAGAAACAAAAATAATGGATCTAGGACAATTTATTTTTTTTTGCTGTGGCAATAAATATCTTATTCGTAAACCACGAGATCTAGTATATCATGAATATAACACTAGACAAAAATGTCGTTATTTAGCTCCATTGATGTTTAAAGTAGTTTCACAGAGACCATTTTCTTATTTCGCACCCAAACTGTACAAAATAATTCCTAAGAGCATTCAAACTGAATCAAACTTGTATAATTTTAAAAAAAGACTAAAACAATTTATTCTAGCTAACTCTCGCAGTATGATCCGTAGTTATTTTGAAAATTAAACCTTATCTATCTCAAAAAAAATGATTCTGCAGGTTTTTAGGATTTAGATTTTTAAATTTTTGAATTTTTAATAATAAAAAAATAATAAAATAAAAAAAAATTCTAATTTATAGTACCTACATTAAGTTATATTTTTAATTTAATTATGTTTAAATCGATTTTAGTAAGTTATGTTACTTTTAAATATTATTTCAGATTTTAAATATATTTTATTCACAGATTCTGTTTTAAATTGATATAATATACTTTGTAATTATTATTGTATTTTTAGTGAATATTGTTATTAAAAATATATTAAACTTAGAATGAATTTGGTATTATAATGAAGTGAATCTTTGATTAGTTGCTATTGGTGTTTATTTAGTCATATTAGAAATTGTCAAAAACGTATTCAGTCGATAATAAATTATTGCTGGTTATTATCTTCTTTCTAATTAAATTTTAAAAATCTCCCAAAATTATTAACTTTATGGGGAATAATTAACTTAAAAAAAACTTTAAGTATTTTTAAATGGCGACATAAAATGAAGGGGCGGTCAATTAAAAAAAAATATATAAGAAAATGATATATTTGAGTTTGGACTCACCCTGTACAAATTTGTTTTGAATTATTAAAAAAGTAGTGCATCGGCATAAATTTTTGACTACTATCCAAAATCTTCTGAAGCAATACCATTGATTTTCAATGGTTCAAAGCAAGGGCAATTCAAATATAAAATTTAAATTTAAATTGTTGCCTCTCTGTTGTACATATTGCTGTGAAAACAAATTTGAAAAAAAATCAAAGATATGTTACCGGTGTCCTGCCCTGTATACAACACTCTCAATATTATTTCTAAAAAAAAAACTGGTAAAATTGGTGAAACTGTCAACTTACCCTGGAAGAACCCCGAATTTACTTAGGGTTAGTACTAAAATGTAACGAAGCTCTAGCCGAAGTATCCATCAAAAATATAAATAAGATTCACTAAAGGTCACGCCAAATACTTTTTGGACCTGGTACATTCATTAGACTGAAAACATTGGTAATGAAAAACCTAATTAAAGAACATTTCCTTAAGTTATCTACAGCAAAAAAATACTTGACTATGAGTAGAAAGAATCTGCCCCTAATCACAGGATTTCTGACTTGTCAGTGCCAAGTACGGAAGCATTTCTACAAAATGGTGCTGCTATTATCCGCCCGTTGCAGGAAAAGCCAACAAGAAAATAAGACTATTGAACAAATCCTTTACGATTGCCCGATACTCTTATTTAGTGAAAGATTTGTGTTCGACGTGAATTGGCTGACACCAGCCGATATAACTAAAGTAACTTTAGCACACAAAAGGGCCTGTTATGTCAAATTATGACAAATCGTAGTAAACGTCCAGTCCAATGTGCAAAAGCTTACTTTGGATAGTAATCGTAGAAAAAGAATATTATCAAGCATTTGTTTATATTTTTCGCTCAAGAATCTGCAAGTAAAATGTAACCCTTTTCTTGTGAATTAGCCTGCATAGGTAAATTAGTTCTAGCTGACCAATTTTTTACTCCTAAATATACCGGGTATCAATTATTAATCATCTTCTTGTCATATTCTAAAGAATTACAACTTTAGAAACTAAGAGCGTGTAATCTATAACTATTTTATCGGTTATTGGACTCCATTATATAATGTTTCCACATTTACAACTATTATAAATTATTACTAATTGTTGGAGCCTACTCTGCCCTTTCAATTTCATGTTACCATAGATATAGGTAATTTTTTGTCAGTTAAGCAATGTAATGTCATATATATTAAAATATACAGAAATTCAATTTACATTTTGATTCATTTTCACGTTAAAAGAAAAGTACAAAAAAAAACAATACAGTCACAAACACATCCATTTGGTCCTTCGAGCCGGATTACAGTCCCATTTAATTACAAAGTATTCATAATTCAACTCCAAGAATTCAGGTTCACCATAAGTCAGTGAATCAGGAATTTTGGATTTTCATCAGTCAGAAATCGCCAGAGCCCACGTTCAAGCAATCTTCAGCTGAACTACGTATGCAAGCAGCATTCATCACATTACAGCGTTCTACATAAAGCTATCAAATTTCTGACCATCCATTAAGTACAGGACACCATCAAGATTTGCAGCCGGTCTTTTGGTAAACTTCACAGTCCTCTTAGTCATTATACAAAGAATATTGATTTAATTTGTATTAGGTTTTCAAGGTCTCATACACAATTAATTGCATTTTCTTATTCTTCATTTTTATATTCTTTAATTGCATTCAGTATCTAGATACGTCCATTTTCAGGCTATTCTGAGATGGATCTAAAAAAGTTGCATGCTAATCGTGGTAGCATTAAAACTCGATTAACGATTTTTCAAAATTTTCTCTCAAAATGTCAATCGAATGTTCAAGAAACAGATTTTACAGAGTTTCGTCGTCGTTACAATCGAGTTGAAAATTTAATAAATGAATTTACAGAAATACAAAATCAAATTGATGCTTTGGTTGATACAGTTAACATTCAAACAGAATTTTCAGCTAGGGAAGAATTCGAAAATAGTTTTTATGCAACTCTTTCACATGCACAAAAATTTATGATCTTGAATACTGAGTCTAGTTTTGAAAATAATTCAGTTTCAAACCATAGTCAACCAACCATCAATAATAATGTTCAAAACGATTTCTCAGGTATCAAATTGCCATTGATAAATCTTCCCACATTTTCAGGGGAACCATGCGATTGGCTTCAATTTCAAGATAGCTTCAAGGCATTAATTATTGATAATTCAAACATTTCAAATATTCAAAGATTTCACTATTTAAAATCTGCACTAAGTGGTGAAGCTTTTGAGACTATCGCAAATATTCAACTTACAAATGATAATTTTGTTATAGCTTGGGATTTATTATGTGATCAATACACTGATAAAAGGGCATTATTGCATGAACATGCCAAAGCTTTATATAACATTGATTCAATCAAGAAAGAATCTTCTAAAGCACTTAAACATATTGTTGATCATGTTAAAATGCACTTACGTTCACTAAAGGTTCTTGGTGAGCCAACTGAGTATTGGGATACATTATTAATTTATTACATTACTGCAAAGTTAGACCCAACTACAACGAGAGAATGGGAGAACAAATCATTTTCTGATAAACCAACCTTAGAAGATTTATTGTTTTTTTTTGAAACAAAAATCCCAAATGTTAAAAAAAAATTGAAGATAAACAGTTGGAAACAAATCAGAGTCATTCTTCCAAACATTCTTCCTTTTCAACATCAGTATCTAAAAACAAGTCTCAAAAGGCTTTCCATTCTTCAGTTCGCGTTTGTCAGGCATGCCATTCAAATAATCATAGGTTATTTAATTGTAACAAATTTTTAAAAATGAGCATACCCGAGCGAACAGAATTAGTGAAAATTTCAAAACTATGCATAAACTGTCTGAATTCAGGTCATCAACTTGATCAATGCAATTTCGGTGGTTGTAAAACTTGTTCCGCTAAACACAATACTTTGTTGCATAGTCCTACTCAAAATACAGATAATGTAACATTATGCAGTGTTAATTCAAATTCAAAGCAAGTCTTATTATCCACAATTGTTTGCGAAGTTATGGACAACAAAGGAAATCGCCATGATTGTCGTGCACTTCTCGATTCAGGAAGTCAATCGAATTTCATATGTGCAAATTTTTCTACTGCTTTGGGAATTAAAACACAAGATATCAACATTACGGTTTCTGGTATCACAAAGGTAGAATATAAAATCAAGACTCAATGTCAAATTCAAATATTTTCCAAACATAACGCATTTTCAACGTCACTTTCATGTCTCATTATGCCATTCATATGTGATTATTTGCCCAATCAGAAGCTAAATACATCTTTAGTATCCATCCCTTTAAATATACAATTAGCAGATCCAGAATTTTATTCTCCAAAGCCCATCAATCTTCTTATAGGAGCCGAGTTATTTTGGTCTATACTTTCCATTTGCCAAATACAGTTGGGTCCCAATTTACCTATCCTTCATAAAACCAAATTCGGTTGGATAATTTCAGGGTCCCTATACAATAACTCTATAGCAAATAAAACTATGGAAAAGAAATCTCATATGTATTGCAACCTTTCAAAAAACATTGAAATGTCATTTCAAGGCGGGGGGCGATATACTGATATTCAAAATCAACTATCCCGTTTTTGGGAAATTGAGGAGTGTTCCGAGGATAGATCATATTCAGCAGAAGAAAGGGATTGTGAACAAATTTTCGTTTCAACTCATAAACGTGACTTAAATGGCCGTTTCATTGTTAACATTCCTTTGAAAAGTTCACTAACAAAACTTGGAGATTCCCGCGAGCAAGCTCTCAAACGTTTCTATAATTTAGAGCGTAAATTACAACGTAATAGCGCTCTAAGGGAACCTTATGTCAAATTTATGATCGAATATGAATCATTAGGTCATATGTCTAAGGTTACCGAATCATCATCAGAACATATTCAGTTCTTTTTACCCCACCATGGTGTATTAAAAGAAGAATCTTTAAGTACAAAGTTGAGAGTAGTCTTTGATGGGTCATTTCCTTCTTCTACAGGGTGTGCCATTAATGATCTTCAAATGGTCGGCCCTACTATTCAAAATGACCTTTTTCAAATTCTTATTAGATTTAGAGAACATAGGTATGTAGTAAGTGCTGATATTTGTAAAATGTATCGCCAAATCTTAGTAAATCCCTCTCAACGATGTCTTCAGCAAATATTTTGGCGTTCTGATCCAACTCGATCGCTTGCAGTTTATCAGTTAAATACTGTAACATACGGTACATCAGCTGCACCCTTTTTAGCAATAAGGCCACCATTTCAGTTGGCCAGTAAAAATGAAGTTTCATATCCAATGGCATCGACAATTATTCAAAACGATTTCTATGTGGATGATTTACTTACTGGCTCAGATTCAATTGATGAATTATCATTATATTGTAAACAAGTTTCAGACATACTAAAACAAGGTTGTTTTGATCTTCGCAAATGGATTTCAAATGATCCAAAGGTTTTAATCCACGTTCAGGATTCTTCATTAGATTTAAATATTTTGCAATTAGGGTCTAATGAAAAGACAAAAACCCTTGGTCTTTTCTGGTGTTCTCAATCAGATCATCTAATGTACAATATTAATAATTCATTAACTTCAACAAAAGTTACCAAACGTATCATTTTATCAATCATTGCACAAATATTTGATCCACTTGGATTATTAAGTCCTTGCACTATTGTAGCTAAAATGTTTCTTCAAAAACTTTGGCTAGAAAAACTTTCATGGGATGAATCAGTTCCTGCAGATATTCATACAAGATGGCTTAGATTTCAAAATGAGCTTAAGTATCTTAATAATTTCGACATACCTAGACATGTTAAATGTCAATCTCCTATTCACATGCAACTTCATGTTTTTTCAGATTCCAGTGAAAGAGCGTACGGCGCATGTGCTTTTATTAGAAGTGTTGATGTATTAGGCACAGTGTATGTACACCTTTTAAGTGCAAAAACAAAGGTAGCTCCTTTGAAGGTAGTTACTTTACCAAGATTAGAACTATGTGGTTCTTTAATAGCTGCACGACTTTCACATAAGGTTCAAACATCCTTTCGTTCATCATTTAATGACATTTTTCACTGGACTGACTCTACAATAGTTATTGGTTGGATTAATACTCCTCCAAATCTCTTGAAAACCTTTGTAGCTAACAGAGTTTCGGAAATTCAATCCAAGACAAATATTCAATCCTGGCATCATGTTGGTACCAGAGATAATCCTGCTGATCTTTTATCTAGGGGAACAAATCCAAATTCGTTATTAACCTCACAACTTTGGTGGCATGGTCCTCAATGGTTATCTCTTCCTCAACACGACTGGCCTCTGTCATTATCAACTCCCTCGGATGTTCTACCTGATTTAAAAGATACAATGCAATCTTACACTGTCATTTCAAATTCTCCTATTTTTAAAATTGAGAATTACTCAAGTCTAAATAAATTGAAACGCGTTGCAGCATACTGCCTTCGATTTATTAATAACTGTATTTCTAGAAACTCTAAGATATCAGGTCCTTTATCACCATCTGAGTTCGACTCTGGACTCAACCTTTTAGTAAAATTGGTTCAGCAAAAACATTTCGCATCAGAAATTGCTCAGTTACAAAAAGAAAAACAAGTTTCAAGAAAAAGTAAAATTCATACTTTATCTCCATTCTTAGATAAAGGAATTCTTAGAGTTGGGGGTAGATTAAAATTTTCACAGTTAGACTTTTACCAAAAGCATCCAATTTTATTACCTCAAAAGGATCATTTTACTAGTTTAGTTTTCCAGGATATGCATAATAAATTATTTCACACCGGCCCTTCACATCTTCTTGCCGCCGTAAGAGAAAGATTTTGGACTATCTGCGGTCGCAATGTGGCACGCAAAACTGTACATAATTGTGTAATATGTTTTCGTGTTAATCCAAAATGTAATCCTCCGTTCATGGGTGATCTGCCTAAGGAAAGAGTCACGTCAACTTTTCCGTTTTATGCAACCGGTGTTGATTACGCAGGTCCATTTATCCTCAAAGACAGACTTGGTCGGGGTTGCAAAAAATTAAAGGCTTGGGTATGTTTATTTGTTTGCCTCACTACTAAAGCTATTCATTTGGAGATTGTTACTGATCTCACAAAACATTCATTTATAGCATGCTTTAGACGTTTCATAGCTAGAAGAGGTAAGCCTGCTAGACTAATGTCCGATAATGGAACCAATTTTATTGGTGCTAAGAATGAAATAGATGAAATTTCAAATTTTTTAAAACAGAATAACAATTCATTTACTACATTTTGCTCAAATGAAGGAATTAACTGGACATTCATTCCAGCTTACTCACCTCATTTTGGTGGCCTTTGGGAGGCCGACGTTAAGTCGCTAAAATTTCACCTCAAAAGAGTTATTCAAAATGCTCTTCTTGTGTATGAGGACTTTCTGACCTTATTAGTACAAGTTGAATCAATTTTAAATTCTCGACCGCCTCCATTACATTGGAAATTGGGAAGAGTGATAGCTTTACACCCTGGACAAGATGGTGTTGTACGTGCAGTAACATTAAAAACCGCTAATGGAGAAGTATGTCGTGCTGTTGCTAATATATGTCCTTTACCTATCCAAACATTGTAATTGTACATTTTACAGACTCAGTGTTATTTTGTTTTTATTCAACTTCATTGAAATTCTTTCAAGGCGGGGGGCATGTTGGAGCCTACTCTGCCCTTTCAATTTCATGTTACCATAGATATAGGTAATTTTTTGTCAGTTAAGCAATGTAATGTCATATATATTAAAATATACAGAAATTCAATTTACATTTTGATTCATTTTCACGTTAAAAGAAAAGTACAAAAAAAAAACAATACAGTCACAAACACATCCACTAATAATATTTTTTTGTGTTTTAGGTAAAGGTGACGTGTTCGGCGATTCCTTCTGGAAAGACAACGCAGTGGGACAATCCGCTGCGAACGTGCGCGCTTTAACTTACTGTGATCTACATACGATAAAACGAGACAAACTACTAGAAGTGTTAGATTTTTACCAAGCCTTCGCCAACAGTTTCGCCCGTAATCTAATCCTCACCTACAATTTAAGGCATCGCTTGATATTTCGGAAAGTGGCGGACGTGAAACGCGAAAAAGAACTCGCTGAAAGGCGGAAAAACGAACCGCAGCTAGACCAAAATCAAGATCATTTAGTTAGGAAGATATTTTCGAAGTTTCGAAGGGATAGGAGCCAGCATGCACCAGCGCCTACTATCACGCCGTCGGATATCGAGAAAGGAGATGAAGCCAACGATAAAAATATGTCGAGGGTAATGTCGACGACGAAGTTGTCCGCGGTCGCTGAGAAAGACGATAGTAGTGGTGGCGGAGTAAAAACTACTGTTGCACGACCGACTGCACGTAAGTATATAAATTGATTTATTAAAAAATATGAGATCACAAAACGCATACTTTTAAAACGCCATCACGCATTTCGAAATAATATTGGAAAATGGATAATACAAAAACATGGGACCATTCAAAATGGTCAATAAAAATTATTGCAAGTAAAATCTGGTAGTCAAATTAATATTTGTTTATACAAACTCCGTTTCTACTACTAATAATATTACAGTTTCTTTAGTAAACCAATTTTAACTTGTTTACAAGTTTTAAAATATTCTATTAGTGTATAAAAAATTAAAAAACAAATTAAACAAAAAAGATAAAGTGACTTACGTTCCTGACGAGGTTAATTGGTCTTCCATGATGCATTACTCTCACTCCGAACAGTTCGAAGAAAAATTTTACTGAAACAAAATAAAAAACGGTATAAGTAACTATCTGAATTAAATAAATTTATGAAGTAAATGTGTTAGGCAGCAGGCTTGAATAAAAAAAAAGGTAAGCTGACTATATCTTCATGATATTTCTGGCCAGTTAAAAAGGGCCCGAAATACAAAAGTCTGAGAACCGCTAATCTATATAAATGTCAGTTCTTATATTTTTATAAAAATATACGAATGGGGCATGTTCAAAAATTTTGAAATTTTTTTTATGAATAGTAGAGTTAAAAATAAAACTACATTTTTTTTATTTTTTTTTTTATCTATTCATTTGCCGGAGTTTTTTTAAAATTTATGACGTCACCGGGAATAGACCAATAGGAGCTAGCGCACAACGTTGCCAGCTAGAAGGTTTACGAGAAGTGATGTACGTTCGTTTGTGTACTCCTTCTAACTTTTAGACTTCTAAAACATCGTTAAACAAATATCTTTTAAATATATAATATCAAATGTTTTTTGAAAGTATTGTTTCTGTTTAAACTTTTACTATATTTAAAGTTTTATTGTTTTAAAAGTCACTTAATAATTCATGAAATGGCAAAACGGCAGCACTGTATGTCATCTGTCATAGTGTCTCGATAAATAATTTATTTGGAATTTGAGTGTTTATTTTGTACTTTTTATAAATAAATATTATGACTACGAAAAAGTGTTTTGTTCCAGAATGTGATAATGATTCACATTCATCTTCAAAAATATTTATTAGTGTTCCTAGAAATTTGGAAAGAAGAAAATCAACCTTCTACTAGCGATGTTTCTCGTAAACTTTTTAATAAAAATACACCGGATTATCAAGATGTAGCAGCAATTTCTGCTAATTGTCCCCTTCAGGAAATTGAAAATGAGGCTACTATAAATTCTTAGGTGTATAACCTAAAAACCCTTCTAAAAGAAAATGCAGAATCTCCTGAAAGTTTTGAAGATACCGAATTTATTCATCATTTTGTGGAAGAACTAGTGATAAAGAAATAATAGAAAAATGTGGGTATTTAAACAAACTGGTTCCTGGATCCCATATAATGGCAGATAGGGGTTTCAGAATATTTAGCTACTTGAAAACATGGGATGCACTTTAGTAAAGCCACACCTAGTGTATCACAGAATGAAAAAAGTTCTCCAGAAGATGTACAATTAAGTAAAAGAATAGCATCTCTAAGAATACATGTGGAAAGAGTTATAAGAAGGGTTAGTTAATTTAACAAGTTAAAACCACATTCGTGTATGAATTTTAAGCAAGTACATTTACTTAGTAATATCTGCATAATTGCTTGTTAACTTACAAGAACCTATTTTGTAAGAGTAAATATTAATTTAATAATTTTTTTTTGTTTGTTTTTTTAATTTAATTTACCTAATTATCACATTTCAGGGATTATAATGAGTTTTTAAACAGCCAATGTAATTTTTTATAAAATTTTAACTTTTCGAACAAATCAAAGAGGAATGAGTACTTGTATATGCATAGATTTTTTTGGGACTAAAACTACCAAAACAAAGGCACCTATTTACAGCAGTTTAAAATGAAACATTTTGACAAAAACGCCTATGTCACAGTGATAAATATTAAAAACAACCAAGTTCAGTTGAATGTGGTAGCAAAGTCTATATATTCCAATAAATCGGGTAACTACATGTGGTATCACTGGTGATAAATTTAAAAATATCACAATTCTTGCTACCTTTTTCAAAAAACCAGAAAGTGTGCCTTCTTATCAATCCTTTATGAAAATGACAACAGTGATAAATGTAAAAAAAAAAATTTAATGTTGCTATTCGTTATTACGATAGTAAAACATGTTTGCAGTTCCGTTTACTTTTTATGAAAATCTAAGTAAAAACAACCAATGTCAAAGGGTTATAATTTTTTTTCTGTTGAACCAAATATATCACAAAATTTAAAAATTGATCATAGGTCAAGCAAGTAATAATACCTTTATTGATAGTAGCTTTAAAAAAGGAGAAAGAATAATATTGACTTAAATTATTATTATTAACATTGGTGATTTTTAATAAAAACTCTTCAATTATTGTTTACAAACAAAAATATAAAAATCTGTGAAAATTTTATTTATTAATCTTTTAATAAAAAATGAGAAAAATGAAGTAAAAAACAATTTATTTACAAATAAAAAATATATATACAAATCCTAAGAATATAAAAGTACTGATTTATTTTCCTGTAGTGGATGAAGAGGTTTCTTTAACAATCTAGCCAAGTGTACATCAATATTTACGCATTTTGATAAATTAGAGCCTTTCCAATAACACTGAATAGATGTTACAGATGGTTCCTCACTTCTTCTATGAAGCCACATATTTACAACCAACTGAAAAAAATAAAAGGGTTAGATATGCAGTTACAAAATAACTATATAACCAGCTACAAAATGCCTTTATTTTATGTAACAAGACAAGCAGAGCTTTACTAGCTCTGAACGAATCCAGTAAAGAACCTCGGATTTTCAAAACTTAAAAAAAAGCAATCTCACCACATTTTCACATTTTTGAAATATTATAGAGCTTTTCGAAAAAAACTGCTATTTTTAAAAATACAATTTGTTTAAACAGCTATGTCTCATTTTAGGCTATTGAGTATTATAAAATAAAAAATTACGGGATGCTTTGTTAGCTTCAAACGAATCCAGCAGAGCACCCCAGTTTTTTTTTTAAACCACGCCACGTTTTTTGGCTCCTACAATATTATAAAATATTCGAAATTTGGCATTTTAAAAAAAATTCGCAATTCCTTGCAGACTTCAAAGTTTTTTTCTGAAAACAAATGTACTTACCACATTTTTAGGATTTTAAAACAGCCTAAACATGTGTCATAAGTAGTTGTTTTTATATATAAAAAAAAAATTAAAAAACTGAAGTGTCCTGCTGACTTTGTTCCAACAAAGCACCCTGTATTATTTAAAAATAGCAATTTTTTTAGTAAAGTTTTACAATATTTCAAGAGTCTAAAAATATTCTAAAAATGGGGTGTGGTTTTTAGAAAAAAGCTTTAAAAAACCGAATTGCTCTGCTGGCTTCTTTCGAAGGTTAGCAAGCACCATGTATTTTTAAAAATATAATATTTCAAGTGCATAAATATATGGTGTTGCTGTTTTTACAGAAAAAACTTTATAAAATAGAGGTGCTTTGCTGACTTTGTTCGAAGCTATAGAGCATTTTAAGTTTTGCAAAAAACGAGGAGCATAAAATTTTTGAAAAGGGTATAAAAATAGCCTAAAAATATGGCATATTTTTTAACTCAAAATTTCATAGGTGCTCTGCAGCATTCTTTGGTATCATAATTATTACTAGGTTCACTAACAAAATCTGTTTCTAGATTATTTTAACACTTGCTGCGATTACAAAAAATGTCTATATGTCAAAATTAGAAAAAAAATATTTATAGGAATAAAGGGCCTTATACACTGTTTATTATATGTAATATAAAAACAAAAAAGCATAATAAATATTACAAACCTTGACATGCAGCATATCCTAAGCATATTGTGCACTAAAAATTTCATTTTTGTTAATTACAATGCAACCACATCAGAAGGTTTTTGCCGTACTTTATGTTTAGGTGTAATTTGTCTACTTCTCTCTTACGGAAAAAGAAATTATCCCCATATTCTTGCTTGGCAGATCTAAAAATAAAACCTGAGATAAATATGTTTTACTTGCTCCATATAAACTGTAACTACCCACTATTAAAACAAAGTCTTACCTTTGTGACTTTTGTAAACTGAGTATTGTTAAAAAATGCAGTAATCATCTCGGTAATCATATTTTCGTTTACAATGGGTAAAACACTTGATTCAACTTTTATAAATCCAGCTGATTCATATTAATAATAAAATTAAACCAAAACAAAAAACTAAGGTTAGATGTTACTGATGTTAGGTGGTGTCAATTTTAATGTCACTTAGATGTGCGTTCACTTCGACATTCTGTGTGTTGGTTTGTTCGTTGGCTTGGTTTTGTATAACAAAAAAAACTTCGACACAAGATGATTGGTCTATTCCCGATGACGTATAATTTCAAATTTTAAATTTCAATTGGGCTTAATTTAAAAACTTTTGGCTTTTTTAACGAACTGACTATTTAGAATAACTTGTATAGCGACTAACTATTACAATATAATTTATAAAAAGGCATATCTCACATGTGAACATGGCCCATTGTCGTATAAAATTTATACCCAGAAATCAAATCCGCTAATAAATCCATATTTTAAGCTATTACATAGCTTTTATCGCGGGCTTTAAGCGCAGCGACCGAATCAAGACATTCCGTAATCCGTAACGAAAAAAGACCTAACACCCCCCACTCCGACCGGCTGAGCGGTGCGGCGTTGAAAGCCGTGCGTCGTCTAACGTCGTTTCAGTTCGGCAGACTTCGGCACGGTGTTTGTATGCGTGTAGACTAGCTGCTAGTTGCTCATAACTGATTCTATCTCTTTTAGACACAATTTCGGAAAAATTGAATTTGAAAATGAATAATGATCCACAAGAATCCACAACAAAATATGGGACCACCATTGACGCGGTATTTTCCAGATATTTAGAGGATATCAAGTCTATTATTTCGGTTACCATAAACCTATAGTTTAAATGATAAAAATTCCTGAATAACCTACATGTATTGTAAGCTAACAAAAATATTTTAAACAATATTAACTTCTCATTTATTCAATAAAAGAAAAAAAATTGTTTTCTTATCGACCACCACGCTCAAAAAGTGTAACTTGAATTAATATCAAAGAAAAAAAATACTGCATAAATAAAATAAATAAATAATTATAATTGCATAAGTTAATAAAAAATGCTATGCAATAAATAGCTTTACCGCGGTAGTCCCCGAGTGCGTAAGAGGCAAGTTCGCAGGTACAATATCGGAGCGCACACAAACCGCTCTAAACATTGTCGACGAGTGGTGCAGAGAGGAGGAACTAACAGTAAACCCTCACAAAACCACAATAGTCAACTTTACAAAACGAAAAGTACCAACAGGACTAAAGTCACCAGTACTGAAAGGAGTGAAGATTCCATTCGCTCAAGAGGCCAAATACTTGGGAGTCATCTTTGACCACAGGTTAAGATGGAATCAACACTTGCAAAAAGTTACCCAAAAGAGCACAACGTCCTTCAACTTATGTCGAAGGTTGTGTGGAAAAAATTGGGGATTACAACCAAAAATGTCCCTGTGGTTATATACCAGAGTCATAAGGCCGATGATAACCTACGGGTCGGTGGTATGGTGGCCAAAGACTAGGCAAGCTGGAGCCATTCGACAGCTCAATGGTATTCAAAGGCAAGCATGCCTGAGTACCACGGGAGCTATGAGAACGACTCCAACAGCAGCTATAGAAGTCATGCTAAACCTAACACCACTACATATATTCATTCAAGGCGAAGCCAGGTCTGTCACATACAGACTGCACAAAGGTTCATCGCCCATAAGCAGTTTGCATGGACGCGACTACAGCGAGCTATATAAAGAGTTGGAGAACGACCAAATAATGGGAATGCCTTCAGACGAAATGCTTCCAAAGTATAGCTTTCAAAAGCAATATAAAGTAAGTATACCAGACAGGGAAGCGTGGACGGGAGGACCTCCTATTCATGCAGATCTCACCTGGTATACAGACGGCTCCAAAACCCATGAAGGTTCAGGAGTAGGTATATATAGTACCAAGCCAAAGACAGGAATCTCACTGAGCTTAGGTAAACATGCGACAGTATTCCAGGCAGAAATAGCAGCAATACATCACTGCGCAAAAGAAGTATTAAGACAGAAGGTAAATGGAAAAACCATTGTCATATACTCGGACAGTCAAGCGACGTTAAAAGCACTCAGTTCCATGCAGGTACACTCAAAGCTTGTGTGGGACTGTTTGGAAGCCCTAACAGAGCCGGGTAGTCAAAACAGACTAACCTTAGCGTGGGTACCAGGCCACAGGGGACACAAAGGCAATTAAGAGGCTGATTTACTAGCCCGAGAAGGAGCATCAAATGCTCTTATTGGCCCAGAACCCTTCTGTGGTGTAACAAAAACAACTATCAGAACATGCACAAAGCAGTGGATGTTTAAAAAATCTCAGGAGTGGTGGGAAAACTCACCAGGACAGAGACAGGCCAAAAAGTTCTTAAAAGGACCATCGTCTAAACTCACCGAGCATCTACTAAGCCTTAATAGGAAAAATACTAGAATACTAGTAGGTCTATTAACAGGGCATTGTAGGCTTAACAAACATATGTTCAATATCGGTCTGACAGAAGAGGCCTTGTGCCGATTCTGTCAAGAAGAAGAGGAA
Organism: Psylliodes chrysocephalus; assembly: GCA_927349885.1. Lineage (NCBI taxonomy): Eukaryota > Metazoa > Arthropoda > Insecta > Coleoptera > Chrysomelidae > Psylliodes > Psylliodes chrysocephalus. Next base: position 6,216,052 of record OV651827.1, on the reverse strand, counting down.
ACGGCAGAACACGTATTGTGCTATTGCGAAGGTCTAGTAAGACTGAGATTCCTTACACTTGGAGAAGAAAAACCAAGGGCAACTAGCTATACCGGAGAACTACTTTCCAGTCTATGGAGTTTACTACAAAAGACCGCATTAGACAAGGTACTCTAAACAATGATTAAAGGATATCCACAATAGATCTGAAAAGGTCGAGGTGGGGGAGGCCACATGGCCCATAGTCCTAATTAAATCTAATCTAATCTAGTCTTCGAGTGCCACACGTATTTTTTTTAATACCAAGTTTGAAAGTTAATGTGTAACGTGTATATTTGACAGTTTGATATACCAGATCACACTACATTTTATGTTTCACTTATCTAATAAACGAAAAAAAAAAACGTTTGTTATGGCTGTTTTAAGATTACGGGTTTATTTATTATTGGAATATGTGTTCTGTGAAGTCTATCTTTCCCATAGTTCTTGTGGACTTCAAAAACACGTAACTATACTGTATGAGTAAGTTTCCTAGTTTATCTTTAAAGTTCTTGTCAGTTAAGTGCTGAATATCGTGGTCCTCCAACTTAACTGCGTCGCTCTCCCCTATTGTGTACAGTACCAATGCTTTTTTAACTGACTCAACCAGGTGAATCTTCCATCCTATTTTGAGCCTTGAAAAAACTTGTCTTTATTGTATTCCACAATTTTATTTTTGCTGTTGTCTCGCTATAGCTAAGATCCATTGTAATTTCTCGTTCCTTTTTTTTTTTTTTTTGTAATGGGATGGCATCAGACATGCAAGTCTATTTACCACATAAAGTTTTAACTCAATAATTTTTGTATATATTATGTTAAATATCTATTTTAGTATTTTGAGTAAATTTAATAATAGCGTCAAAAATTATCTTATCTGATTGAACTAAAAGTGAAGAAATATTGAGTGGAAGTGGGAGTGAAAGTTTTTCTCGTTTCTTTATAAATAAATCTTCATTTATCTCTAGGTAGTCGGTCTTATTTTCCTTTATTCAAGTTACCTCTAATGTTGTCTCTTCTTGGGGTTTGAGGACTAGGTCGGTCTTCAGAGGGATTTTCTCTAGTTCGTGAATTTCTTTCAGATTCGGGTACTCCCAAGGCAAATCTCATTCTTTGTCTTTCCCTTCGTTGTGGTTTTCTTTCAGGTTAAGGGTTGTTTCGGTTTTTTCTACTCCTTTTTTAAGAAGATTTTCTGTACTTGTTGTTTGGATACTAATTATATTACTTTTGAAGGTCTGTCCTTGTGTTCTGTGTATAGGGGTAACTGGTGCGCCCATACTTTCAATCTTTGATGTAACTGTTATATTAACTTCAGTACATATTTTGGTGATATTTTCTGTGTTATTAGAGTACTACATCTAGGGTCTTTAGTGTGGACCCTAAGTTCCGGAGACATTCTTTAAAATAGAGTTTTTTATAAGTCGTATCACCCTGTAGAACTGTGAAACCAGTTAGGTTTTTCGTTCTGTATTTGTACCCTGGTTTTAGTTCTATTAACATCTGGCTGCTGCATTAATACTTATTTTTCTTGTCCTTAAATCTATAATGGCCTTAAAATTAATTAAAAACTGACGACATTAACTGTTAATAACTCATATTTATGGTTATGCATTGGCCCTTGTGTGTCGAGGATGAAACCGTGGGCTAATGATTCTGTCCGCGGTCGTTTGGAGCTTGATTAGGCCTTTGGTAGCATACAGCTGCTTAGTGTCCTATTTTTGGGCAGTAATGACACTTTGGCCTGCCATCCCTTGTTCTTGTTGATGGGTAATACGTGTTTGCCTGCCTGCTTGCATTATCTGGACCTCGTCCTCTTTCTTCATAACGTCTTTGGGGGAATTGAAGGGTCTATAATTATTTGGATGGTAGTGGTTTCTGTTTCCATTTTCGCTGTAACTCACGTCAACTTGCCTTTGAGGGGAAGGATATCCTTCTCTCACATAATCGTCTTGTGGATAATATTCTTTTTGGTAACTTTCCCGTAATTTCTTTCTCGAGAAAAATAATTTTCTGAAGGTATGTCCCTGGAGACATGAAGCTCTTCTGCTTGTCGGCTTCGTGGAGTGAACAGCGATAGATTTTTCATCCCCCTTTGTATGCTTAACCCTTCGTCCATTGACATGTGATTGGCTATATCTTCTAGCCGTATGACAATATATTTAAATTTATCCAGTGTCATTTCTGATGCCCTGAGAAGTCTATATGGTCCATAAAGCTCGGCACAATTCCATTTTCGAAAAATTTTCGAAATTCCTTATGGTTCACTGTATTATCGTATTCGTAATACAAAGATTGAAGTTCATAGAAGTATAATTTTATCGACTCTCCTGATTTTTGCTTCCTCTTAAGTAGCCTCATTTCTGCATTCCATTTAAAATCATCGTTGTCAAATTCCTTAGAAAAGTCCTGTTTTACTAACTCCCATGTTTTTTGTGCATTTAAAACGTCGTCCTGATATCTTCGAAACAATATGTTAGATGCGCCTTCCAGAAAAGACCCAAAATAATTTATTTTCAATCCATTGTTCCATCCATTTTCAATAGCTCTCCGTTCGTACGTATTCAGGAATGTATGTACATTTACTGTTCCAGGGTTAAAAGTGGGGTGTGGTATGAACTGAGGCTTATCTGGTTTAGTATCCACAGTGGCTGCATGAATAAGAGTGGTGTCTGCCATCTTCCTATCTAGGTTCGTTCCCAGTGAAGATTTAGTTATAAGGCCTTTTGTTTCACATCTATTTGTTGGAAAATTTTATATCCGAGTATTTTGAGACCGTTCTGTAATTAAGTAGTTGGACACCGTCCTATTGTCAGACCATTGTAGTGCGGATGCCAAGAGGAACATCTTTTAGAAGCCAAGGAAGATAGTTTTGAAGGTCATATAAATAACTTGCCTCATTCAACATACCAAAAAATGCCCGCACTATTCATACTTGCATTGTATGGAATTGAGTTTTCTAACCTGTAATGAGAATTGTGATGATTTACCGTTCCATTGGTGTAAAACTTCAATTGATAATTATTATTATAAAAGTTGGGAATTATCTGATATTTCTATGTTACTACCTAAATACATATAAGGAAAGTGGCAATAAAGTAAATATTTATCTAAGAAAATTAAAAAATAACGGATATACTTTAAAAAAAATGTACGCATTTCCTATAAACATGTATTGAACTTTCACAAAATACTATCATTTAATTATCATTTTTTATTAAATAAATAAAAATAAAGAGCTTAGCCAAATATTTAGCTGGTAAAAACATCTTAAACAATGTTATCTTAGGTCGTCTTCAGTCGGTGGCAATGGTTTTTAAAGAGGCCATTAATCCCCTCAAAATGTTAATGGAAGTAATACTGGCAGTTTTTGAATAAATTTTTATGAAACATTTTTCAAGATTAGAGAATATGTTTTCTTTTTCCAATGCCAGACTATTGGCTGGTTGTATCATAACCGGTCAGAGAAAGAAAAGCAGGCAAATTTTTTAGAAGATACCATCCAAATTTAAATCATGTACTGCTAGAAATCGTCTTGAGTCTCTTCGCCCTGTTCTGAACCATATCTCTTTAGTCAAATACTTCTTAAAATAAATTTTTAAGACTAGAACATCTGTATCGTTGCAATCAATAATGCAGCATGAATGCCCCGAATTTTTGGCTAACAATATGTGCAATAAGATACGAGTATCAGCTTCTTTATGATTTGAATTTAAGAAATCATCTTTTGATATTTCAAAATTCGTCCCATATTTATTGATATTCGCGAATCCATCACTAGTTATAAATTAAATATGCTTTTGCTGAATGGAATTTTCAAGAAGTTGCTCTGACAGAAAATTTGTTAAACGTCTATTGTTAAATATCGAATAAATAAACAAGTTTCATTGTTGCGGAAGTGGTGTATTGGGTCGGTCAATTTCTATATCAATTGATTTCTGGGATCCTCTCTTTTGACGAGTTTTTGATAGAATGTTCTTTATAATGATCATATACCACATCAATCCTTTAAGCATTAAATTTATTTCTAAAAATAACGTTTACAAATACATTAGCATATTCTTTAAATGATATACAACTTTTGGACTTTCCCAAACCTTGGACTATTGCCATCCCATCAAAAATGTGACAAGTTTTGCCAGAGTCAATAGATGCAAGTAAGTGTCTTTGTGAGTAAATGCCATATTGTTCTAAAATATTTCCCAATGAACTCTTATTTGTGGAGGTGCCGAGATACCCATTTACTGTTAGATGCATCGGAGAGGCTGTCAGCTCAAACTTAACACAAAACGAAATAGGGTCAATAATATGTAACAACAAAAAGAGATTACAAATATTATAGCAAGAAATTGTACAGAAAGAGTCCATATATTAATTAATTTACAGGGTTCTAACTCAACTAGAAACTCAAACAATTTCCTTCTTGATTTAGAGATTTTATCTATCTGTTTTAATATGCAGAAAGACTATTATAAATTTAGATATATGTATAATATCATCCATGTTCTGTCATTGAGAATTTATTAAATTTAATATCAAAAATCTATTATTAAAACAATTTAAAGATAACAAGTACACCAAATCTATAGAGTACGCTCTACTAAAGAGTGCTCTCATTAATTGATGAATTTTGATATAGGAAAGGAACATGAACATTATCAAAGGAAATGTTTCCCTCATATATAAAAGAGTCTCTGTTTTATTTTGAAATTCATTAGACTTTACCAAAGTAGGTCAGTAACAGAGTCATGTTCATCCAAAAAAATTAAATAACAGAATTGATTGTGCTGAAATAATGAAGCTAATTCGATTTGTTATTCTTGATTTTTATAATACAAGAAATTGTTACACTTTCTTCGTAAATCACACATAGAGCCACTAACACTTACAATAAATTATCGAATACTATTGACATTGACATTTTCTCTACGATTTTATTGAGGTTATAGATGCACGTGAGGTTTATTTTTTATATTTGTAACACAATAGTCTTAGTCTAAATAGTCTTGATATTAATAGTATTAATATAAATAGTCCTAATATATATATATAGTCCTAGTACAGAGTCCTAATAAAAAAAAGTCTTAATCTAAATAGTCATAATATAAATAGTTATAATCTAAATAGTCCTTATCTAAATACCCCTAATCTAAATATTCCTAATCTGAATAGTCCTTATCTAAATAGTCCTAATCTAAATAGTAATGATCTAAAACAGTCCATATATGTTGACAAATCATGAAATACTTTACGTAGTATTTCTTTTATTTACTGTATAATATTGTTACAGTGCAACGTGCAACTCTTGTATATACAAATTTTGTAATAAACGAGTACTTCGCCTGTCAAATTAACCCTATCAGTCTCATATTTAAATTAAGATTTCAATGATATATTAAATAATATTAAGCATTTTTCAAGACTTAGTGGATATGTGGGATAACTCACTAAGTTGTATTACTATTCCTCGTACAAGTTGATCCAATTTTACAAAACTAATGGAGTAATGACATAAAATACCTTGAAGGTGTATTTATTATTGCAGAAGTTACATGTGTACTGATAGTAACATTTTCTAAATCCTTTTTTATATTTTTGCCTATCTTTCTTTTTAATTAACCTTTTATTCTCTCTTATTTTAGTAAAGTATATTTTTTTCAATAGTAATTGAAATAATAAACAGTATACTTATTTTAAAACGGTGAACAGGTAGGTGAAACGCAAGTAGCGTGGCAGCTACTGCCTGGAGTATTGTTGAGAACAATAACCTTATAAACCTATATTTACAGGTGTTACTAAAATCATACTACATATTTACAAAATATATAACACCACTAAAAACCAAAATACTGATGTATACCACTTTTCTACTGAACGGCTCATATATTTTAATTCCTGTTGTTTTAGCGAGAGCCAGCAAATGGGGACGACTACTAGGCTCGGCCAGCTTAGACTCTGGCTCAGAAACCTCCACGGCCCCACAAGCTTTCACCAGAAGTCTGAGCGCCAAAGATCCCAAAGAACGTCCGAGTTCATCATCATCCGGCAGTTCCGGCAGCCAACTCACTCCGGGCTCCGGAAACAAAATTTTCCCGAAGCTCCAAAAGGTTTCGGCGGCGTCCAGTCCGGGTATCATCAGACAGGACACCATCGACGAAATGGGGGAGGTGGATCCGCCGCATTCGCGGAATTTGTCGTTAAGGAAGATGCAAAGCTACGATTGCGGCTTGCGAGACCCGTCGATTGCCTCAATGTATCAAACAGCCGTCCCAGAAGCTATCGCGCCCGTAGAGTATAAGGAGCTCATGACTAACCTCATGGATTTTAAAGTAGGTTTTGTTATAATATTATAATACTTATTTATTTAAACAGTTCTCAAGAAGGAGTGGAAACAACGCTTAGCTTGGTTGTTGAGGTTCTCAGCATCCTCACCTTCCGAGACCTGCGACCGATCAACCGACAATAAAAAAAATTGAATAGTATTTGTATATTAATTCCTATTGATAACTTAAACAATAAAATACGTCATGAACATGGATACGTGGACGATATCTTTGCGATCATGAATTGTAACTTTGATGAAATTCCGGATTTTTAGAGATAACAGATAACAACTATTCCAATAGAATGTCTGAGTGAAGATATTTTATTATCTGAAACAAATCTAACTTAATTAGTATTAAAAAATAATTACGTACCTTTTAAAAGTTTTCCAATTAGATTGATCCAAAACGTGGAGAAAAGTATTGAAAAAGGGGGACAAGAAAATGTTTTCGTCGGTACGAATATAACATTATTGCCCTATAGGTAAGGGTACTTAGTAATTTAATATACCAAATTCTCCTTTTTTATTAATTTATCATTGTGTATATCTCGAACATTGCAAGCTTGCGAATTGTTTCAGTATTCATCCAGTTGCAACAATTTTTAATGTTTCAATAGCGATATTTTCATCGGAGAAAGCTTTAAAAAGAGACATTATCTTGCTCATTTCTTTTCAACAAAAATATGACCTGTCGTTGTTACATTGAAAGTTTCCCCAAAGTTTTCATAAACGATGATCAATCGATTTTATTTACATAAAACATTGTATTAGAAAGCACCATACTAATCTAATTTTTGATTTAGGTATACTATAAAATGCTTTAATAAAATATGACAAAAGTCGTTTGAAAGTGTAATTACATTTGATTAAAATTTAACAGTTTTATCCAATTTGGAATTGGAAAAAGGATTCTTTGAAGCATACCTTAATTTTTCAGATAGATAGATGTGTAGACTGTATATTTGTTGTAAATAGAGATGACGTCACGGATGTCTTCTTATAAATACAGAATAAATATTGTATTATTTCACTTTTTTATTCAACACAAACAACATTAACTGGCATCGTTTACCATAAAAGAATATTTCGCAATTATTTTAATATTTAATTTGGTTTACGAATGCTTGTTGTGCATAATTTTATTAAAAGTTCTAAAACTGAGAATAAAAAAATAATTTAGGTTTAAATATGTTGTTACTTGACGAGAGCTTATTTGATAATGTTTAAAAACTAAAACTTTTGCAAGAAGTTCTTACTATGCGGCTGTGATTGGTATGTATTTTATTATCGCCGCAGTTAAAAGATGTATTCATATTTCATTGTTGCCAATTTTGAGGTGTATTATGCCCTTTCGCTTTTTGACTTCAAACAATCTTATGAGTAGATATCAAATATTATGACTGTTTCAAAATATGAGAGTTTAAATTCATTTAAAATCAAATCTGTGATGTGTTAGGTCATAAATGAAACTCGTTCTTTAATGTCAAGATGTAGATTGTCTTTATTCATGACCTGTCGTCATAGACAGCCGAGAGCGCTCTATTACCAACCCTAAGGATAGTTCTAGGCATACTTTTATGATACATGTATTACAAAATCTTTTCATTTCAAAATAAATGAATATCAGAGGAGGAAAAACTGTCTTTAAAACGGGATAGAGTAACAAATTTAAATGTGACAAGTTCTTGATGGATTGGCGTATGCAGCTAGTCGTAAATTTTATTAAAACGAATTCAATTTTGTTTTTATATAATGTAGGCAAATTCAGTTGTTAAATCTTAATAACATTGTCAATATTTTTACAGGTAGACGTAAAACTAGAAATTCAAAAGGTGAATCAGAAAGTCAATCGTATCGAAGAAATGATAACCGAGATTCTAAAAAGATTGGGACCAGACAGCGGTTCGAGTTCCCAATCACCAAACGAGACCGAGTCCAAAAAGTCTTCCAATTCGCCACCCGAAAGGCCTACGGACCTCCTGCCGAGATCGACAGAGGGCACTGGTCTAGGGTCTGTCATACTCAAAAAACGAAGATCGAAAACGAGAATCAAGGGATCTGCCCCTCAGGTAAACTATTTTTTTATTAATACTATCAAGTAGACGTATGGACAAATCATGGCCTACGGGTTACAGATGTAAGATTTATCCGGTGCGCCATTTAATTTTCGCTGCGTATTAATATGGTCGGCCAAATTTGTAAAAATGTTAAAACTCAGATTGGTATTAGTTCAGTCTATCGCACTTTCATAATTTTAGGTCACTAAAGGTGGTAGAAATGTATTTTTTGTTATAGTAATCCATAACACCTAATGTAAAAAATTTAATATTAACATGGTTTATTGCGCAGTAGGTGGCCGTGATAAATAGGCGGCCATGCTTTTGACAGATAAGGTTTATATTGGTAAACTACATTGAGTTACTGTATAGTAAACCAGCAAACAAAGATATTCTTATGTAAAACATTTCTTGTAAGCATTTGCATTAAACAATTTGAGAAAAATGGAATGCTTTGAAAAGTACAATTTATGTAAATACTGTAAAGAGTAGAGTCAAGTAAAAATATGTCATCGAACATTAATATATTTAACGAATTAAATGGAAGATTGCGACCAGGAAGCGTTAGAGTCGAATGGTTTGTTTACGAGACTACAAGAAAGTCTGCTGAAGATGTTAAGTAAATATGGTCTTTTGCCTAAAAGAGATTTGAACAAAAGTGTTTCAAAATATTACATATATGTCTTAAAATACAGAAATCTAATTAATTCGTATCTTTCCTATTCACCATAAAATCTTACTATGTTTGTACATTCTACGTTTTTTGAAATATAATTTGTTAATGCATAATAATTAAAAAAAATTGTGTTTTCTGTTTAATGAAATTTTATAGCGAATAATAAATAATAATGTTAATTCTTATAGAAATTTTTGCATTATTCACAGGTATATCTACATTATTTAATGGTTGTAGATCATATGGTTACGTTTTCAACTGTCAAAATTTTTCACTTAAATATCGTGGCGCCTCGAAAAAAAATTCCGGAAATATTTTTAGTTGCCATGGTGACTAGTCAAAATTAAGGCATCTTATTGGTTGAAAAGTAGAGGTGTAAAATTTTCCTGTAAATGCAATTAAATTTCCGTTACTGCTTTATGCAGTTCTTTGACCTTGGTTGTCGTTACTCTACATCCCCTCCTTTGGGATTTGGCATTGTAGTCCCCTCTTATAATGAATTTATTTCCTAATTTGTTTAAAATATTAAGATAATGTTTAATTTTTCGTATTATATTTCGGCGGACAATATATTGCTGCCATGGTCAATTTCTAATTATTTGATTTGTTTTCATTGTTATGCTAGTTACTTTATTTTCTAGCATTTGCACGCTTGTTTTTATAATAATTTAAATTATTTTTACCAATTACTGCACTAAATTTAATATAAGAATCTTTGGTTAAATGTGTTTCAGATATGAAGTATAATATCTATGTTTTGTATATCAAGAACTACCTGTAACTCCTACAGGTTTTTTAAATTGCTATTTATATTCCAGATTACAATTATGATGTTCTTTTTGTTTATTTAAAGCCTTCCGACGTGAATGGTACTGATACGTGATATTCTTCAAAAAAATCGTTCAAATGTTTGTTCCATTTTAACCATGATTGACAATAGTAGTTTATTAGTAGTTTCTTCGTTTATTACTTCTTATGTTCAACGTTTGTATATAGGATATTTGTTCAGTGAGAGGTGTGTATTGTTTTGAAACCTTTTCTTTTTTTGAGCTATTTGTTGATTAGTGTTGTGCGGCGTTTTTGGTATTCTTTCGATACTTCAAATTCTCTATGGTTCGCGGGATGTTCTAGCCTGCAATTCACTTATTTTGGTTTTATATTTATTAATTTAGTGCACTTTTGCCTGCGCACTTTACACATTTTGGTTCTCTTGCGCAATATCCTTTTGTGTACGTATTTATACAACTGACCCAGCTACACCGTATTTAGCCTTTTTATCGATTCAAGCATTTGTATGGTTTTTATTTAATAAATCTGTTTAATATCTTCTTTGTCATCGAAGGTGGGCATGAAAATCGAGCTACCCATTTTCATTGTTTCATACACTCCGTTTTTGTGATTATTACTGAACTGAATACGCAAAAAACAATAGTAGTTTACCTAACAAGTGCGGAAAATAATACTTTTTCGCACGCGATTGCAGATGGGGCCGAACGACGCGTCAGCGGAATTCGGCTATTTTTTCTACTAGCGTGCGAAAAAAAACCATAAGTTAACATAAAGAAACACTTATTATTAAATACATATCAACAAATTAATTATTCTTAATATTAATATTGAGCGTACAATTTGTAGCATTCTGCAAATTAATTGCAGAGGCTAAAATGTTTTCCAATGAAGTCAGATTTCGGTTTTCCACTGCTTTATCATCACTAATTGTTGCAACCGTGACGATGGGAACTTAAATGGAGGAGGTCATTTTGGAAGGCTTTACTGGTGACAGCTGCTGACTAGTGGAAGGGCCAGCGACATCTTCATTGAAGTTTAATATTTTATTCGATAGGCCCTCTTAGAAACTTGGTGAACTTTCTACATAACCTTCTGCGTCGCTAAAAGATTTTTAACCTCCGAGGCGTTTAATATTTGTTATTCCTTCTCCGGAATCTGCAAGCATTGTGGCGGCAGAACGTCGGAAACTGTAGCCCGTATATAATTCAGGATTTGGAAGCTTCAGATAACTTTTTTGTCTGGGATATTTATCAATATTTTCTTTGTCATCAATATGATCTAAAGACATCTTTGTTAATTCTTCTCGCCTACATGCGCCCGCCAAACCAAAAATCGTAGCGACTTTTATATGAAGATAAATTTTGTCAGGCGCTTCATTTATAAACTTAAAAATTTCTTCTTTTGAGAAAATGTTTGCCCTTTTTGCTCTAAAATCCAATGTTTTGTTTTTTATATATGTCGCAACCTTGAAAAACTTAAATCAACGTCTTTTTTGAGTTTAATTACACTTTTTAACATTGAGTACCTGGACCGAAGAGTGTTTGGCTTGCATATTTTGAAAATTTCAGCGAAATAAGCCAAAAAAGTATCCTTTAAAAGTTTTAATTTCCTTATTCTAGCACCAGTTTTCAAAGAAAATATATTCCTTTTCATACCTGTAACGGGATTTTGATGGTAGTAGATCCAAGTTTACAGTTCTAGCCGCTTCCAAAACTGACTCTGACAAATCTTCGTCTGAAGAATCCATGAAAAATTATCTTCTAGAAAAAGATACAACAGTAAAATTGGTTTTGACATGGTAGTGTTTTGACTGACAGGTTTATTTTTTCTTTGTTGCTACGGTGATTCAAAGTGACAAATAAAAAATGTCAGACATTTATTATTATTTGACATTCATTTGATGAAGCTTATACCAGTGCCATTAAAAAATTACTGAAACATACGTTTTTTTTATTAAAAATTATAGCAAAATTCTAATAAATTTCTTAATTTTTCAGTCATTCTGTAAACTACAATCATACAAATATATATTTTAAATATTCAAATGTCAGTTTACTCCCCAAAAACTTAACTAATTTACTAGTGCGGATAAAAGTTTTTTCCGAACTAGTGCGGAAAAGTGACTTTTTCAACACTAAAATAAGTGCGGAAAAGTGGACTTTTCCAGACGCTAGTAGAAAAAGATATTAAAGCAGTTTACTGTATCTTAATTTAATTGTAATTCTTACATACTTTTTAATAAAGGACTAGCCTACTTTGTCTTTATATATAATTATTGATTTATCATGTTTTTATTATTATTGCAGGTCCCTACACCTTCTAGCGGCAAGATGACGTCACCGGATAGTGCCGCAACAAGCCCAACGGAAACCACGAAAATGTTAGACGAACCTGTACAAACCCCGTCCTCGCGAAAATCAAAGGACTTTCTTTAACGTTAGCGAAACACATTTATCTAGGATATTCATTGAAGCTATTATAGTGAGCCTTTCGTAAAATTTTTCAAACAAAAAACAAGACTCCTCGTTGAAAGTACAATGAAAGTACAACTCAAATTCTTAGTACTAAAGGATTCAGGTTAAGTGAAAAAATATCTGGTGGTTACTATATGCAAACGCCCGGTAGAGAATATTGATTGAAGTCCATATATAATTAGATTACTTATAATTTATGATTTTAGGATATTTTTCGATTATAAAACTTTTATTTGAAAGAGTAACAAACATTTAAAACTGTCAACAGTAAGGTAACTTTAAGCATAAAAGGATTTTTAGATTAAAATCAGTTGGGAATTAATATCAGTTAGGATTCTTGGATTATTTCAAACAAATAAATTTGTCAAATGAATCCTTTTTAGGTTATTTATATAATTTTAAGTTTATAGCATTAATAATTGGGGAAGGTTAAAGCATCATAAACACGAGAAATGAAATTTCTAACCGAAAATTATTTTTTAAAAACTTTTATTTTGCTTAAAATACAATAAATATATATGTTGATGGTTTGAATGCTAAATAGTAACTTTTTCTTAACTGAATAAACTACTTTTATATAAACAAGCTATTCTAAAATGCTAACTTTCCAAAATCGTATCTTCTATATATTCTTCTATAGTATGGGTGATATAACTCCTCCCCCTGAAGATCTAGGTTCCGAGGGCTAACGAGGAAGATGGACATCTTGTAGGTTTAAACTTTCTTCTGTCCCTCTTGGATTTTCTTTAAGTTTCTTCCATCTTTTAAATAGCAAGATGATAAGGATGAAAACTAATATAATATAAATATTAATAGTCCATGAGGTTGGTACAAATGGAATGGTTTTGGATTCGAAATTTGGTTGATTTTGAATCATGTTTTCTCGTAGAGTTTGAAAGTCATCTAGATTGATGGGTTGCAATTTGACACTGGGAATAGACTATTCTTTTTCAGCAATTTGGTCATCTATTTTGGGACATAGAATTGGTTAATTTTCGAATGAATTTGACTCAGCATTAACAATGGTTTCTTCCTCAGTTATAATTTGACAATTTGTGGGAATTACTGCTAGAAAGGTTCCAAACAGCTTAATTATTTCTTCTTGAGAATTACATTTAAGGGTCAGCATAATTTCTTTGGGTAGGACCAAAATCCATTGATTCGTTTGTTCTAACCTCGTGAATGAAGGGCGTAATACAGCTGTGGATACGTGTGGGCATGCGAAGGTGGTTTCGTAGTTTAGAAGTTGGATCTCGCAAGAGCTGTTCTGATTTACTTTTCTGAGACTGGTTGGGTCACAAATATAATTTTGGCTGGACATCTTAGTGCAGGAGTTACTCGAATAAGCATAGTACAATTTATTTTGTACAACATATTTATTTTCCGGGTTAATCGCCTTGAACTGACCTTTTTCAAAATAGTTATAGGATATAAATTATATAGGGTTTAATCTACAGGTATAGTTATTGGAATATGCAATATATGTTATTTTATTATTAGAAAGAAAGCAGGATATTTTTATAATCTTTTGCAGAAATAATACATTACTTAAGCTTAAACTAACTGGTATTTCTTTTTTATTATAATCTTTAAATACGGTTTCCAAAATTTTGAATAAATCTTTGATTGTAATTATGCTAGGATGTAATACTCCAAGTTGTGCAAATGATATCGAGTTTTCAATATCTTGCAGTATTGAATTTAATAACTCATACATATTAATAATTTGGATAATTGTATCTTTTATACAAATACTATTTTCCCATTTAAATTGGTCTTGTACCAATATGGTTATTGTATCAATTTTACTAGCTAATAAATCTTGATTATGTTTGATTATTTTTACTATTTTTGTCATTGTCTTTTGGTATGTTTATGTCCACTATTGGGATTTCGTCTAAATTTACAATCATGGGTATATCGTCTATTTCTCTATTAGATATATTATCATGTAGTTCAGGGAGTTTTGAAGTAGATGGGGGTGGTGTATTAAGTTTTCTGTTAGAAGGGTTATGATCAAATGTAACGGGAGGATTGTTATAATTTGTTGATTCATTTATTATATCATCTAAGCTATCCCAAAAGGAATTTGTCTCTTTTGTATAAATTTCAAAGTTTTAATTTGACAATTTGTGGGAATTACTGCTAGAAAGGAACAGCTTAATTATTTCTTCTTGAGAATTACATTTAAGGGTCAGCGTAATTTCTTTGAGTAGGACCAAAATCTATTGATTCGTTTGTTCTAACCTCGTGAATGAAGGGCGTGATACAGCTGTGGATACGTGTGGGCATGTGAAGGTGGTTTCGTAGTTTAGAAGTTGGATCTCGCAAGAGCTGTTCTGATTTACTTTTCTGAGACTGGTCGGGTCACAAATGTAATTTTGGCTGGACATCTTAGTGCAGGAGTTACTCGAATAAGCATAGTACAATTTATTTTGTACAACATATTTATTTTCCGGGTTAATCGCCTTGAACTGACCTTTTTCAAAATAGTTATAGGATATAAATTATATAGGGTTTAATCTACAGGTATAGTTATTGGAATATGCAATATATGTTATTTTATTATTAGAAAGAAAGCAGGATATTTTTATAATCTTTTGCAGAAATAATACATTACTTAAGCTTAAACTAACTGGTATTTCTTTTTTATTATAATCTTTAAATACGGTTTCCAAAATTTTGAATAAATCTTTGATTGTAATTATGCTAGGATGTAATACTCCAAGTTGTGCAAATGATATCGAGTTTTCAATATCTTGCAGTATTGAATTTAATAACTCATACATATTAATAATTTGGATAATTGTATCTTTTATACAAATACTATTTTCCCATTTAAATTGGTCTTGTACCAATATGGTTATTGTATCAATTTTACTAGCTAATAAATCTTGATTATGTTTGATTATTTTTACTATTTTTGTCATTGTCTTTTGGTATGTTTATGTCCACTATTGGGATTTCGTCTAAATTTACGATCATGGATATGTCGTCTATTTCTCTATTAGATATATTCTCATGTAGTTCAGGGAGTTTTGAAGTAGATGGGGGTGGTGTATTAAGTTTTCTGTTAGAAGGGTTATGATCAAATGTAACGGGAGGATTGTTATAATTTGTTGATTCATTTATTATATCATCTAAGCTATCCCAAAAGGATTTGGTCTCTTTTGTATAAATTTCAAAGTTTTAATTTTCTAGTGGTGTTTCGAAATTTTTGTGTAATTTTAATTTTTTAAACCTAGTTTTATTTCTGTTAGAGTAAAAATTATTTTTGAATCTTGTTCTTTTTCTATTAAAGTTTGTATATTTTTTAAATTTTATTCTCTTTCTGTTACATTTATAAATTCTTGGCTTTTTCATTATATTTTTAATTTTATTTCGTGCAAATTCTTTTTGAATATATGAAATTATTTTAGAAAACTTTCTATTGTTTAAATACTTGAACTTTATCTATTTTTTGATCCAATTTAGGATATGACTCAATTAACTTTTGTTGAATTATTTTATTTACAACACGTTTGTTTACATCCAAGGATGCTATTTCTAAACTGTTAGGTTTTGTTTTAATCTGGTTTGAATTTGCATCTTTATTATTACATGAATCAATATTGTTTATTTCTAAATTAAAAATTTCTTGTTCTACAAATTTTTCTACCAAAATTGTCTTTATTTTAATTATTTGCTGAGTTCTGGGTTCAGTTGAAACTATGTTATTATTGTTAGAGTAATTGGAAGCATCAACATGATAATAAAATGGTATACTTGCAAATGGGGGTAACAATACATCTTTGTTGAAAATATATATTTGCTTGCAATACTTTAATAATATCTAAGCCTATTAAGCCATTAAATACATTGTAAACCTTAAATAAAAAGAATTTTAATTTTCCATTATTATTTAGATTAAAAATTTTAGAAGCATTTATATTTACACTAAGTGTATGTGCTGATTTTTGGAAAACTGTAGTCACTACAAATGAATGGTTCATCTATTATATCATTTGGGTAAAATCGTTCAGCTACTTCAGGGTTAATAAATGATTTCTAAGATCCTGTATCCACCAAAATGTTTACATTATATAGGGTAATTTACTTAAATCCGCACAATTTATTGAAATATGTGCGAGATTTTGTTGCTAGTTATTTTGTTCTGAGGCCTTTACCGAAAATTTGGCGTTTGACCTTTATTATCATTAACTTCTTCATGATCATTATATTTATTAATATATTGATTTACAGGGTTTTCAATCATTGAATTATATAGAGGTTCTATTTAAGAGTTAAATAACTCTTCGGAGATAAAATTTGGTGCCTGACCCGCCAAATTTCTAAAATAATTCGAAGGTCCTTGTCTCGAATAATTTTGTGCAGTATTCCTAATTGATACTGATATAGGTGTAGGGTTTTGGTAAATTTGTTTTTTGATTTGGTTTAAATACATTTGAATTCTTATTTTGATAATTCTGTCCCAAAACTTGGGCATTACTTGAGTAATTACGTTGTATGGGTCTTAAATTTATATTAAAAGGTTAAGACGGAAAATAATTTTTTGTTTGCAGAAAAAATTATTAGGTGTGTTAAAATTATTTGAAAAATTTTTATTTTGATTCGGTGGAACATAATTATTGTTATTATATTGGAAATTTGATCTTTGTATTTTGTACTGGTACATTTCGAGAAGAATTTTGAATTTGGAAAATGCGAGAAGGGTTTTGATTTTGAAAATTGCCAGAAGAATTTTGCAAATAATGAGCATTACCTTCTTCTAAAACAAATTGCAAAGCCTCACTTAATGTGGTTGGCTTCATGCATCTTATTGTTGTCCCTCAGGGTTCTTTTAATTCTGAAGAAAATGTTTTTAATGTTAAATTTTGATATAATAAAATTCTCGTTTCAAATTTTTTGCTGCGTATGTTATTTCGTGTATGTTAACATAACTACATAATAAGTTTAATTTATGTAAACATCTATCATAATAATTCTGTACCAATTCATTTTGATTTTGTCTTAACATTACAAGATCTCTGTTTAAACAAACTTCATCTCTTTGATCAGAGTAATTTTCAGTTAAACTATTTTTTAAATCGTTTCAATTTGCACAATTTTAAATATTAACTACCGTTTTAGAATTATCCCTTAACCTGTTAACCGGGGAAATCCTTTTCTAATTACGCAACATATAACGGGCGCGTCTTTTTCCACTAAGACGTGTCATTACGTCACGCCCGGAGAATGTAATTTCATATTACTATATTTTTTTATTCATAATTAAAATAAATGAAAAATCGTGAAATATATATTTAATTGTTTATTAATATTTATGAAATACAATGAAAAAAAAAAAAACAAAGTTTCAAACAAATATAAAAAAATACCGGCACATGCGCAAACATCATCAATCTCGTATACAATTTAGATAAAAATCAACAAATATTAAAAACATTCGAAAACATTATCAATCTCGTATATAATTTAGATACAAATCAACAAATATTAAAAACAATTACGAAGCTAGTAAAAGCACAAAACACAATAGGAATACTGAATAAAAAAGAGATCAAAAATATAGGTAGGTACAATTATATAAAATTCAAAACTCAATTTCTGTGTGATATATTTTAAAACAATTATTGATACATAATGCTACAGCACAATCAGGACACCAGTATGTGGAGTTGCTGGTTGATGGTTTTGGGTGGGTGCTAACAATATTATTTTTAACTATTTTTTCTACACATTCTATCAAAAAGTGTAATCGATCTAATTGACCTCTATCTATCCTTTTTGTACAAAATGTATGCGTTTAGGCCGCACATATCAAGTAATCGTAGAAAAATTTTTTTGTAATTTTTTTTTTATCCTATTGCGAGCAGCCGTGTAGGCCACAATAATTCCATCACCCAAATCTACACCACCCATATTCTTGTTGTAATCCAGGATAATGTTCGGTTTTTCTTGTCTTCTTCCTCTGTTTTCTATCATTGTCCTTTCGTCATTATGAATAGAACTGAGCATCAATACGTCTTTCTTATCCTTCCACTTTAAAACCATTAGTTTGCCTTTGAATCTTACGATATGTTAATTTGTTTCCAATTTTTTTATTTCACTGGGGATTCCGACTCTGTTTATTCTCATTGTTCCAACAATGTTTGTATTGTTTTGACACAAGACTTCAGCCAAAGGAATTGAAGTATAGAAATTATCCAAGTAAATCCTATACCCTTTATTCAGTAAATCATGTGTTAACTCCAAAAAAAATTCTTGATGATTGTTTTTCTTGTGGGTAGTTCGAACCATAGTTTGTGTCCTTTCCTGTGTATAAAATAATGTTTTGGACGTATCCAGATTGACTTTCACTCAAAATGAATAACTTCATGCCAAATCTAGCTCGTTTCGTTGCTATATATTGTTTCCAGGACAAATTCCCTTTCCACAATAAAAGAGACTCGTCTACACATATGTCTCGTTCACAAACATAAAATGTTTTAAACTTTTGTGACAAATTATTGATGATTGGATCTATTTTGTATGTTTTTCTATGAGATACGTTAGGATCAAAACTTAGATTATCTGCAAAATGTAAAAACTTACACAATAATCCAAATCTGTTTTCGCTCATAGTTTCGTAAAAAAAGGGTGTTTCAATAATTATTATTGGCAAAAAATTGGCCGGCATACAAATTTGTTTGTTCCGTAATTGTTTTTATTAGGTCGTCATCTAAAAACTTCTCTAAATAAAACACAGGAACTTTTTTTGGAGGAGTATTGAACATTTTTCCCGGCTGTACAGTGAAGGGAAATGGTGGTCTCTCGGCATTTTGAGGCACCCATTCTTCACTAATGTGTCTAACACTAACTTCTTCATCATCTTCACTCTCAATGTCGCTCAAATCTGTGTCATAGTCATGACCACTATAAGAGGATTCCGATGAGGAACTCATTATACGTCTCCTTCTTTTACTTGCCGGTATATTTATTTCGTCATCGCTGATATCGCTCTCACTCATTTTGATGGTAACTAAAAAAATAAAAAAATATATATATAAAAAGTTGGAAATATAAATAAAATATAATACGAAACATTTTTCATAGCCATTGTATTTATTTGTAAGGATTTAATTGTAAAATAAATAATAATAGTGCAAGTACGTACCCGTCACTGTATCACTGCTCACACGAAACACGCCTTATCACTCGCGGTAGCGAAATCATACTGAATCCATCCGCGTATTAATTTCAAGTCAAGACATGTATGAATGACGTATTACCATAGTAGTAGTAAAATATAAGTCCCGCCCGTTCCAGGGCGCAATATAAATATCGGGGACGTATTCATATGTCCTACCCGTACCCGATATTGTTTACTTTTGACGTATTTATACGTCCCGCTCGGTTAACAGGTTAATTTTGAAATAGTTGAATTCAATAAATATGTATTTTGAAAATTTTCTGGATGTTCTGTATCATAAAATTGTGTGAGCAAAGATTCACTCACTGCTAAAAATCTACTTAAATCATTAGGATTTCCATCAAATTCAGGTATACAATTAAAAAATTCAGGTTTAAAAGCCATATTTAATTCTTTTAAATTATTGGTTCCTTGTAAATTATTTGTTACTTCTTGTTCTTGTAAATTATTGGTTACTACTTGTAAATTATTGGTTACTACTTGTAATTTATTGGCTATTGTTGGATTAGTATCTGAATCTGAATCAAGATCAGCTGAAGGTGAATCGATTTTTAATTGTAATAAAGATTTCTCAAATTCGTCAAAAGTAAAATCTGCCATAAATTGTACTTACAATAAAAGAGTAACTATCTTTATTTAATAGTCCCAAAAACGTCACTGGATATGCGATGCTGTCTTTACCAGTTCGTAAATCTTGTAGATTTGGGCGATGTGTGTCCCAAGTCTTAAAGTCTTCTAAAACAGCGTTACAATTAATCACCAACAGTTTGTAAAATTATTCACCAACAGTTTTTTGTTTTATTTTAATGGAAAGTTCGTAATTCGGCTAATCGGTAACACGAAAAATCGATCCGTTCGATACGATTCGATCCCAAAATATCCTACTGACTGCGCCAGAAATAAAATCTCTAACCGAAAATTATTTTTTAAAAACTTTTATTTTACTTAAAAAAAAACTATATTAAATAATTTTATGAGTTGATTATAGTATTTAAAGAATTATTTTAGAAACGATTTTGATTCTTAGTTCAAATATTCCAAAAAATCTATTAATATTTAACTAAAAGTATATGAAATTAATACAATAATGAAATAATCATTGAAAGAATTAATATCTATCTTTTGACAGATTTTAGTGTTTGTGTTTGGCCAAACGCCTTTAAGATGAGACTTTAACTATATCGATAGATCCATCACGTATGCGTTTCGTTTAATCTGAATCCTCTATCTTTTAAATCAAGTGTTCTTATGGTGATGAGGAGCAAGAAGTAGGCTGCATCAGAGATTTGATTTAGCCATTTTGAAAGCCAGTGTATATATTAGTAATTAGTGTACTTTTTTTTTTCGAATCAAACTGCATGATTCATTAATTATACAAGTAAAACGACATTGTTGTCATAGGTACTGATTATAGAAACTAAATCTTGCAAAATAGCAAAGTTTTACTTTCAAGAGCTTGTATTTCTATTTCTCTATTACAATATGTCATCAGAATTTTTGTTAAGTAAAATTCTGGGTATAGGCTACTTATTTATCAGTAGATACGTCTTTAAATTACTGAATTTTTAACAGGATTTAACTGGTCTCTTAACTAGTCTTTTATCTCTTAACTGGTCATTTAACTGAAATTTTTACTAATATTTTAAATGATCTTTTAACTGATTTTTAACTGATCTTTTAACTAATCTTTTAACTAATCTATTAACTGATCTTTTAACTGATTTTTTAACTGATCTTTTAACTGATCTTTTAACTGATCTTTTAACTGATCTTTTAGCCGTTTTTTAACTGATTTTTTAACTGACCTGGTAATTAATATTTTAACTGATCTTTTAACTGATCTTTTAACTGATTTTTTAACTGATTTTTTAACTGATTTTTTAACTGATGTTTTAATCTTAACTGATCTTTTAACTGATCTTTTAACTGATCTTTTAACGGATCTTTTAACTGATCTTTTAACTGATCTTTTAACTGATCTTTTAACTGATCTTTTAACTGATCTTTTAACTGATCTTTTAACTGATCTTTTAACTGATCTTTTAACTGATCTTTTAACTGATCTTTTAACTGATCTTTTAACTGATCTTTTAACTGATCTTTTAACTGATCTTTTAACTGATCTTTTAACTGATCTTTTAACTGATCTTTTAACTGATCTTTTAACTGATCTTTTAACTGATCTTTTAACTGATCTTTTAACTGATCTTTTAACTGATCTTTTAACTGATCTTTTAACTGATCTTTTAACTGATCTTTTAACTGATCTTTTAACTGATCTTTTAACTGATCTTTTAACTGATCTTTTAACTAATCATGAAAATGCTCTTTTAACTAATCCTTTAACTAGTCTTTTATTTGTTCTTTTAACTAGTCCTTAATCTGGTTTTTAACTGGTCTTTTAACGGGTCTTTTAAAATGTCTTTTAACGGGCCCTTTAACAGGTTTTTTAAAAGGTATTGTAACAGGTCTTTTGATTTAAATTACTTGCAAGTTATAAAAACTTCAATCAATCATTGTTCTTCACAACAAAATAAAATTTATCAAATTGAGTAAAAACCAGGTGAATTAAATTTGTAATAGAGAATATGTAGTAAATACAGCTTGGCCTTAAAAAATAAGAAAATATATTTCCTATTTTAACATTAGGTGCTGACATTTTCATTCACACTAAATAGTTATAAAATACAGCAGTAATAATTATTTAACTAACAGGAATTTATTAAAATTGTAAAATAACAAAGCAATAATGAGATCCTAAACTCGTATGTTTTCATAAAAACTAATAGAATAAAAAATTCGCCTCACTGTCTGTAAAAATTATTTTCTTAACACTGAAATCTCATTTATATTTAAATGAGAGATGCTACTAGATTTGAGTTTGCTTACAAAACTACGTAGAAGCAGAAATATTGTAGAAATAAAAATTTTAAATGACTTTTAGAATTTTTGTCTGGATGGTGTTATGAAATGATCAAATAAAAAGAAAACAATATTAAAATTTACAAATATACTAAGTTCTTTTAGTTTTAATCAAAATATATTTATTTATTCTTATATAAATTGTTATATTTTTATCTAGTTGAGTTTTTCTGAATTTTAATGTCTTCATTTGGAGAATTGACAAGAAAAATAATTCATAGCCTTTTTTGCTTTGTAAAAAATTATAAGTACGTACCTGTTTGTAGCCTGGATGTAGCAACATTTCCTGAAAAGAAAAAAAAATGTGAAAACACCTTGTTTATTTTGAAGACCCACAAATAGCCCGGGGCTTTCAGCAGACACGCCACTGTGTCACTGAACAGTTCAATAAAATAGAAATGTAATCAATGTCAAAAATGTTTTATAAATATCATAATAATATGGCATAGACGGCATACACAATGAAATTAAAGTTAAAAAATATAAACTTTTATACATATAGTCATCTGAAAAGTTTATATGTTAAATTATGAGCAGTTCTTTTCTTCTTTTTTAGTTTTGTATGGGCTCAATCCTTGCGGATTATTTACCCATAATTATGAGCAGTTTGATACATTAAATTTGTCAGCAATGATTTCATATAATCATAATTGATTATTTCATAACACTTTCATTGTTTAACAAAAAGCAAAGTACGTAGTTGCTAAATACGTTTTTTTATATATATTTGTGGAGTTTTTACTTGCGAAAGACTGATGTAAATATTCAATAACGCTGTTTATAGATATCTAAATTAATTTCTAATTTGACCCATAAGTGGTTATAAACGAAGATCAATTATATTATTAGGATGTATATAATATTTAAAAAACCTTTAAAAGTTGTAGGAAAATTTGCTTCTATTTATATTATACTCAGCTTTACGGAAAAATACATTTAATAATTTTATGGTGAAGAAATTAACAATATACAAATGTTGGCATTTAAAAGGGACGATGATATGTAAAAATCTCAAATAACGAAGAATTTAAACTTTTCTTTACAGCTAGTTATAAATATGCCATGGAGCAGAAAAATTTTAATAAAGCGTGAAAATGTGATTTAAATGAATGACTAGAATATTTTGCATCAAATTTATTTATATTAATACCTTATCATTGACATAAAACGGAGTGAGCTGATTGGCTAATCTCCCTTTTCGTAAAAAAAGTATATGGTTATTTCTTTCTTCTTATTGTTATATTGGCGGTTTATAACTTCTAAACATGCCTTTTCCGTGTCTTAAAAACCTAAGAAGACGATTAGTACTCTTCCAGATATACAGATATAATTTTGGACCTTGTGTGGTGATCTGAATCCACTCCATCTACAAACTTCGATTCTTTTGTTTTGGCCTTTTTTAGGCCTAATTTTATAAAAAGGAGCTCTTATACTAATTAGGCATTCCCAGGTCCGACGAGAGGGGGACAGGATGGTAAAATCTCCGGAGTCCAGCAGCTTTAGCTAAGGACCAGTGGCGGCTCGTGGGGGTGTTCACAGTGACAGAATATAGGTATCAGTACAGCTGTATGAAAAAAACTTTTATTATTTTAGAAATTTTATAATATACCTTTCTAAACTACGTACATTTTTTACTTATATCTGTATTGGGATCTATATTCTGCTACTGTGAACCCCCAAAATTTTGGTCACAAGCCGCCCCTGCTAAGGACGTTTTTTTTAAGTTCGCAAGAAAAGGGAGGACTTAATTTACGAAAAATACAAGCTGAGGTTTTTTCCCTTTCGCAAATCTGTCTTATAATATATAAGGGGTCCTTGCTAGTGTTTGATCCCGGTATTATAAGTAACCGACAATTTGAGCATTCGCAAATTTCCGAAGCGATTCGATTAATGTGATATTAAGTAACCGACGAGTCGGGCATATTTGTCGGGTATATATTTGGAGAACTATAAAAATGGTATTTAGTAACCACGCTTGCATAATAACTTAATAAAAATACAATGATTAATACAAATGCCTATATTAGTAGTACAGTACAGTCAAAGTAGAATTTTTCATTTGTTTCTTCTTGAGTTACTTCTTCTGCTTTGTATCTCCTATTGACTGACCTTTTAAAACACAGGTATTCAAAGAATGTGTAGCTTTATTCATATGAACCTTTTCACATTATGAATGTCTCTCTAGTAATCTTCTTTTGCCTGTAATGCCAGTTTTTCGTCGACTTATGGCTGTCGGCTGAACAGCAATCTTAGTTCCCCTTCTCGTAATTTACTGTTGGATGATCTTTGACCTTTATACTTGAAAGAAGTGTGAAGTCTACTCAGCAAAGCAGGAATGGATATCCCATACTTGATCTGTGTGTTGCTCCCACCTTGCCCTT
Source organism: Psylliodes chrysocephalus (assembly GCA_927349885.1). NCBI lineage: Eukaryota > Metazoa > Arthropoda > Insecta > Coleoptera > Chrysomelidae > Psylliodes > Psylliodes chrysocephalus. Next base: position 6,191,224 of record OV651827.1, on the reverse strand, counting down.
AGTTCTTTATTTTTTCCTGGCGCATCTAACGACTCAGTGGTATCCTCTTCAACGATTTGGAAAATATCATCACCATCGTTATTACTAGGGTTGGTTTTCGCTGATATTCTCTGGACTTTTTCTAAATTAACATTGTTTTCGTTGCATAAAAGTGGCAATAACATTTTTTGATTTGCTATGTTTCCCGTTGCTAAATGAAATAGAGAAAGTTTATTTTGTTGTGAATCAATCGTAAAGAATGTTGAATTTTGAAATGACTGCTGCCTGATGCTTACACTTTCGAAGCTGGTATATGCAAAGTCAGCTAGCTGAGACAAGTTAAAAGCCTTTCTCTCGAGCGGTATATCCTTTAAAAGTCTAAACATCACTTCTGTGTAGTTATTGGTATCTGATCCTCTTAACGGAAGGTTTTGTCGGTAACATATTGACCAGTCTTGTATACGAATAAATCATTTTTTAACATAGGCCCGAGAAATTTCATGTGTTTAAGTAGACCCATTGGGTCCTATGATTGAACGTTTACGTTATCCGTAACGTACATGTTAGGCCGAGTTTTAACAGTAAAGAGACAAATTCGTTTGATGTAAAGTCTTTCATAACACATTACTGTTATTTTCCGCCTGTTATGTTCTAATTTAACAGGTTTCCATCATACGAACTTCCCTCGTTACGTTTAAAATTCGGCCTAACATGTACGTTACGGATAACGTAAACGTTCAATCATAGGACCCAATATCAGTTATAATTTAGATTAGTGGTCGCCAACCTCTCAACGTGTTGAGTTACTTTGTTAATTTTGGAATAAACAGCGAGCTACCCACACGGAAGCCACGTAACGAAACGTAAATGAAATAATCCACAGTTAATGTATCATTATATGTATTTATTTTACTATTTAACTGGTAATACATAATACATAGATACTAATAATAAACTAATAACAAAATAACTAATATTACTAGTACGTACTTGTTCATAGCTACATTCCTACCTACCAAACGAAGGTGTTTGAAAAATAAACACAAACTTTTATCCAGCCACAACGGCATGTCACGTAAGATTTAAAATTAGTTAATAATAACAACAAAAAAGTAACGCACTATCATGAACATAAACATTGAAAAATAAAAAAGTACGTTCAATGAGAAGGCTAACACTCAGACTCATCGATAATTTTTTTAATGTTTGCAGTATAATTTGATATAGCCATTCGAATACAATTATCCAAATGTTCATCTGTAAGTCAATTGCGATATTTGTTCTTAATAAACTTCATATTGGAAAAAGAAGATTCACACAAATAGGTTGAACTGAATAATGTATTTACTTTCAAGGCAACACGGCATAGAACTGAATATTTGTCTTTACTTACAATAGGCCAGATACACTTGGTACTTGAGACTAACAATTTTAAGACTAAATCATTTTGAAACTCAATTACTTCCATTTCTGTTGCAGCGATGTCTTCGCCAAAGTTCTGCATAACACAAGTTGCAAACTGTTGGATATCAATTTCCATAAAGGGTGAAACAACAAACTGCGCTACTAAAGCCATTTCGTTGAAATCCTTAAAACGATTTTTGAAGTTATTTTTCAGGGTAGAAACTATTTCTACATGATATTTGCTGTTATAGGATTCTAATGGAATTTGAGATATTTTTTTCTGGAAGAATAGGAAAATGCTTGGCATCGCTGTTAATTAGGTTTTGTTCCCAAAACTCCAGCTTTTTGATAAATGCTTTTATATCAGAAATCATTTCCGCTAGTTCTTTGTCTCTCCTCTGAAGCTGCAAATTAAGTTCGTTTAATTTCTCTGTAATGTCCACAACAAAACCAAAATCTCTAAGCCAGATTGAATTTTCTAGTTCCGGAGTCGGTTCATCGCGTTGTTTGAAAAATTGAACTATGCCAGATAAGACATCATTAGAACGTTTCAGCACCTGTCCTCTACTTAACCATCGGACTTCAGAGTGAAGCAATAGGTCCCCGTATTGACAGTCAACTTCATCGGCCAAGGTTTTGAATAATTTGTAACGCTTGAGCTCTAATCTTGTTCACAATTTTTACCACCAGTTTCATAACGTTGTTTAGTTTCAGGAAATTTCCACATAATGCTTGCTGATGGATAATGCAGTGGTAACAGAGAAATTGCGGAAAAGTTTCATCTTTACCACATAACGCCACCAGACCCTTATCACAACCCATCATAGCTGGAGCGCCATCGGTTGTTAAGCCTGCCATTTTCGATATTGGAATTTTCTCGAAAGAAATAATATTTTTTCAATAAGAAAACAACTCCTGTCCAGTAGTGTGTCCTTTCAGTGGAATAAACTTCAAAAGGTCTTCTTTAATCGTAAAATCACTAAAAACCATCCTGACGAACACGGCCATCTGGGCAGTGTCAACGACATCTGTTGATTCATCCAGTTGAAGTAAAAAATAAACACAGTTTTCTAAGTCAGTTCTTAACTGTAAAAAAATATCATTGCCCATTACTTCTACACGTCTCATCACTGTATTAGCAGAAAGTTGCATAGATTTTATAGCTGAAACTATCTCGTCTTTATTTCTAAAGTTGGCAAATAACGAATCAGCAGTTTCTAAAACGCCTGTTTTATCATTTCCCCGTCTTCATAAGGTTTCTTTTTTTGTGCAATTATCTGGGACACACGGTACGATGCTTCAGTTGCAGCCTTATTTTTGTCGACTGTTTTTAAAAATATTGATTATTGTCCAATTAACTGCTTTTTTAACTGTTTCAGTTTCTCCTTTCTGGCGGCAGAATGTATTGGGAATGATTTTTCAAAATTAGAATGTACAGTTTTATAATGTCTCTCAATATTTCCTTTTTTAGCAACGGAGACCGAAGTATTACATAACAAACACACATTTTTATGTTTAACTTCTGTAAAAAAGTATTGTTCTTCTCATTCCGAATGAAAGTGGTATGTCTTTACCTTCTTTCAACTGCTTGCCATAATATTATTTTTTGTTGTTCTCTACTAACCCAACCGCTGGACGTTGGTTACGCGTTCAGTTTTAAACTAAGCGCAATGTCGTCGCGCCGTGCGTATTTATCCCGTTCATAGACCGTTGGCCCATGACACAAACATTGTCGATAATCTATGTTCGTATGCCCTTTTGGGGATATACTCAGGAGGCTTGGGCAACCGGGAAAAAGTGCCTCCGAGCGTCTGTGACCAGTCCTTGCACCTGCTGGCCTCCACTTCCGGTTGAAAAAAAAGGGTTAAGTATTCGATGAACGAGGAAGCTCGGCCATGTGGATACATTATCGTATCTTGCAAAAATAACCGGGCGCTAGCCGGTTTGCATACGTCTAGGTCGCTGCCGGAAGGAGGCATACGAACCGGAAGTGGCAATTTCCCACTGGTGATGGACGATGATCGAGGAAAGTATGCCCTTTCGTGGAACGACTCCTTTCGACCCATTAAACACTATCCGACATTTGCATACGATTCCGTAGAGGGCATCTCGATTTATGCCAGCATCAACTGACCGGACTGACCTATAAATAGTCGATAATTTATGTTCGTATGCCAATCTCGGTGCCGATAGACTACGACATTTTAAGTAACAAAAGCTGGTTTGCATACGCCCAGGTCACTACCGGAAGGAGGCATACGAACCGGAAGTGGCAATTCTCCACTGGGGTAGATGGCGCTCAGGTTTTATTACTCAAAACACACGAAGTGCCCAAACTAACCCGCAGTTTTTCCAATGGTAATGTGAAATTGTCGGCAAATTGGTAAAAGGAATTCGTAAAAGTATTTGATCTTCTTTCAAATATATCTACGGGGAATAAGACAAGATTGAAAATTTGATATTCCCAGTGAAAAAAACCCAGGTCAGGTTTGGGAGCCCAGTTCTTTTGGGTAATAAAACCGGAGCGCCATCTACTCTCAGTTTGACTCTCGGCCAGCCCCATTATGGATAATTTCTAATTATGGAGAATTTCGAATTATCGATAGTCGAATTATCGAAAGTCGAATTATCGAAGTTCCACTGTATCTATAATATTCTTTGGGTATAGTGTCTAAGCCAAGCCGGTATGAGAGATAAACAAAGGTAGGCAGATAATATCTCTCTTTCTACCTGCTCGACGTACGAATGAACTCTATACGTGAGAAGTAAACTCTCACAGTTACACAAACTGACAAAGAATATTATAGCTATGGAGAGCTACTCTCCATAATTATAGCTTTGAAACTAACGAGAGGATGCTTTCTGAATCGGTAAGAAACTGAAGGTTCAGGGGCGGGGCAAGTACTTCAGTGCCCCGGATTATAGATCGTCTGCCCTTACGAAAAAAAAACGAATCGCTATTTCTCCGCGAAAAAAACTCGAATCGCTAAGGCTGGATTCACATGGACTTCTGGACGTTGAGTTTGGCGGGCAAGTTTGAATGAATCGATCCCACTCGTACAATGGGAGATTAATATTTTCCCGACTTTTTTAAGGTCCGATTGTATGTTATTGGAAATATTAATGTAGTAAGCCCTGATTTAACCCATTTACACACTATCGACCATGTTTGGACACTCGCAAATAGATGTGCCTTTTGCTCAGTGGAAAACCCTGGAAATGGGTTTATCGGGGGAAAAAACTTGTGGTCCCTAATGGGAGGGTAATTTCCACTTTTTTCACTTTAAATTGTTAATAAACAATAGTAGCGCGATCTTCAAGGTGAAATAATTGATATATTTGGATTTAGCGGGACAAAAAACATAAAATAAACATTATCTGCAGAGGGGCCCTTTTATTGAAAGTTTGGGAATTAATTAAGTAATGTTGGCACCGCGCAAATTGTATGCAAACCATTATTTGATAAATACTTTCACTTCTACTAACCGTGGTCAAAATTTCAACATTTCCTCAATTATCGACTATTTATAGGTTAGTCCGGTCAGTTGATGCTGGCATAAATCAAGATGCCCTCTCCGGAATCGTATGCAAATGTCGGATAGTGTTTAATGGGTCGAAAGGAGTCGTTCCACAAAAGGGCATACTTTCCTCGATCATCGTCCATCACCAGTGGGAAATTGCCACTTCCGGTTCGTATGCCTCCTTCCGGCAGCGACCTAGACGTATGCAAACCGGCTAGCGCCCGGTTATTTTTGCAAGATACGATAATGTATCCACATGGCCGAGCTTCCTCGTTCATCGAATACTTAACCCTTTTTTTTTTCAACCGGAAGTGGAGGTCAGCAGGTGCAAGGACTGGTCACAGACGCTCGGAGGCACTTTTTCCCGGTTTCCCAAGCCTCCTGAGTATATCCCCAAAAGGGAATACGAACATAGATTATCGACAATGTTTGTGTCATGGGCCAACGATCTATCAAAGCAATCCTGATCGTTCTCGAACACTAACGCGCTAGTCCGGCTGGTCGGTTCTAGCCGATTCTAGCTTGATGGCGTCAGCGGCAGATCGCTCACCGCAACGTTGCCGCTGTTTATGTTTAATATTATAACAATTAGATTTTTTGTGGAATTTTCGGAAGCTTCTCTGATTTTTGCAGTTTGTATTTTTTAAATTAAAATCGTTGTGTGAGCTACCAGAATTGCCTCCGCGAGCTACCGGTAGCTCGCGATCGACAGGTTGGCGACCACTGATTTAGAATCATCGAACATTCTACTTGTGTTATAGTAGTATTCTAGACTGATAATAGACAGTGGCCTGAGTTCTGCCATTTCCATAGAAGTCACATTAGGGTCGGTTTCGGGGGGTTAACTTATTTAGTTTTGTAAACGGACAAGTGGACCCTTATAGGCCCAAACAAGGCAGATTAGGGATTTAAAGAATTAAAGCATGACCAGATTAAACGAAAATATCTTACATTACAATATTAATAATAAAACAATCTAATATGCGGATTTATAAATCTTATAAACTATGATAGTATTAACTAGCATGCCGTATACTATAAGTTATTTTTCTTTTTTGATAGTTTTTTAAATCTGATTATTTTTAGTCGTATCTGCTGCTTTCCTTAATACTTTTGCTGTGTAAATGTTTTATAAACCAGATTTCCCTGTATAATTAAATCCTAATAAATGAAGTAGTATTTAATGTGCAATCCAACCCCCTTAAAATAATTGCAAGACTTATTTTAATACTATTTTTCTAACGGATTTTTTTAACATTTTAACCTGTTAAATTTGAGAGATACTGAATAAATTTTGATTTTGAATTTCCCATCATAAAATTATTAAATGTTATCCTTAGAAGAAAAAAAAACTCTAATCTAGTTCTAGCGTCACACATCTACTCCTGAAAATGTCTAATAGATTTATTCTAAACATTCATATGCCTTGAGTGAGATTAAAAGGAACTAAATATTGTAAATATACATTTTAGACTTCGGATCTAAGTTAGAAAGTACAAAAGCTGGTATATTTTTCAAGAAATATGTTTAGTACTGCTCTGAATTTCTTGAAATCAGCTTCGAATAGATCAATTCACCAAAAATTATAGCGCTACATATTTATCTTATCACCAATTGTTGCCACGATCATATTGTGAACGGTTCCGAAAGTTAATCTATACCCTACATTTTTATTTTTACTACCAACATTTTTATTTTAAATAGTATACTTTCTAACCTTTTGAGAAATAAAGACTTTCAATATATTGATACCAAGAAACAGAAATTTGATTTTAGATACATTACCTTATCCAAAAATGTTTCTTGAAGGTTTAAAGATAACAACATGAAAATTAAATAAAGTAGGTACCCAAAATGATAATATGTGAAGAATGTTGGAAGGATTGCCATATGCAGTATCTTTAAAAGAAAGATTTCTTTCATCATACAAACTCTGCCAGTTAAATTTTTAATTTAAATACATAATTATTGTTCACTCAATGACAAATGACAGCATTTTTCACACATTGCATTACTACCTATTATTTCTTGATTCAACTTTACCTAATACTATACTGATACTAAATTTGAAAGAAATATATTAAAAATAGTAGTTAAGTTTGACTTTCGGAACACTATACTTAAGCTCATCGCCTTCTATTACAATTTGTTAAAAACCTAATTATTTTTAATTGTAAATCAAATTAAAATTTATAGAAATATTATTTGTACAGTTCAGAGTTTACACGTATTGTATATGAAAGAGATTTTTTTATTTGTGCAGAGTGAGAATTAAAATTTACCAATTTAGCATATCAATATTTAATTATAAGTTATAATATAAAAAAAATATATGTAGACGACGTTCGTTTTGGTTAATAACTGACGCTTTCATTTGCCAATAGGCTGTAACTAGGAATAAACTTGTAGACTACAAGCCCATCGAGAATTTTTAAGGGGTCACTTGACCCAGCATAAATTACTTATAAATCCATAGGCAACAACAACTTTAGAAATTATGCCGTCAATTATTGTTGCTTTAGGTGAGTACACATATAAGATAAACATACAAAGAGGAATGGTTTTCGGCAAGACATTTTTGTACGGCATTTATAAAGTAGGTAATGAAAACATAATGACCTATGACTTAATGCTGCACAAAAATAGCGATAACAGAAGCCAGGAAATTTTTTAATTTTCCAACGACTTTACAGCGAAAAATGTTTGTATGGCATCATTATATTTTGATAATACTGACAACAATCAATAAAAATAAAATGCCGTAAAAAGAAAATGATTCTAAATGGCTAAAAAATATTTTATTACTTGCAAGAAAGGTATAATATATGTAAGATTATTTACTTAATCAATTTTACCATTTATTCTGTTTCTTATTTCAATATTTTACAAATCATTAAATTCCATAATATTCAACTCAATAATAATATTCTAAATTGTCAACATTTATGGTAAAACCACAAGAATAATTATAGTAACCAATAGGATATCTCTCATTTCATCGCTTTGTAGTTGATGCCGACTAGCGGTTTTCCACTAAACGGACAAAACAGGAACTAAACAGAAACTCGTGTCGAAAAAAACAAAACTGCAAACTTTTTGCCTGGCTTGTTTTGGAACAGTTGGTGTTTTGTTTCTCGAGTCCCGTTCGAAAAGGCTTCGACGTGTTTTGAAACTCAAGTCTGTTTATTGGAAACGGTCATGTTGTGTAGTCTAAATTTTGAATCAAGTTGCTAAGTAATAACGGTATTTTTTTTATAGATATGTAATTATTAATAAATAATTTATTTTCAAATGCTGGATAAATTTATGTAAGTATGCTTATTAGTAGAGAATAATAGGTTAAGTCCAAATAATGTACTTTTTAGGTTTTTATGATGTCACATACATCTTTTAAACTACTTTTACATATATTTAAAATTGGAGCTATCTTAAAAAATAATTACGTATTACATATATAAATAAAGTATTAAAAAAATGTGTTCAACTTCCTCGCGACAACCAGTGAAAAAGGACCAAAAACAAAAACAAACAAAACTGGAACAAAATGTAGTTCGCCTAATGGAAATAAGAGTTTTGGGTTTGTCTCAGTTTTGTTCTTGTTTTTCAAGTCCCAGAAAACACAAACAAAACATAAACTCAACTGTACGTTTAGTGGAAAACCGTCTTAAGACCTCGCTGTTTAGTTATTACTTGTATTTCATAGACGTACTGAAAAAAAGATCAGAAAAATAAATAAATATTGGGTAGGTATTTATTTATTTTTAAAATTCATACATTACAAATTTGGGTAAGAAAAAGATTTATATATTTGCTTATTTTTCCAAATAACAATCTTTTTGTCTTTTACAGTTAATACATTTAGGGGTATAAAATAATCTCACTCTACCAAATAATTTTATTAAATATTCAAGTGGGAATTTTTCACATAAAATACTTATATTTTTGCAAATACTTTAAATGATATCTTTTACATTTTTGTGTATAATAATAGAACTTATTTGAAATATTACCAAAAGTACCTCTAGGATATTCAAGTCACCAAATAAACCTAACTTGGAGTTATTATAAGCCATTAGATAACAACATTTTTATAGGATTTTGAATATGTTTTGAAAATTGGACAAGAATAATTATACAGGCATTTTTTCATTAGATTAACCGCAAAATACCATTCAAAATTGGTTTCTAAAGTACCACAATAACTATTTAGCTCTTATTAGACCAAACAAATTTTCTAACGGATCTTGGCCCAGTAAACTGAACGTTTTTTGTTCAAGAAAAGTTACCCCAACAGCAAATAACATCTAAATCAAAAATGTTAGTTGAAAATCGAGACCCTTCTTTAGCTTGTCTTTACCTTTGTCGGTTATTTTTGACCCAGAACTTTTCGGAGATATCTTTTTGGTTAATATTTATTTTTGTGATAAAACTAGAGATCCTAAGAACCTCTATGAGTATAAAACGGTTTTTGCAAACATCCTTTAGATCACATAATAAGAAAAATCAAAATTTTGACCTTCATGTATTTAGGTCTATTAGGATAAACATATTTTTCGCACTTTTTTGCACCACTGTATCATATTTATGGCTTCTACTAAACAAATTGTTTCTATACCCCTTTTTGACAATTTTTGTATATTTACTTGTTTGTAGATTTTTTGCACTTCTTTTAAACCACTCTCTATCAAATTTTATGGTTTTACCAACCATTTTTTTATGATTATTTTCAATTTCCTAACTTACTTATTTGATTACGCAGTTTTCACATTTTTTTTGCCTTTTTTTGAACCACCTTGTAGTTTCAGAATAGTATCCTATCATTTTAATACCCACCCCTTATAATATATATTTCTGAAATTAACTTTTGTTGCAACACTCGGTATAATTGTTTTCACATTTTCTTCATTTTTTTTAACTATCATATATCATATTTATGCTTTTGGTAAAATATTTTAACGTATTTTTGATACCACTAATAATTTCTACCTTATTTTACGTGACTAATTTTGTTAAAAGACTATATATTTATTTATTGTCACATTTTTCCTTAGTTTTTTAAATCACCCAGTATAATATTTATCTTTAAATTAATTTTTCCTTTTCTCCATTTTTCTTGGCATCCCGTATTAGGTAAAGTACAAAAATTTTATGGTCTCATCGTAAAGACCACAGAAGTGAACGGACCCCGTATTTATTGTTTTTTCTTTATGCACTTATTATTTATTCAGTTTGGTGTAGTTTTTGAAAAATCCCCTATAAAATCCATGTCTTAGGTGAAAACATATTTTTAGAACACTCCGTATAACATCCTCTTCATCATTCTATTTGGCATATATTTTAAAAGACATCCTATACAAACTTTGTCTTTTCTTTAAGTGATAATTTTTTTCAACACTCCCATACATTTATTTAGGTACTTTTTTAACGCTATAGGTACCTACTTAACGTATTTTTTCAACACTTATTTTTTTTTAAACGCATTCTGTCTTTTTACAGTTTTTTAAGTAATATAATGCTAATTTATAAATATAATTAATACACCAATAAATGCTTGTAGAAGTTATAGTTCTGATTCAGTTGTTTAAACACAACTTTTTCAAAAAACAAAAAAAAAACTCCAAAATAAATAAAAAAAGTTTGCAAGATAATCTTGGTGGCAACCAAAAAAGAAAAACAAAGTTACAGAACTCAAAAATCCAAATAGGTGAATCAGTTCATAGATCACTTCATTCAACTTGTACTTATTCGACTTTTTATTTAATTCCATATGCCCTCCAAGACAAACATATAGTCTGTTTGTTCTCTTCTGAATAATAGAGAAATTAAGAGTTTATTTAGAATACTACATATACAATCAAATTCGGTACCTACATATTTAAATACCTCATTAAAACGAATTCTCACTCTGTACAATATTCCAAGTTTAAGTTTTGCAGATTGATTATAAATTATTGTTAAGTATAAATTAAACATTTTATACAATGTTAAATGAAAAATATTATTTGAAGTTTAACCCTTGTTTTTACCCAAAGAAAATAAAAATTTTATATAATGTTAATTAAATAATATTTTTCCCCTTTGTTTTACAAAAAAAAAAAAATAGATTATAGATTTTATATTGTATATTTTTAAGTTTTTGTATATAAAATTTTTCTTCGAGAATATTAATATAAAAAATTGCAAATATTGTTAAATTATTTTTGTTTAAAACTGGCCAACTAAGATGCAAAATTATTTCGATATTTATGTACATATATACATAAATAATACCACAATTTCATCACTATGAGCAGATATCCTAAATATATTTAATTATGTATATGGATGGCCATTTTTATATTCATTATACATAATGTTACCAAAAAAAAAATGCCTTTATTTATAAAAAAAAATAATGCTATTAACAAAAAGTTTTTTAACACATTTTCTGCAACATCACCTTGTGTGCATAACGAACAGAAACCTAGTACCAGAATACCAACAGAGCCTGAGAAAACTCTACCTTTTAAATTTATTGTTTGGTTAATTAAGTGTGATATCAGAAAATCAGATCAAGCTTATATTTTGTTGAGAATTACTTAATGTTAATTAAGCTTAGTTTTAAAGCAAGCCTTTGGACAGTTGAGTAATATTTTCGTTGAATCAAAATATTTAAAATATTCATAATTATGCGTGGTGTTCCATTTAATAATCATATTTTCTTAGAGACCGAAAGTCATTTTTTTAATTAAAATTAAATAAAATTTCAAAACAACGGCGTTGATTACTTCTAAAGATACAAGCTTGGTCAACATCATATACATATAAAATAAATAAAAAAGTAATAAACTGATGCTGCAGTCAGTGTGTTAAAATAACAATACCTATACAAAAGAAATCAAAGCTAACATGCGATTTATTATTTTTATTTGTTGTTTACTTTTTTAGTTTTTAAATAGCAATATTTCTTAAGTAGCCATACCTACTTTTTTTGATATGACGTACCTGAAAAATCTACTGACATTGAATATGAGTGTTACAAAAACATCACGAAACTAGATAACTCACTTAAGTTGATTCCGCTGTATAGTGCATATTTTTCAAAATTGATTTTTTATTATGTTGCAGATCATCAAAAAATAAACCCTAAACTAAATGTTCATGCAACATTCATTTTTAAGGCACCATACGCTTTTTTAGATTTAAAACATTCTAAATTTCCAATTTCATAAAAAAAAAATTAGAGATATTTATATAGTTATAAAAACATAAATTTACAAACTTATTAAAGTTATATCGTTTACGTAGATTTTGGATAAATTCTGAAAACTGGCAAGACTCACTGTAAAGTATAAAACCATTTAGGATAACGACAACTTCTTTTATTTTCGATTTGTAACTCTTTTATTTTCGATTTATAACTCTTTTATTTTTGATTTATAACTGTTTCATTTTTGATTTATGACTCTTTCATTTTTGATTTATAACTCTCTTATTTCTAAAATAATTAACTTACTAATATTTTATGAATAGGTAATTGATATAAAATGTGATCAAAATTCGATCAATATTCGATCTAAATTAAATAAAAATTCGATCAAATATACAATTAATTTATTAAAAATGTTAAAAAATTTATGAAACTTTGATGAAACTTTAATGAAAGTTTGTTGAAAGTTTGATGAAAGTTTGATGAAAGTTTGATGAAAGTTTGATGAAAGTTTGATGAAAGTTTGATGAAAGTTTGATGAAAGTTTGATGAAAGTTTGATGAAAGTTTGATGAAAGTTTGATGAAAGTTTGATAAAAGTTTGATGAAAGTTTGATGAAAGATTGATGAAAGTTTGATGAAAGTTTGATGAAAGTTTGATGAAAGTTTGATGAAAGTTTGATGAAAGTTTGATGAAAGTTTGATGAAAGTTTGATGAAAGTTTGATGAAAATTAGATGAAATTTTGATGAAATTTTGATGAAAATTAGATGAAAATTAGATGAAAATTAGATGAAAATTAGATGAAAATTAGATGAAAATTAGATGAAAATTTGATGAAAATTTGATGAAAATTTGATGAAAATTTTATGAAAATTTGATAAAATTTTGTAGAAAATTTTTATAGAATTTCGTTAATATTTCGTTAGAATTTCGTTAAAATTTCCTTAGAATTTTGCTAGATTTTCATTGAAATTTTGTTAATATTTCGTTAAAATTTCGTTAAAATTTCGTTAAAATTTCCTTAGAATTTTGCTAGAATTTCATTGAAATTTTGTTAATATTTCGTTAAAATTTCATAAACATCATTAAAATTTCATAAAAATTTAATTAAAATTTGATTTGATTAAAATATGATTACTATTTGAAAAAAATTTGATTAAATTTGATTAAATTTGATTAAATTTGATTAAATTTGATTAAATTTGATTAAATTTGATTAAATTTTATTAAATTTTATTAAATTTTATTAAATTTTATTAAATTTTATTAAATTTTATTAAATTTTATTAAATTTTATTAAATTTTATTAAATTTTATTAAATTTTATTAAATTTTATTAAATTTTATTAAATTTTATTAAATTTTATTAAATTTTATTAAATTTTATTAAATTTTATTAAATTTTATTAAATTTTATTAAATTTTATTAAATTTTATTAAATTTTATTAAATTTTATTAAATTTCAATAAATTTGATTAAATTTAATTAAATTTGATTAACTTTGATTAAAATTTGATTGATTAAAATTTGATTGATTAAAATTTGATTTTAGATTAAAATTTGATTTTTGAATAAAATTTGCTTTTGATTAAATTTTGTTAAAATTTGATTAAAATTTGATTAAAATTTGATTAAAATATGATTAAAATTGATTAAAATTTGATTAAAATTTGATTAAAATTTGATTAAAATTTGATTAAAATTTGATTAAAATTTGATTAAAATTTGATTAAAATTTGATTAAAATTTGATTAAAATTTGATTAAAATTTGATTAAAATTTGAATAAAATTTCAATTAAAATTTGAATAAAATTTGATAAAAATTTGATAAAAATTTGATAAAAATTTGATAAAAATTTGATAAAAATTTGATAAAAATTTGATAAAAATTTGATAAAAATTTGATAAAAATTTGATAAAAATTTGATAAAAATTTGATAAAAATTTGATAAAAATTTGATAAAAATTTGATAAAAATTTGATAAAAATTTGATAAAAATTTGATAAAAATTTGATAAAAATTTGATAAAAATTTGATAAAAATTTGATTAAAATTTGATTAAAATTTAATTAAAATTTGATTAAAATTAGACTCAGTGTCTTTATTTACTACAATTATTAATGAAGGAACGCCAGATGAAATGAAATATTTTCTTAGCTCTTTAGGGGGCATCCATTAATTACGTGAGGTGTTCAAGGGGGGAGGGGATCATGTTAAATATTTCCAACTTTCACTTGGGGAAGAGGGAGATCTTTGTAAATCTGACGTATTTTTTTTTCTAGTAAAAAACAGTGTGAAAGTAAAGTTAAATTAAAGTAAAGAATGTTTCTAGAAATTTTATATTACGGCAATATTCTCAAATACTAATTTTTGTTAGTCTTAAATAAAAGTAATAGTCCGGTCAAATTAGATTGAAAAATAGGAGTGAGGGTACAAAAATTCCCACCTAGCTGAAAACTGGTAGGATTGATCAAAACACCATTATAAATAAATTCCGACGAATAAATTTCCCTATTTTTTTATTTACACCGCTTTTATCATTTTCAACCCTTGCCAATATCTTTTATTATTCAATAGTTTTAAATTAAAAAGAGTCACAACAGATCCGTGGCATTGGCCTACCATGGAAACCACGTTAAATAAAAACGCGTTAAGTACACTACCTCAAAGGTGGCGTGGAAACGTGTGCATATTACGACGATTACAACTCTCCTAACATTTGAATCGTTATATCACAGAAACGGTGGCTCTTAGGAAAAAAAATCTTATATATTTTTTATAGATAATTATCTGCTCTAAACTAATTTCGTGATAAAACTTACCGTTTTGCTGACAATCGCGAAAAACCCGGTTTTGTGACCTTTGACCCAGAGTAAATTTTTTTCCAGGTACCGGATTGATTAAGACTTTTTAGTTTTTATTTATAGTGGTGTTTTGAACAATCCTACCAATTTTCAGCTGGGTGGAAATTTTTGTACCCTCGGATATCTAAATTGACCGGACTATAATAGAACATATTGTGTTTTTGTTTTTTTTTTTTTTTTTAATAATTCAACGCATTTAAACCCAAAACACAAATTTTGAAAAATCTCACGTGAGATTGGGGGGGGGGGGAGGGAGTTGAAGAAAATCTTACGAAATCACACCAGAGGGGAGGTGGGTCAAAAATCCTCAAAAATACCTCACGTAATCAATAGATACTGATATGCATTACAGTTTTTCCTGGCATATAAAATGCTTTTGAGCTAATTTTGCAAAAGACTCAGAGATAATTTTTTTTTTTTTCGTAATAAATCCATGTCTACAACTTGGAAAAGTTTGGTAGCTGTTTCAGTAAGCATTGGCGCAACATACGGGTTTCGTCTGGTATATTTTTTTACAAATAGTACAAGCATCAGTATAATTTGTAATGGATATTTTCATATTTTTCCAGTAAAAAAATGATGTAATTTTTCTAACGTTTTGTTAGTATCAATATGCCTATTTTTCTTTGGTTATAATTTTTAAGTATAAAAGTTTGTTTTTCTATATTCGAAATAATAGGTTTACTAATTTTGTGCATTTTAGTAATTATTTTCCATTTTCCAAAAAAGTGTGAATTTTTTAGATAAGTAAATTCACCTAGAAATTTAAAGAAAAATTTTTCATTGTCGGCTTCTGAAAGTTTTATTTTTATAAATTTATTATTTACTTAATCGTTTTTTTATAAAGATTTGTAAAACTAAGTAATAAATCAGTCATTGTTAGATTTTACAGGTACGCCAATGATTTTTATAATCACCATAGCAGAACTATACATGTACTTATGATTACGATAGAATTTATATAAGTAGCAATAAAATATACCAATATAATAAATATACTGTATATAAATATGATTTTTTTTAACTTGTGATATCTCTCTATACAAGCCGCAGTTGGTTGTTTGTATTTTTGTCACAAATAAGGCCAATGTCGGATTGTAAAAAAAATTGCTGAAATATTAGCTGCATTAAAATGCAGCAACACTGTTAATTTTGTTTCGATTAAATAAAGCTTTTGAAGCATACTAGTTTCTTTTTAATCATTTACCCAGTAGATGAAGTAATTTGGGTTGACCCCAAAAACTCTCTCGAATACTTTTTCTATTTTGTCCTGTGTCAGTCTGTCTATGTGATATTGTCTGTTGTCAAATGTCAAAAATAGGTACGCTTGTTACCTGTTGTACTCATTGAACTCTATACCGTTACAATGGAATGCTATTCCTAATACCAAAAAGTGAGGCGTTTTGATTTCGTTCATTACGTCACTGTAATGTTAATGTTCATGCGCAGTAAATCGCCATCACAGCCGAGTAGCTACACCGTTACGTTATGGTCAGGGCCGGCTTTATTTATTAAATTCATTTATACAATTTAATGTACATCTGAAAATAAAGTTTTTAGGAATAGATAACCGTTTCAAATATCAATTTTGTTCGAGATATTTAATAAACAAGTTTCATATCTAACACAGTGAGAGCATACCCAGATAGCACACGACGTCTAAAAGACGTCTTTTTTGTGTCTTGGTTTGGTTTCAATGTCCTAGGACGTTATTAAGACGTCTTATAAGACGTCTTGCAAAAGCCATAATTCAGACGTATTATTGTGAGAGCTCAAAGACGTTCTTAAGACGTCTTAAAGACGTCTTGCCAAATCCATATATTTATCTAAAAGCTCAAAGACGTCTTTCAGTCGGACGGAAACTTGCACGGTTTACATAATTCAAATTTAACAAGAAGAATCAAATGAAGTGAAGTTTGACGTTTGATTTAACATTATTATATTCAAGCCGGACTTCCGATTCGGACACCATCGTGACAATATTGAAATGGCGTTCTCCGAATCGGGAGCCAAGAAATCCCATAAAAATCACAAAATATCTAGTATAAAAGTGACCATCCGAATTTAAAAAGTATACAAAATTAAACAAAATATTCAGTGTAATATTTGGAAAAGATAAATGAAATCAAATATCAAGTGCAGTGGAAAAGTGAAAAGATTGAGCCCATATAAAACGAAGAAAAGAAGAAATACATTCAAGCCCAAGCCAAAAATTTGTATGACCCAAGCTCATTGTGGATTATTGATTATTTTATTGCGTACACGATTATAGCCACCAAAAGCGACTTTGGGCTATTTTCAGCATTTGTGTCTCTTTCTACTTAAATAATATGGAACAAAAACCAGAGAGGGAAGAATAGTTTGTGTTACCGATGCAGCACGTTCCTGGAATACAGGTAATAAATGAATATTTGTTTATATACATAGAACATTAATATCCTGTTTCTTCTAAGAATAATTAAATTAATTTAAAAGTAAACATCTTAATATAAGATTTAATTCAGATGTTCGTCAAGTATCATTTTTATTTGTTTTTATGGAGATTTTGAGAACTAATAATATCAAACACTCCCTACTAGATATCCATTTTGAGTGAAGTTAAAGTAAAATTGTTAAAGTAGGCGATTAAGCATAATAGCTCATATTGCATTAAATGATTATAAAAAGTCTGATTTTTTGTTTTGTTTTATAGATAACTGTTCTGTCGGTTTTTACTAACTTTTGTAAAGTATAATTTTCTGTGACTAGATGCTCTTAACTAAATTTCGTAGTCTTAAAGACGTCTTATTTATGGTTTATTTAAAGCTTCACAAGACCATTATAAGCCATTAATAAGACGTCTTAAAGACGTCGCTTTTTGTAACATCGGACGTCTTCTAAGACGTCTTTCAGGAAATACCAGACGTCTTAAAGACGTCTCGAATGTCTTATGCTAGACGTCTTAAAGACGACTTTGTGCTATCTGGGTATAAGTTAAGTTTGAAAGACGTCCTGAGTTTTGTCAAATTTTGCTTGAACACTAATTAATAATTTGTAATAAAACAGTGTCTTCCACTATCGTGATTATACTATGATGATAAATAATGATGAATTTAAATAAATACACATACATAATTTTATATATTTATTTACAGGTCGAAACCTATTTTACAGATTTGTATAACAAATAGAAAATAACCTTACAACCTTTTACCTTTGGAGTTCGGGGATGATATTTATAATTCGTAGGGGGTTTTTTGATTTGTTTCCGAATTTTAAAATTAAAATACAAAATAATTCACAATATTTCTTTATTTCATTAGGCTTTTACAATATATTCAATTTTGTTACAAATATAAAATATGAAACAATATAAATATGAAATAAACAAGTATAAATAAACTATGTACCTAACCTCTAAATAAAACTTATAAATTATGATTTTGCTATATAGAAAGAATATATTAACTACTTTAAAAGCAATAATATAAAACAGAATACTTTACTGAAGATGTTGATTGTTTTTGAGCAATAATAAGAATTTAATCTTTCCTAGCAAACTAGTTTTGTATCTTATTTCAGTTCTAGACTTGATGTTTATAGGTACCTATATGCAACAACAGTCATATCTCATAAATAGTTTATCCCCAATAACATAACACAAATCATTCATTCAAAAAGGAGAATGATAGTTTACAAATGGTATTTGTCTATTCATTTATAAAAAATAAATAAAAAGAGAATAATTGACAGTTATCACATGCTGAACTCAGAATTATCTTATTGGCTAACCGTAAGGTCTTAAGTTAAATTGTTAAGTTAAAAGTTGGTGAACTTTCTACGGTACGTTAAGTTCTTAAGTTACGTTACGAACATTATAAATAAGTATACATAAATTCAATATTTCAACTTCTTACGTGAAGTTCTTAAGATACGTTACGGCGGTTATAAATTAAGCTTAACACGTTGTAAAATGACAGAAACGGCCGCCATTTTTAGTCCATTTCCCAGCCTTAAGTACTTATTCCACTTACATTTGGATAAATATGTGTTCATATCAATGTAAAAGAGAAAGAAAATCATATATTTAATTTAAATTAATTATCTAACCAATTTTCCTATTAAGATACCAGTCTCTGTTGTCTCTGGTACTAGCTTCAATACAGAAAAAAACCGATATTTTATCATACTGACTTTTAAAATTTACATTCGAAACCTAGAGAGTCACTTAGTATCCACTACAATAATGTTACGAAATTTTTTTACAGAATCCTATTCCTGTTATGTTTTCACAGAAATTTTAAGCAGCCGCCTACTAATGTATCCATAGAAGTTCATCTTTTGTTGAGAAGATGGCGGGACAAGTTTAAAAACCAAATATTTCCAAATTTGACCCATGCGTTGCGTTCGCTGTTCATAATTACCATATTATAATCCTAATTTGATATTAACTACCAAGTTACTGGTTGCTAAATTTAATTATTTCTTTATTAATTTTTAATTGGACTAATTTGACGTTTAGATCAAAATTATTTTTATGTTTGATTTCTATAAAGATGGTATAGGATTAAGCGATTAGGATTAAGTACTTGAAATAGTTATTCCTTTTTAAATTAAGAAACATACCTACCTTTAGATTCTATGTATATTTATATGTTTCTGACATAAGTGATACGTCCCTACAACATTTCTAAAGAAACGCTTCTGGAATGATTTCTCAAGAACGTTTTAGAAACATAAACATCGTAATAATGTTTCGTTTTAAATATTATTTTGAAATATAAATAAATTGAAATAACCAAAAAAGGTTGACAGCTGTATGCACGTAGTTTAGATTCAAAAGGAAAAACTTGTATTTCGTGCAAAAAAAGTTTTGCACGAAATACAAGTTTTTCCTTTTGAATATAAATAAATTATAAAATTAATGCAATCACCAGTAATCTCCGATATTATGCAGGGTGTCCCAATAAAAAGTAGCCGATTTCCAGAGCTTATAACTTTTAAACACCTAATCGTAGAAACGTGCGGTTTTTGCTGATATGTGTTATTTTGCTATGTTTTGCTTAAGTGATACATAAATTATGTATTACCTATACCAAGATAGCACACGACGTCTGAAAGACGTCTTTTTTGTGTCTTGGTTAGGTCTCAATGTCCTAGGACGTTATTAAGACGTCTTATAAGACGTCTTGCAAAAGCCATAATTCAGACGTATTAATGTGAAAGCTCAAAGACGTCTTTAAGACGTCTTTAAGACGTCTTACAAACGTCTTTCAGTCGGACGGAAACTTGCACGGTTTACATAATTAAAATTTATGCATTAAAGCATTAAAAAGTTGCAACTCCCCTCCGTTATTAATATACGGGGTGTTTTGTGAATTTTGAGCAAACCTTATATAGCCGTAAAATCTACAAGGATTACTAGATTTCTTTAATTTTTTGGTGGAGCTTTACACTGGTGTCTATCATTTAATTCGTATCCTCAAAATTTAAAAATTCCAGGATTGGCTTAGAAAAAATTAATCTTGACGATTCATATCAAAAAGTTCGCCCTGTATAAGATTTTTTTAAATTATAATAAGATATTTTTAAAGTACATAGATAGGCAATCAAAACTGTGTATGTGACATTTTTGTCACATTTTCTTTAATTTTTTTATTAAGTTTTGATTTTGGGCAAAACTGAAAAATCACCTTAAGGGGTCACATTATAATGTTATAACCCAAAGAGATTTCTCTAATTTTTTGGTGGATCTTTACACTGGTGTCTAGCATTTAATTCATATCCTCAAAATTTAAAAATTCTAGGATTGGCTTAGGAAAAATTAATCTCGACGATTCATATCAAAAAGTTCGCCCTGTATAAGATTTTTTTTAAATTATAATAAGATATTTTTAAAGTACATAGATAGACAATCAAAACTTTGTATGTGACATTTTTGTCACATTTTCTTTAATTTTTTTATTAAGTTTTGATTTTGAGCAAAACTGAAAAATCAACTTAAGGGGTCACATTATAAAGTTATAACTTAAAGAAAAAATTGTTAATGGTATACATTTGAACTAAAACGAGTCTAACATAAGCCTTTAGTGCCTACACCGTTAATATCATTTTATTCAATTTCCAGACCTAGTTATAAATTTTTAAATAATGTTTAAACAAAAATCACCCTGTACATTTTTGGAGACTCAAATAAATTAAACATAAGTTCATATGTATTTATTAGAAATATATTATTTCGTTTAAATTTCATCAACAAACAATAAATAAATTTTAACGAATTAGAATAACGAACAACTAAGAAATTTAAAAAAAAACTAATACTACATACATAGAATAATGATAACATGTATACTAGAAAATAAAATCATGGTAATAAATTAACAATTATAGTAGTTGTTTGAAATGAAACCCTCCAGCTTCTACGCATTTTTGTTGCCGAATCGTTAAGTGCCTTATTGATTTACGGATAGTCAAGGGATCGTTTCTAATAACACTAGAGCAAAGGATAATTCTATCAATTAATTGTTGTCGGTTATTAATATTTTGTGAATAAACTAATTCTTTCAATCGTCCCCAAATATAGTAATCTACGGGGTTAAAATCTGGGGATCTTGGAGGCCATGAAATAGGACCTGCACGTCCTATCCATCTGTTGCCAAAAACATTATTTAGATGGTTTCTTACCGCAACTAAAAAATGAGGCGATGCTCCATCATGTTGGAAATACATCCCTCGGATACCTACGTTGGCAAGTAAATTAGGCAAAGTATTTTGCAAAAAGTCTAAGTAAACTTGTCCTCTTAAAGGACCATCAAAAAAGTGAGGTCCTATAAATTGGTTATTTATCACACCAATCCACACGTTCACGGAAAACCTTAACTGAGACCGAAACTCTCGAACAGCATGGGGATTGTCTACTGCCCACACATGTAAATTACGGGAATTATTTATCCCATCCCTTGTAAACTGTGCTTCATCTGTAAACAATGTTCTATACAGTACTGGTCTATGATTTGCAATCCACCTACAAAATTCCAACCTATGGATTTCATCTCCAGGGTGTAGCCGCTAAACTAATTGAATATGATATTGGTGTAAGTGTAAATTATTTTTTCGTAAGACTCTAGTCACTTTTGATTGGGTAACATAAAGTTGTCGACTTACTTTCCTGTTGCTTATTGTGGGGTTCGCAATAACAGCATCAAGAATATTATCTTCCTGCTCATGATCTACATTTCGTTCTGTATTTGCTTTAGGGAATGTGCCATGTTCTCGAAAATAATTAAAAACTGATGCAAATGTTGAATGACAGGGAACTCGACGACCAGGAAATCTTCTATGATATTCTTTTGCTGCAGCTCTGCCATTCCCATTACAGAATCCGTACATAAAAATGATATCTGCATATTCTGCATTTGAAAACTTATGGGGCATTTTGAATAACAACACCAACAACAAAAATTCTAACACTATTGTAAAATAGATAAAACAAAGCGAAATATTATTTTACACGTATAAATAATGGTTGCAAATGACAAATAAATAAGAACAAACAAACGTCAAACTATCACAACCTACCTTGATACATAGGTACCTACTATGTATTTATAATAAAAATAAAACCACATAATATCTTAGTTGCAAGAATAAAATGTGCAGTTTTTATTAGAGGCTAATAAATAGCATTTGTAATTATTAATTAATAAGTGTGAATTTATTGTTCGTTATTGTTATTCGCTACAATTTATTTATTGATTATTGACATGTTTAATTTAGTTGAGTAGTTTCTATAGTCTACAAAAATAGGCCGATTTCTATTTAAAATTTAAAAATGAACTAACCGGATCTGGAAATTGTCGAAAATGAATTTAACGATCTAGTAAGCTCACTAAAGGCTTATGTTCGGCTCATTTAGTTCAAATGCATACAATTAACAATGTTTTCTTTATGTTATAACATAATTTATGTGACCCCTTAAGGTGATTTTTCAGTTTTACCCAAAATCGAACCTTAATAAAAAAAAGGTGACAAAAATGTCACATACACAGTTTTGATTGTCTATCTATGTACTTTAAAAATATCTTATTATAATTTAAAAAAATATTATACAGGGCGAACTTTTTGATATGAATCGTCGAGATTAATTTTTCCTAAGCCAATCCTGGAATTTTTAACTTTTGATGATATAAATTAAATGCTAGACACCAGTGTAATGCTCCACCAAAAAATTAAAGAAATCTAGTAATCCTTGTAGATTTTACGGCCATATAAAGTTTTGTCAAAATTCACAAAACACCCCGTCTATTAATAACGAAGGGGAGTTGCCACTTTTTAATGCTCATATGATATACCCCTTAAGGGATTCTACATATTATGGTAAAAGTCTGTAAGGTTCCTCATGACTCACCCTGTATACATAGAACATTAATATCCTGTTTCTTCTAAAAATAATTAAATTAATTTAAAAGTAAACATCTTATTATAAGATTTAATTCAGATATTCGTCAAGTATCATTTTTTTTGTTTTTATGGAGATTTTGAGAACTAATAATATCAAAAACTTCCTATTAGATAGCCATTTTGAGTGAAGTTAAAGTAAAATTGTTAAAGTAGGCGTAAGAAATTAATTTTTTGTTTTGTTTTATAGATAACTGTTCTGTCGGTTTTTACTAACTTTTGCAAAGTGTAATTTTCTGTGACTAGATGTTCTTAACTAAATTTCTTTTTAGGAGCTATACAAAGGCAACTACAAATCAAAGAGAAAAATCAATCCAGTTATGGCTAAAGAGGAGTGATCGAATGCGCTACAAAGAAAATAACTCTTAATAGATGTTTTATCAATAAATATTTTATTTCTATTTTTTGCATTATTTATAATCTGCAAGGTTGTTCTACTTTTTAATAACCAAGATAACCGACGTCCTACGTTCATAAGACATCTTAAAGACGTCTTATTTATGGCTTCACAAGACCATTATAAGCTATTAATAAGTCGTCTTATTTATGGCTTATTTAAAACTTCACAAAACCATTATAAGCCATTAATAAGACGTCTTAAAGACGTCTTATTTAAGGCTTCACAAGACCATTATAAACTATTAATAAGTCGTCTAAAAGACGTCTAATTTATGGCTTATTTAAAGCTTCACAAGACCATTATAAGCCATTAATAAGACGTCTTAAAGACATCTTATTTATGGCTTACTTAAGGCTTTACAAGACCATTATAAGCTATTAATAAGTCGTCTTAAAGACGTCGCTTTTTGTAACATCAGACGTCTTCTAAGACGTCTTAAAGACGTCTTTCAGGAAATACCAGACGTCTTAAAGACGTCTCGAATGTCTTATGTTAGACGTCTTAAAGACGTCTTTAAGACGACTTTGTGCTATCTGGGTGATTTTTAAAAATCTTCTCTTTTATATTCACCATAACCAAATTTTATCAAATATATGTTTAGGTCATGTGAAAGATACACTTTTCTACTTTTCAAAAATGTATAATTTGTACATGGTATTTTAATACAGGGTGTTCCATTTGATAAAATTTGGTTACGGTGAATTTAAAAGAGGTTTTTAAAAAACACCCTGTATAAGTAATACATAATTTATGTGTCACTAAACCAAAACTACACTCTTTAACCTTCATATTTTGTCCATTATATCGCAAAAATCGTTTATCAAAATAATAAACGTAATCATACATTTTTTATATTCCCAATTAATTTGGTCTGGTGGAAAAGATTTGTCAACACCGTGTATTTGTAGATATCTATCGATAGGCAATCTACCAATTATTTAGCAAGGTTTTTCTCGTTTATGGGGAATTAAATATTTAGCTGTCTAATTAGGGTCACAGGTATTTACTTGGAATTAATATTTATCGTATCAATCTGTTAGTGGTACTGACCCCACATAATCCATTATAAAATTTCTAAATAATTGACTAAAATAATACACTTTTGGTTTCAGTTATGAATTTGTGCAATAAAATTATTGAAATATCTAACAAATACGTTTAAATGACTTTTCTTTATCCCTTCATATATTTTCGACGTTTTTTTTGTAAGCAGATATTTGTCATACAGTGTGTTTGCTTAAGTTGTAACCATAAGGAAAACTTTTTTATAATTGGTTTTGTGAAAAATGTTATTGCTGATTAAAAGTTCTGGCCCTAACTTAAAATGCAACCATGAGATATCATTTTTTTTGAGCCGTATACGAGGTTTGTCAAAAAATATTAATTTTACTCAAGAGTAAAGTACCTTTATTTTTTACAATACAGAAGAATTGTTACGTTTTGTTAATAAACATTTTATAAAAACAAAATGTTACGTTTTAAAGGTATATAGTTAAATGTTTTATAAAAAATGTTACTTTTACAAAGTTACGTTATTACAACATATTTTGCACCACGTTAAATTTCTACCCCTTACCTGGGTCTCATTGTAAAAATCCTTATAATAAGAATTCTTACAAGCCTCAGGCCTAGCTCAGATCAAAATAGGTCAGTGGGATTCGTTTAGAATTTACCTTCAAGTCAATGACAAAGTCTTTAATTAAAAAGACTTAAAAGAATTCAATGAAATTAATTTTGGGCGCCATACTTTTAGATGTAAAATAAAAGCAAATTTGTCATCAACTTGTCGGTTAAAAGTAAGAAAAAAAAACTAAAATTTCAAAACAATTAATCGGCTTTAATTTAAATTTTGAATTTGACTGAGACTGATTACATAATATAAAAGAAAATTAAATTAATTGATGTTAACACATTTTACGGTTTACGTTCTACTAATGATGAGTTTAAAATAAAAATTGACTTGTGACTCAAAAATTGTGTGTGTGGTCCTGGCCGACACTTATCTTGTGTTTCCGGATTTAACGGTCGAACTGGTCTGGTCCGTGTCTTAATGGTAGGTGAGCGGTGAGCTTACGATGACTTCAAAACACTGCCCAAGATGTTCCGCAGCTCTAGTGGCAACTAGCTGACAATGATTCTGCAGTTCCAGATTACAAAGGACAATTCCTTAGTTTATTACAGATCCAGATCCTTAGTTTGTTACAGATACAGAGGCAGTTCCTTATTTTGTTCCAGATCCAGTTCCTTATTTTGTTCCAGATCCAGTTCCTTATTTTTAAAAAAGAAAAAACGTGTCAGTTACAACAAAAAAACCGTATCTTTCCATTGCTTAAAAAAAAAACAACACAATAAATCTTACAATTTAAATTAAACATTCTTAAATTAAACATTTCAAATTTTACAACAATATTAGAGAGTTGCAATAGTATTTAATTTAAAACACATGAAGAATGGAAAGATCTTTCAAAATAACTGAAAAATATAAAATTAATGGCAGCCATTTTGTACATTTTGGAATTTATATTACGCGAAAAGCTCACTATAAATAAAAGAGATAAATAACTCAAAGATAATTTCAGCAGAATATGCACACAATAAAATTAATTTCTACTTTTCATTATAAAAAAAAATCGAGATTACCTTAGTTGTTCGGACACAATTAACAACACTAAAATCAACCTTTCTACCTCGCTGCTAGATTGAAAAAGAAATTTCAAAAGCCAACAGCTGACCAAATGTGTGAAAACGTGAATATTCCTCATCCATAAGTAAGCCAGGCGTGCGCACGACATCTGACCGTAATATTGATTTTTAGAGAAAGCGCATCATTGGTAGAATGTCCCAGAGAGAGACAAATTCCCGTTTCAACATAATATCTATAATTCCAAATACGAGGGGCGCTTAAAAAGTATTAGAATTATTTGAACTAATTAAATATTGTAATTATTAAAAGGGAGTGACGATTACAACGTAACAGAATGTTATAAAGTAAAGTTATTTTAAATTAAAAGTTATATTTAAATATGCAATTACATTCATTTAGCATGAAAATTCAGGTTAGGTGATTATTTACGTTTTACATTATAAATTAAATAATCACCAAAACTAAATTTTAATGCCAAGTTGCTGTAATTGCATATTTATTTGAATACGATTTTTAATTTAAAATAACTTTACTTTATAACTTTTTTCTGTATTGTAAAAAATATTTTTGACGTTTTTTTTTGTCATATAGTGTCTACTTAAGAGCAAACATGACGGGCGCTCCTCCACCAAAAATCAATTTTACATTTGAGGCAGTTAAAAAAAATGGTTCAGGCCAATCGTTGTAAAAATGAACCAAGAATTTCGCTAAACTGCGAAAAACTTATATTTTTAAAGAAAAACAACAAAAATTTCAACTTTTTAATAAATTTAATTTTTTGGCTCTTTACCGGCATTCTCTAACAAATATCTTAACTATTTTCTAAATAACTTTTTTTCAAAAAGATTACCAATTTTAAACAGGACCGAAGATTAACATAGTTTTCATTCCGATACTAATTCTATTAAAACAATGATACCAGTGAATATGGCAAAGCTGCTAGTCTTTGAAGCCCGTGGTTAAAAGGGTAGCTGCCGTTTAGTTAAATTTGTTAATTCCTGTGTCGAAAAATAGGTAGTTGTTTTTGAAGAGGTGCGAAATTATTGTGATCGTCTTAGTTTGTTGTTGAGGCGTTGTTAGGTTTTTGTTTAATTTAGTTTTTAGTTAATTTATGAAATGAAAAATTCTGAAAGGCAAAAATGCACAGCTGACAAATTTCTATTTTATTTGTTTGCTGCCAGAGTTAGTAAATCCTAGAAAAATACGACATGTGCCAATTAGGGAAAAGAGATTGTCAAGAATTTTTCACGCTTAAAAAAATGTAATATACAGGGTGTTTCTAAATACATGCGACAAAATTCAGGAACTGAGTGCTCGTATGAAATTAAGATGGGTCTTTTCTATAACAACATTTCCTCAGCCCACCCCTTTTCGGGATATCACCCTTAAAAAGTGGTGACTAAAATTGAGTTTTTATTTTTTTTTCTAAAATTTCAGTAAAGCTAGAAACTTGAAATTCTGTAATCGCAAAGGACTAACCACGGGTATTTTTTCAATATTTCTGTTACATTATAGGGGGATGAAATTAGCAACACTTACTTTATTTTATATCAAAACTTTTATGAAATCCTTAATTTATTTAATTTTTTTTTATTCTTGAATTTTTTTCCTAAAACCAATAGCTTCAGAGAAAAAAAATTAACACCCTAATTTATTATTTTTTTTTTAATAAATTGAGTGGAAAACAGTGTAACGGGCTTGTAACTATCGTATCGTACACTCTGTCATTATTCGTTTCTTGCAATAATTTACACCAGTTTACACCAGAAGATAGCACTTAACGAAGCGTTTTAGCCACTAATTTTGGCGAATTTTAAGAAATCATTAACAAGACATTGAGGGCTTAAATTTGGGGATTATATTAAAAATAGTGCTGTCGAGGAATGCATTTATTTTCATTATGATATTTCAAAATTAAAGCCCTTTTAGTTTTTTTGGGAAACTGGAAGGAATTAAAACATTAAAATATATGCATATTATAGATATTATTGCCTAATTTATTTTGCCAAAATTTAAATATTTTGAGATATTCTTGTCCGATAATTATAAGGGGTATGAACACCTTAAGATTGAAAGAGAATTAACTTTAATTCATGAGATGCAAAGCATCATAATTGTCGCGTCACAAAAACCACCTGCTGCCAAGAGAAAATTTTGATTTAACAGTATTGTATATTTTGTGTTGTGAAAGAGAAAAAATTAACATTTCGTGTTTTAATAGTTATTTTTTTAATTTAATAATCTATGTGAAAAAAAAATTTTTAATACAGACTTTAAAAAATTGTTATATTAATATACTTATTTAATTTTACTTATATTTGTTGTTCCTTTAATACAATAAATACAATTTACCTATCTCCAATTCATCACTTTCCATATCCATATACATAGGGTCCGATTACAATTAGAAAAACACCGCTACGTCATAACTATTATTTCGAATTTCCAATATACAAAATTAGACGGTCATATTTTAACAGCGTAATCTACATCCTACAAGTATTAGAAATTAAAAATTAAAAAAAAAACAAATACAGAAACGTGCAGATGCCGTCACCCAGAGCTGGGACGAATCCTCGAAAAAATAGATTCGAATCACGAATCCGAATCACGAGATGTGATTCGAATTACGAATCCAATGTTCGAATTCTTTTTCAAAAAAAAAAAAAGGATTCGAATCAAGTGATTCGAATCCTTTTTTTCGGATCACGGATACGAATCACGAATCAGTGTTATACTGTGATAATAATTATATTTGCTTTCGTAACTAATACTGTTTTATACCTCGGTCCTAAAATATTTAACGCACTTCCGGTGGAATTTCAAAACCTAAATTCGATAGGTCTTTATAGATCTAAATTGCAATAATGGATATTAACTAAACAAGGATAAATATTTTAACTAAAATCTAAAATCATTTAGCTAAAAAGAACTTTACTTATTTGCAATTATCCAATTATTTATGTATATGATAATTATTTATAAAATATTCAATGCTGTAGCTAGTTTGTATCTATAATAAATAAAAAAAACAAGTATTTGAAATTAAAAATTTAAAAAAACCGACTTCAAAAATGTGCAGATGCCGTCATCACATCTTAACCAAATTTATATGGAACCATCCCTGAGGTACCCCCTTACTAACAAAAAAAGAATCATATGAATCGGACAAGGTGGTAAAGCATTATCGCTAAACATACATAAAAAAAAAATTAAAAAATATTGCGACGAATTGAGAACCTCCCTCCTCCTTTTATGAAGTCGGTTAAAAATAGGAGTAAAAGTTTATATAAAGATAGGTCCGAAAACGTTTCGTTTTCGAGATACAGAATGAAATATTTTCTAAAATTTCTTTAGTTACCGGTTTTTCAAAGGTAAAAAAAAATAAAATTTCTAATTCCACAGACCTATTAATTATTGTTTACACTTTCGAATAAGGTAACATGCTTTTCTCTTGAAAATGGCGCGTCCTAGCGAGATGCAACAAATGTAGCTTTATTATACAGAAAATATTGGTTTTCCAAATTTTATAGTCAAAAAATCTGATGTGTCCAACACATAACTTTCCTATCTAGTTATTATAGGCTTTTTCTGGTTATTTTGTATAACTTATTGCAGTACATCTATAAATGTTTAGAGGATAAACTAAATATATACATTTTCCACATACATCTATCTACCTCGAAACATTTTTCTATAGTTATTCATTGAAAACGAAAATACTGAAAAATTTAAATTTAGCAATTTTCCTACAATTTTTCCATTACGGTCCATTTTAGAAAAATCATGTATAAACAAAAATTATAGACATCGATATCGCAAACAACTTTTAGTTTAGAATTTTGCACATTTTGTCAAATTTCTCGAATACGGACCATTTCAGGAAATTTTGACAATATAGATTATAGATAATAATATTAGAAGTAATTTTTATTAGAATAATTTTCTTCTCCAAACATAAATAACAGATATATTCAATAAAATATAAAAACGGCCTCCCATAAAGTACCCCCCCAGATGTTCCGACTTTGTCCAAAATCTAATTATTTCACGTCAGGCCGAAATAAAACTTAAGTTTAAAATTTAGTGTTTTTCTGTGTATCGGTTCATGAGTTATGGTGGATATAGACACACAGACACACACGGCAATTTTACCCTAAGCTCCCCCTAATTTACCCACCTAAGAAGATGATCAATAACTGGGGTTTAGTCCAATAAATGAAGCGTAAAAAGGTAAGTATTTGTAACAAATTTTACCTAATTATCTTTAAACGTTTAGAAAATATTTACAAAAGTGTGGTATCAGGACTTCACCTTTAACACCCTGTATCTCGGAACAGAAAAGTTTTCGGACCTGTTTATATGAACTTTTACTACTATTTTAGGATGTAGATTACGCTGTTAAAATATGACCGTCTAATTTCGGGACACCCTGTATATCATCTATAACTATCAAATATGGTATTATAAATGTTATATGTCTTCTGATATATAACACTGTTCCTTGCATATACTTAACCCATTACATCAACTATGAAGAACTTGCTGTATAACAAAATTAGTAATTTTTCACAGTAATCACGTGAGTTATTACGTAACATCTAAGTTACTTTATTATGTAACACGGAACAAATATATATAAATGATACATATATGTTACATATTTGTGTTTGCTGGTCACATATTGAATGCATAACTAACCGATGCCCATTTTGTCGAATTCACACTTTATTTACAGAAAAAACTCAACATATACATTAAAAAAATTACAGCCTTAACCAATTTTTTCACATATCCTTTCATATTTTGTGACTATATATGAGGGCCCTTTACTTTTGAGTGCATTTTTGATTTCCTTCGTATAAAGGCACTTATTTTAATTTTTTTTTAATTTAATATTTGATTTTAGACAAAACAACAAATATTATTAAAAAATTATCTTATTAAGAAAATGCTAAAAAAATAGTCTTCCCGTATATTTAATTTATATTTATGTAAATTGTAAATATGCATAATATATTCAAAAAAAATTTAAGGTACGGCAACACGGCGTCAAAACTTTCGCTACTTTTGCTCCATCGGACACCTATAACCAGGCATGGATTTACCAATAGGCCCACTAGGCCCGAGCCTAGGGGCACACGTCACCAACGGGCGCACTGTCATAAAAAAAATCGAAATCAAATTTTTTTAGTTTACATTTAAAAAAAAAGATGTTACTCATACTATTATTATACCGTGTTATTATTATTAGGTCAATGCTGACACATTTTTATGTAAGTTTATGTGAAGTAGTAAATTTGCATTAGAATCGTCACACAACAAACTGCGTAGCGAAGGCGCCTTGCCCGCAGTTGAAGGAAGCGTCCGCGTACCAAAACTACTTATAAAGAATTTATCGCCCTTATGACAGAAGAAGTTATTAATACAATTTTGAAAGAAATTCAAGAAGCAAAATACGATTGAGAGATTTACTTGTTTTGTACCAACTAGAATCCCCAACTAGTCTTACTGGCTATGCCGACAGTAAATTAAGAATGGTTCTAATTAATATTCGATCAATACGGAATAAGACTGATGAATTGTATTTGTTTTTGGAAGAGTTAGGGTTTCCCCAAATAGTTGCTATTACAGAACACTGGTTACAAGTTGGTGAACCAGTTTTTGTCGAAAAATATACTATCGTCAGCAGATATGATAGAAGTAATACAGACCATGGTGGAACTCTAATTTTATCCTTAGACAAGGACTTTTCTGCTGTATCTAAATACGACTTTCTACAAGCTGAAAATTTCTTCGAATTTTCCATTGTAAACAACAAAAACATTGATTTGTTTATTATTTGTATTTATAGAACACCTAAATCAAATGTTCACCTCTTTCTAGAGAATCTTCTTAATCTACTTGACGCATTGCCTATAAAAAGTAAGAAAATTTTATGCGGCGATTTTAATATTGACTTTGCTAATGTATGTGCTACTCAAAAGTCTTTGATCAATATTTTTGAATCATTCAGTCTCACTATGCACGTAAATTCTCCAACTAGAATCACAGAAACAACATCTACAATTATAGATTACGTAGTCTCTGATTTTAAACCCGTTGATGTAGAGCACCAAGTAATTAGCTCAGGTCTCTCAGACCACGAAGCAGTATTTGCCAAATTTTTGATACCCCGTACAGCTCCAAAAAAAGTCCGTCAGCTAGGTAGAATTTTCTCTAAGCATAATTTCAAAAATTTCTTTAATTTATGTCTAACTACTGATTGGAATGGTCTTTCTGAAGATATTGACTCTAAATTTTTAGACTTCTTAAATAAAATAATTATGTGTTTCAATACAGCTGTCCCCCTTCGCCCCATTAAAACTAAATGTCATAAATCTTGGACAACTAAAGGAATAAGAACATCATCTAAAAATATGAGGTCACTCATGTATATTAAAAAGTACACAGATAATCCCCTAATATTAAACTATATCAACAACTACAGAATATTGTACAACAACTACAGAATATTGTATCGGAAAATCACCAAATCTGCTAAGAAAAACTATTACAAAAATCGCATCGCAAGAGCTAAAAACTCCTCCAAAGAAACCTGGTCTATAATAAATGACTTAAGGAATAAAACCCGTTCTTCAAACAGTGTAAATCCTAGCCCAGATGAACTAAACAATTATTTCGTAAATGTAAGTAAAAATATCAAATCTAACATAGCTCCGAGTCAGGATGCTCTCTCCTTCCTCCTACCTACTAAAAGGATCACTGAAAGTTTCTTCCTAAGACCAGTAGACAAGCATGAACTAGTGCAAACCATAAACAACATCCAAAATAAATTTTCCTGTGGAATTGATGGCCTGTCCACCAAAATATTTCTAAATATACCGGATGTAGTAATCAACATTTTAACTTCACTGATTAATGAATCCTTTGAAATTGGTCTCTTTCCTAACTGTCTAAAAACAGCTATAATAATCCCACTTCATAAAGGTGGCGGCAAAACCAAAACCTGTAACTATAGACCTATCGCGTTATTGCCTACCTTATCGAAGATAGTAGAACGGCTAATGAAAAACCGTCTTTTGCCCTTTCTTTTCAAGCATAACATCCTCACAGCTCATCAGTATGGCTTTCTACCTAAAAAATGCACTAGCAACGCAATGTTTTCCGTTCTTAATGAAATATACACATCACTTAATGATAAACTTTTCACCGCTTCAGTATTTTGTGACTTCGCAAAGGCCTTCGATTGTGTAAATCATGATATTTTAATTAATAAGTTACAAATTTATGGCATACGGGGTTCTCCTTTACAATGGTTTAAAACTTACCTAGAAAATAGAAATCAACAGGTGCGGGCGAATGGAGAAGATTCTACAAATCTAGCAATAAGCAGTGGAGTACCTCAAGGATCAGTATTAGGTCCAATTTTGTTTTTATTATTCATCAACGACATCACAGACTTAAGAATAAGTGGTAGAATTACTTTATTTGCTGATGACACCAGTGTAACCTGGAATAATTCTAACATGCAGACATTACAATCTATCATAAGTGAAGATCTAGTGACTATTAAGTCCTGGTCTGATTCGAATGGACTTTGTTTCAACACCAGTAAAACTGTAGCATTGTCTTACAGAGGTACTTTACAACCTATAACTTTAAACAATAATCTGATCCAAACGGTGACTTCAATCAAATTTTTAGGTCTTTATATAGACGATTCTCTAAAATGGTCTGCTCATATAGATACCTTAGCAAAAAAATTATCCTCCGCATGTTTTGCCATTAAATCGGTTTCTAAAGAGCTGACTCCTTCTACTGCATTAATAACCTACTTTTCCTTATTCGAATCTCACCTTCACTATGGTTTACCTTCCTGGGGTTCTTGTAGCTTATACCTTTTCGAATCTATTTTTAAACTGCAAAAAAGAGCAATCCGCTATGTATTTGGTTTAAGTAGTAGGACACATTGCGAAAATTACTTCAAAAATTTCAGAATTCTAACCCTTCCTGCTCTATTTATTTTCGAATCCGTCTGCTTAGTTCGCAAGCACATTCAAAATTTATCCGAAAGACCGACTCGTAGATATCCTACAAGAAATTTAGAGACTGATGTTTATTTAACAATGCCCACTTCTGACCTATTAAAACATTCCATTACCTACAATGCCAAAAAATTGTATAATAACCTTCCGATGCAATTAAAATCTATAAATACATACGATAAGTTCCGAAGACTGGCTAAAGCTTTTCTTCTAGAAAGACCATATTACACCGTAGCAGAATTTTATAACGTACCTTAGACATTTGAGTTCCACATACAATGGCATTAATTAAATAATTAAATATTAAACTTTAAATTTAAATTTAAAAATTAAATTAGAATAATTATAATGACGGATATTGCATATCCATTGCAATTGTTATTCCTATTTTGTCTGTTTGTTTCTGTTTGTTTTTTCTGCTGTTTAGTTATTTTTATAATATGTTTAGTATTTAAGTTACACGCTTTGTCTATAAAATTTTTGTAAATTTTTTTACGACAATAATGCATATCTCTCTTTCTCTCTCTCTCTCAAATGTTAGTCACAAAGCAGAATAGATTGTAAACACCGTATTGGGCCTTTTTGAAAAATTTAATTTGGACATTTCCAATTGTAGAGGCCAATCATATGATAACGCCTCGAATGTAAGGCATTTACTCTGGAGTACAAGCTCGTATCAAACACCTCAGTCCTCTGGCGGAGTATGTACCTTGTTCTGCGCATTCCTTAAGCCTAGTAGGCCCGTGTGCAGCTGAGTCATGCAGGGAGGCTGTTTCCTTTTTTGGATTGTTCCAGGAGCTGTATAACTTTTTTACCGCGCTTCACCAGATAGATGGACTATTTTGACCAGCAAACTGTGCATTAAAGTTGCAAAAGCTTTCAAAGACTCGGTGGTCTGCTCGTCACGACGCCTGCGTGAGCTATTAATGAAAGCAGAGAGGGAATTTTAAAAATATTTAGATGAAATTGCTAGTGACTGTGATGAGAGGCACTCCACAAGAAATGAAGCCAGGACTATAAATGAAAAGGTAAGTTCCCTTGAGACAACAATTATGGCAGCACTGTGGAGCTTAATTCTGGAAAGGTTTAATAAAGTAAATGTAAAACTGCAGTACGAAACCACAGAGATAGGGAAAAGTGTAGAAAAGAGTATATGGCTGATAATCGGCACAAAAGAAAGGTACCTCTACCAAGTTTGGTAAATATGGTAGTCCTAGCAGTGATGATCAATGTACAGGGTCCGAGAACTTCCGTGTAAACACTTTTAACTGCATATTAGACTTCTTATACTCTGAAATTAAGAAACATGAGTGTAAATATTCTGATCTTCATAATAGGTTTGTTTGGTTTTCTTGAAACAATCAAAAGTCTTGAGGCATCTGATATCACCAAATGTGCAAGAGAACTATTGAGTGCGTATCCCGAAGATCTTGAGTTGTAGTTTTTATTTCTACATAAAAACTGATTGTTCAGTTGGCTCAAAGAATTATTATTTTCATTTGATTGACCCTGAATTCGACTGAGGTTACTTGTAATATTAAATATTATTTACCTTTTCCAATTCTGTTTTGTGTTAACACTGAGGGGCAAAACCTGTAGTGTTAACACAAAAACAAAATTGGAAAAGGTAATTGATATTTAATATTATAAATAATCAAAGAATTATCTTTAAATAAATGATTAGTTCGCTGTTAACAAGTATTCATTTGAACATGGTGCAAAATGAGATATTTATTAACTATCAATAAATTTTATTTCAGACAACAAAATCCTTCTATCAGTGTATGATGGGGATGACGCCAAATTTATTCAGGCCTAGGGGCGCTGCAATGGTAAATCCGGCCCTGCCTATAACTTACGAGTTCAACTAAAATTCAATACGAACACAATAAAATTATCAATTCTACAATAAATCGTATTTTGTACACAGTTTAAAAAGTACGTAATATTGATTATTAAAATTTGGCAGGAATATTCAAAACAATATATGTAGAATGCTGTAAAGTTTTTTGAACTGCATCTGTGACGATAATTTTTTTATATTTTTTAATAGTATTTAATAATTAGCAGGACAAATGAAAATCTCCCACTGCAATCACTAAATATTTTACTATTAGCTGTCACAATTTCACTAAAATCCATCCAGTGAATAATTGAAAACCTCTTTTTTGACCACATAAAATACACTCAAATGGCGGCCTTAAGATGGTCCTTACCATTCTCTTTTAAAACATTCTGTTCTGTAGTTAACGTTGTATTTTTTAGTGGGTTGCATTTTAAACCCAGGATATTACAATTTATCCATGGATATTAATTATCTCTAGATTTTGTTATTTAGGCTAATGTTATATTTGGTTTGTATTATTGACATTTGTATACAAAAGTTTAAAGTTTGAATTTGTAAAATATAGTAAATTTATCTTGTTTAATTCAGGATTCATCCAAATACTTGCACATTTCACGCTTGCTTACATTCATATTGTTGTTAACATTTTGAAATTTCACATCAATCCAAAATAAATGACAACTATTTTGATGGATTAAAGAATTTAAACTTGACACAATTATAGGATTTTCTAATCTAGAGATAAAAATAGCCATAGATAAAATGTATTATCCTGGAAACTGGAAATAACGAATACCTATTGTTAGCAAAAAAAGAGATTACACTCAATCGAAGACATAATTATATTTTCAATTGAATACACTAAAAAAAATTATTAAACAGTAAGGCACGAAAATGATAAACAAAAATACAGGCAGCCATTTTACACGAGCGCACGTATGTGAATACCCATTCCTTACGAACGACCGCAGGCGGCCTCAGGATACAGCGTTGTCAGAGTTGCTTTAAATAATTTCTAACACTATCTAAATAAAAACAGAGCCATAATTTCTTTTCTATTTCATTATTTCCAAAATTTCAAGAAGCTACTTGCATTTGGCTAATGAGGGAATGCAATGAGGTTGAGTTTAAGTTGAAGTTATATTAAGTTTCGGTCAAATATGTCTTACAAACTGTTTCCTCATTCTGCCATCATTGACGCGTTTTGTTAAAGAATCTGTAAATGCCGATACTAACACAGTTACATGTTTTATAATTTGAAATTATTTAAACTGCTTATATAACAAATAAAATATATAAAATGTGGTAATTGAAAATTTAATAATTCGCTTTGAACATAGTAATATATACAATTATACAAATGACAATCATATTACGTAGATATAATTAAATGTACGCTAAGTTGTAGTAAATGCCTTGTCATTAAATTATGATATTCATTTAAATAACTGGCTTATAAATGTGGATACATATACAATAATAATTTCTTGTTTAATCGGATTTCGAGCAGAGTTCCATAAATTTTAATAAGCTCAATTTCAATAACACAACTATCGTATCGATTCTCCGACAGCTGACAAATATTTAATAGAACAAGGAAATCGGCAACAAACCATGAACCGACTATTATAGGTAGGTAATTCGGACGTTGAATAATTTAATTCTATTTTGTATAGCCAAACGTTGTGATTTAAAAATGATGATTTTTTTGTTGGCGGGGCTTTATTGATCACAAATAGTGCATGCAAACGGACTACATATCTCAATGTTGCTAATGGTTAAATAAAAGGATGTGGAATATACAATGATATACGGTTAATGTGAATAATTGTGAGTATGAACTGTATGTTAATTAGGTGTCGATAGTAAGACAACAGCAAATCAACTAACTATGACCGTTCGATCAAGGCAAATCTTCTCGCAGGCAGGTCCGTCTTTAAGATTATGGTTATATAAATTGCAGAGAACATTATGCATTTTTTTACGTTAGCAAAGCAATATTTGTGCATACTTTTCCTGTATAAGTATACTATACCATCTAATCACCATCTAATCACACAATTAAATTCGTTTTAAAACAGTTCTTACTCTAAACTTTAATAAGAAATAAAAGTGGCCCACCCTATACCTACATGTGAAATATGCAATTCATTGGGCAAAATTAATAGTATCAAATAGTAGAACAGTACAAATTGCCCTAGATCCGGCCCTATTTTAAGCGATCTAACTCGACGGGTGTGTTTATTTATTCATTCTTTTTCTGTGGTAGATAATTTGATAGGTTAATGGGCTCAAGGTATTTCCGTAGTAGTGTTTTGTTCGTTTCACGTTTGTTACTTTTGGGTACAGATTAGGCACGGCTGACGCGTTTATTCCGACCTAAGTGAATCTCTTGAAAGGATATAATAAAGGAGATATTCAAAGATTCGGAGTTGTATCTTCTACTATATTAAGATATAAATTTTGCAGGACGATGAATTTATTTATATGATAGGTCAAAATATTAATAATATTAATAATATTAATAATATTAATAATATTAATAATATTAATAATATTAATAATATTAATAATATTAATAATATTAATAATATTAATAATATTAATAATATTAATAATATTAATAATATTAATAATATTAATAATATTAATAATATTAATAATATTAATAATATTAATAATATTAATAATATTAATAATATTAATAATATTAATAATATTAATAATATTAATAATATTAATAATATTAATAATATTAATAATATTAATAATATTAATAATATAATATTAATAATATTGTAAAACACGTGGGGTATTTTAGAACGTTAATTAACAGGAAATACAAATTTTAAAAATGAATACGATTGACAACTATCTTTTAATCTGACCGACAATTATTATTTTATCTGCAACAACTATATCCACTTCTACTAGTGACAACTCAACATCTTCCTCCTAGTACCTTGGTAGTACTCGTTACACTGTCCCCTTCCTTAGATGCATTCCTCCTGGAATGCTGATATTGTCCGACGTGTTGTGGCTGTACCCGCAATCTTCGGTATGGTCCCCCTTTAAACGGTGCAAGTTCATCAAGATGGACCACCATGGGTTTTGCTCTGGGAGCCTTGACAATTCGGTAAATGATGTTATTAATTTTCTTTTTCACAGTATATAGACCTTCCCAGTTCCTTATTAATTTAAGAATTTAAGACGTAGACCTTGTTTTCTTAGTAGATTATACAGTCAGACGAAATCTCCCTTCTGGTAGCTGATCCCTTCTGTTCTTTTATCTTAATGCCTCTTCAAGCGATCACTAGGTAGCTGCAAATTGGTATGGACTAATTCGAGAGTATCTTCTATCTTCTTTCGAAGATCACAGACATAGTCTTCTCTACCCGTGTCATCACCAGGCTTACAACCAAATACCAAGTCACATAGCAATCTCAAATCTCTACCATGCAAGACTTTTGCAGGTGTCTGACCTGAAGACTTATTCAGTGCCGATCGGAACGCCATCAAAAATTAAAAAGAATGGAATGTGTTGGTCCCAGTCCCTTTGATGTTCGGAGACAACCTTTGACAAATATCTAGCAAGAGTTCGATTAATTCGTTCCACCATTCCATCAGATTGAGGGTGAAGTGCTGTGGGTCTGGTTTTTCGAATTCCCAGTTTCTTACAAACTTCTTGAAATAGTTCACTTTCAAAGTTCCTTCCTTGATCCGAATTTAATTCGAGTGGCACTCCAAATCCATTTATGAATTCCTTCACTAGCATGTCGGCTAATATGGCAGCTTCCTGGTTGGAAACAGCATAAGCTTCTACCCACTTAAAGAAATAGTCCATCACTACGAATATGTATTTAATTCTTTCAAATATACTGTTGCATCTCAGCCCTAGATTTACGATGGGGCCCATTGTTTGATGAACAAGTAGCACATGTTCGACACCAATCCCTGAGTCGTCGGAACAATTTACCCAGTAGAATATTTTACGTACCTTTTGCAATGTTTTCTTTACGCCTTCATGCCCCCCTGAGGTTCCATCATGGAGGTGTTTTAATATCTCTGGTATGCAACTTTTTGGCTGCTTTTTGAATTCTGTTCTGTCAGAATTTTCAATCAATCTTTTAAGAAGGCCATCCTCCACTATCAAGGAATTCCACTGTGCCCAGTATGACTTTAACATCGGTGAAGACGACGAGACTTCTTGCCAAGTTGGACGATGACGACGATTGGTCGATTTCCAATCTCCGATTTTCATCAAAACATGATCTTCTTCCTGTCGATCCTAAATCTTCTCGGGTGTCCATTCATCACTGACAATTTTAATGTTGTTACAGGTTCTCCCCTTTTTGTTCTAGGCGGCTACAATGGGGGCAATTCGGTTGGCATGGTCTTCTGGAGAGGACATCAGCTTTGCGGTGGCTTACTCCCGATCAATCGTATTCCTGTAGCTTTTCAAACCATCTTGCTACTTGACCTTCTTGATTTTTAAAATTAGGTAAACACTTTAAACTAGCGTGGTCGGTCCTAATTAAGAATTTTCTGCCATATAGGTATTTATAAAAATGCTCAACGGACTTTGCAACGGCAAGAAGTTCTCGCCTGGTGACGAAATAGTTGCTCTCCTGTTTTTACAACATCTATCTGAAATAACCGAGGACTTTTTCCCGACCATCCTGCAACTGCGACAAAACGGAACCAATTCTTATATTGCTGGCGTCGGAATCTAGAATAAATTTTCTCCATAAGCCGTTCGAATGTAGCAGAAGCGTTACAAAGGCCAAATGGAAGAACCGTGAACTGCCACAAACCTGATCCGCTAGTGAACACCGTCTTATCGATTGAATCCATTTCTACTTGCTAATATTCGCTTTTCAAATCTAGCGTGGAAAACAACTTGGAACCCGCCAAGGAATCGAGGGCGTCATCGATTCTTGGTAAAGGATAACTGTCCTTCTTGGTGACATCATTTAGCTTGCCAGTAGTCGGCGCAGAATCGTGTTGATCCATATTTCTTCCTAACCAAAACTCATAGATGGGTCAACCACTCCGTCCCTAACCATCTCCTGGAAAACTCTTTCGGCCTCTTCCTTCTTAACTTGGACAAGTCTTCGTGGCGCTTGCCGGATGGGATGAACTGCGCCTGTATCGATCTTATGTTTTACGACATCCGTTCTTCCTGATTTACTATCTTTAGAACCAAAGACACGTTCATATCGGTTAACTAGGTATTTCACCTGTCTCTTTTCGTGACTGGATAAGAACGTATCTATAGCTGCTAGCATCAGATTAATTTTCGTTGCCATTTATTTTTCCGAAGCGCTCACCTGGTGAATTACGGCTGTTACGGGCTCGAACGTTCCCACATGTGTGCCCTTTTAAAGAGTACCGAAATAGTCGTTAACATTTATTATGCGAACAGGCACGTTTGCAGCTGACGTGAAGAATCCCTTTTCCTTAGGCCTGGTCGTGATTTCTAGTCTCTAGCATAGCCGGGATATTATGTGGAATAACTCTATTCAGACAGGCTGCAGCGACTAATTCGCAATTTGCTGCGACTTCGACATTTTCTGCTAGTGTTACTTCAGCGATGGTTGTCTCTATTTGGTGTGAAAACAGTTCTTCGTTTCCAACGTGTATGGTTCGGCGCTTGAGATCTAGTTGAAACCCACAGGCATACATGATGTCTATACCCAAAATAATATCTTTTTCGATGTCTACCACCAGAGAGATGTGTGATACGCAGGTGGAACCAAATTTTATTCCCAACTCCACCTCGCCGTAGACCTTGGCTGTTTTCCCCGTAGCGGTCCGTAACACCCATCTGGAGGGTAGCAATTTTTTCTTCGTGGTGACTGCTAGCCAGATGATAGTTTTCGTTGCTTCGGTATCTACTAACATTGTATACTCTTTGCCATCGACTGTGCCGTCTACGTATAAACTGCTGGTAAGATGTCTTAACGATGCTATAATAAGAATGGGAGGGTCTTTGAAGCTAGTTCTGATGTGGTCTAGTTCCCCACAATTCCAACATCTGACAGGACGTCTCTTCCTGGAGGCTAGTATTTTCATGACGCTGGTCA
The DNA here is from genome assembly GCA_927349885.1 of Psylliodes chrysocephalus. Taxonomy (NCBI): domain Eukaryota; kingdom Metazoa; phylum Arthropoda; class Insecta; order Coleoptera; family Chrysomelidae; genus Psylliodes; species Psylliodes chrysocephalus. Next base: position 6,148,800 of record OV651827.1, on the reverse strand, counting down.
CTACGTCTTCCATGATGCTGGGATCAGATGGCTCTTGTTGAGTGTCGACGTTGTTGTGGTCCGTGATGACTCGTACTCGAACAGGGCCTCGGGAAGCCTTCGTTGCAGCTTCGTACTCCAACGCTACTGTCAAAGCATCGACTAAAAGTTCTGGACGAGCTAAACGTACCACTCACTGTAAGTCTTGGTCCCTTAGATCGTCAACGAAAGCTTGGACAGCTAAGCATTCCAGAAGACTCTCTGGGGCCGACGGGTAGGCAAAGCGTACCATTCTTGCAATGTCTGCTTCAAACTCCTGAATTGACTCACCGACTTTCTGTTTCCGGTTCTTGAGATGGGACTGATAAACCGGCTCTAGGTAAGCATGGTCATATCTTATTTCTAAATGTTTCATCAGTAAGTCAAAGTCTTCAGCTTCATCCGCATGGAGGGTTTGCAGGACATCTAAGCTTCACTACGCAGAGCTACTGTGAGATATATGGCTTCCTCTTGGGAGGTAATTTTGCAAAGAAGTCTTTCCATCACAAGTTGGGGGTTTTATCCCCTTGAGAATTTCTGCTGTACTAGATCATTGCCACTCTTGACTTCTCGATGACTGCTGAGAGACACGTTTTTCGATCGTTTAAAGCTCGATCTGCAGATTAGAGAGGCTGCTCCCCAATCTTTGAACGGCCGGATGGGATTCCATATGTTGTTCTGAAGATAGTTGTTGGGACATATTCCCCTGGAGGTTATGGATCTTCTCTTCGAGTCGTTCGGTACGTTGTGATATCTCTGTTATCTCTGTGTGTATTTCGGTTTGAAGTTCCGAAGTTTGATTAGACATTAGAGTGGTCTCTTGAGCTTATTGCACTGACTGGATATCTGCTGAGAAAGGTGGACCATTTCGTCACTTAGGCTTGACATCTGCTGGGACTGACTGAATACCTGTTGCGATAGCTCATCACGCAGGCTCGACATCTGTTGAGACAGGGCGGCTTCACAAATTTTCATGTATTAGAGCCATCTTCATACCAAACTTTCAGTTGTTGTAGTGTTCACGACCATCCAGATTCTCGAAAACTAACTGAAGTCCTATTCTAAAAGGTGGAAATTAACAAATTTTATATTTTTAATTTAATGCTACTTTAAGATTAGTTTTTGTTCTTCTGAATATACTTATATAAGAAAAAATTTGTTGGAAATGTTCACCAATTTAAAAATAAAATAATAATTCTATAAAATATCAGATAAAAGTTTTTATATAAACAATTTATCTTCGTATGATTCAATCAGATCATATCACTTTTTGAAAGTTTCTTTCTTAATACAAATTTTAAATGTTTCGTTTTTACATCTAAATAACAATTAAATTAGGAATATGTTGAGTTAAAACTTTTTAAATATTATTAAATAATATATTACGACAAACTCTGAACTATTTCATTAATTTTTAAAGTTTCTTGTATTTTTTAACTTCATTTTATTACTGCCAATTTTTGTTCTGACTTTGTTAAATAAAATTGTTCAAGTATAGCTAATTATTATGGTAATCTTATTTACTTGTAATTATACAGATTCATAAATTATTAAACCCGCAAAGATTTAACATAGAAACAAGTTTACTAATTTTACTAGAACCGCAGTCAATAAGTCATTACCACACAAAGTTTCCTAAACTTACCTGGGAATTTGTAACTATTAAGGGCATTTCGTGTAGAGTTTAATAAACTAGTTCTCGTTGAGGCAACTTGACTGCAAATCGAATATCTACAGTGGTTTCAAGTTAGGGTCGCTTCACGATTTATTTGAATATTATATTGAAAAGCACAAGTATAAGGTAATAGAGAAGCAATTTCAGGATACTTTAGTTAATAATAAAATCAAAAATGTATGATGTTATGGTGATTTCTATTGTTAGTTAGCTCCTAATATTTGCTTACGTTTCAGCTTCGTTTCTGCAACCATACTGTGTAGGGATTAACCTTAGTACCCTTATTATTAGCCTTTCTTGGAGGATATACCTTAGTTCTTAGGGATAGATAGTTAGAGTTTTAGTGTTGTCAAGTAGACAGTTTTTTGGAATTTATATATACGTTCAATGTCAATTGGAAATAAAAAGAATTAAAAATCTTATAGGTTCTTTAATTTACAAATAAAGCAATCTATAATTGGTTCTTCGAGTTATGGAATCAGAAAAAGAAGCTATAGTTAGAAAGAGCACTAGGTGTAATTTTGGAGTACCTCACGGGGGTCGGATTCCATGTAAATAGTTGGTAACAAGTTTGCTTGACCTCGACAGTAGCGCGCTAAGCGCTTACGGTTGAACTACACCTGTCAGTATCAGTCGATAAAGTAGAACACTACTAATTAGAGCGATTTAAAAATTGGCGGGCTTGATATTTTAGATATTTGAAGTAACATTTTTCTATTTGACAACTTTTACTTACAACTACTAAACAAACAATAAGTTTAGTGAATATTTGTTGTAGGTAAATATTGAAAAATGGAAAATGTCACTTGTTTTAACTGAAAAATAAAATTAGTTGAAAAATAAAACACATTTTTAACAAGTTTAATTTATTTAGAATTACCATGTAATTACATGTGTTTCATTATCTTCTAACTGCATATTTTGAACATAACAAGCACTATATCACACACTAAATTACTAAAAAACCAGCATAGCACATGACAATGTTTTTATTATTAAAAAACCGGATATAGTTTTTATAAAAAGTCAAAGTAGTTAATTTATAAATACAATTGTTTTAATGTTTTAAATATCCCTTATTAATCCAAGGACAAATAATTCTAATTCTAATATTCTTATACTTATTGTCCCTTTAAGGCCTTTCCCATCTATTTCAATCTAGAATAGTTGTAATGCCTATTTCGAGTACAATAAGCCTCCAGCTTCAATACAGGTGGGCTTTGAAACTCACCCTAATTAAGAAACACATTTATGTACATTCCAAAAATCTCCATACCGAGGAATATCTAAAACAAAACAAAAATAAAGGTGCGGTGTGTATCTTAAAATTAAAAATTAACTTTTTTAAATTTTTACATTTTTCTTGCAATAAAAGGTATAAAAATTTCAATAAAAATAGAAAACATCTGATTTATGATCTTAATGGGTGAACTATGCAAAAATTAACATGTTGACCTAAAGCATATAAGTTTTTGAACATATTTGGGTATTATTTGATAAATATAATAATGAATATCACCCAAAAATTGAACAATAACTTTTTAAGCACAAATCATTCGCCTTTTTTCATCATGGTCTTTATGAGTAAAACTAGGATGAGGTTCTATCTCGGGTTCTACAATATTTGTTTGTAAATTGGCTTTACACATTTCGCTCATAACTCTTTTCATTTTTTTGACCACAAATGTTTAAAATGTGGATCCATTTATCTCTAGAGTAATAATAGCAGGAAAAACATAAAATTTCTTGTTAGTTTTGTGAGAAAAATACTTCTGCAATTAAAATTTAAATTAAAGTTAATGATTTTCTTAAGAACCTCCCTATAGTTAAATTAGTTAAATCTAGCTTACACTTAATACAATTTACTGACCTGCACTTGAAAAAAATATCACCTGCATTTGAAAATGAAAATAATATCAGGCTGACATATTTATAGCAACATAACCTAATTTATTTTCAAAGCCAGATTTACACCATCTAATAATATTTAAATTTAGCTTTAACTTTAAATTTATTAACGATTCTTCCTGTATTTGATCACATATTATATTAAAGTGAAATTTAAAGGGTAAATCAGTAAAATTATTGATTTCTTTGTCATTATTTTTGAAAACATATTTTTTTATGGGTGTAAAACGGGTTTGAATTTAGAGATAGCAGCGCGCTAAGCGCTTACGGTTCAACTACCAACAAGGAAACAAGTCCCGCCATTTATTCAAACCTTCTCTTTTTATTTTTCTATGGAGTACCTCCTAGAAGGTATATACCTGGTGAGACAGAAAATCTCACAGGTTTGGAAACCAGTGCAGTCATCTCAGGAAATGGTACAGCTACGCAACAGAGGGACAATGGACTAGCTACGACTTTGGTTTATAATAAAAGTTTTTCGTCGTAAATTCAGCAACTCCTGATGTTGTCGAAAGTATCCATTTAGAAACCAGAGAATTGGAGCAGAATTAAAAAAGAAGAATATAATATAAGATTATAGAACAGCTACAGTTGGAAGCTGAAATGGCAGAACTTAAAGCAGAAGTTAGACTAAGCAAATTACAGCTTCAGGATCTTAAATATAAAGAAAAGTCAATGAAAAGTAGGAAAACTGATGAGAGTAAAAAATCTGAAAGAATTGATGAGAGTACTGCTACAGATAAGAATTCATTTGTAAATAAATGGGTAATGGAAGTAAATAAAAATGCAATCAAATATCCAGAAGATTTTATGCAACATAAGTCTTATGATGAATATTCTCAAAAGTATCAAAAAAGTTTGAAATATACTGTACAAAGCGAAACTGATTCTAACTACACTACCAACCATTCCAAGCAAGAAATAGGGAAAGTACAAAAGCTGCGGAAACCGATCACCTTTTAGGTGAAAAAGAAAATACTTTGTCAGAAACTTTAGTAAATTGCATGAAAAATTTAACAGTTAATTTAGAAAAACTTGCAAATAAACAATCTACAAGAGATTTACCTGAATTTTATGGCAACATAAATGAATTCCCCTTCTGGATTAATGAGTTTAAAAGAACCTCAAATGAGAAGCACATATTCAACTCTGATAACTTAGGGCGTCTTAATAAATGTTTGGAAGGCAGGGCTTATCATTTAGTCAAAGATCTGTTCCGCAGTCCAGATAATATAGATCTTATCATAGATACATTAAAATTAAACTTCGGCAGAGACGAATGGATAATAATAAATCAAATTGAAAAAGCAAAAAAATGTCCAGCCCCCAGAGAAGATTCTATTGATACATTCATGCAATTTTCTTTGACGGTGTCAAACATGATTAACGCCATTCAAAATGTAGGCTGTTCCAAGAATTAGATAATCCAGAATTGCTATTTAGATTAGAAGAGAAACCCTAGAAGCTCAAAACGTTCTTGGGGAGAAGTTAAGAGAACTAAACAAATTCAAAAAGAAGACGTGTATTTGCAAGATTTTTCTGAGTGGTTAAAGAGAGAAGTGGAATTGTTGATGTCTATTAGCTTACCTACTACATCTACTTACAGAAGAGTATCTCCCATGCCAGCAGATTCAAAACAAGTCTACAACATCCCGCCTGGTAAAATAGTAGAATGTCCAGTATGTAAAAACGAAGCCCATAAAATATATCTGTGTAAGAAATTTTTAATGATGAATGTAGATGATCGAAAGAAATGTGCGGATGAATTCAGAATATGCTACAGATGTTTAAATATAGGACACGTAGCAAAAAGGTGCTACAGTAAAATAGTATGTAATATTAGAAATTGTAAAAGAATACATCATCGTCTTCTTCACAATGGGAAAAGTAAAGTTAAACTTGATGAACAGGCGTTAGATGAAGAAGACTACGAAAAAACAGATGAACAACGGCACTAGGCTGCAAATATATTAGAAACTACAGAAACCACATGCGTATTAAAAAGAAACACTATCAAGCCCCTAACAGTAATTCTAAAGATAGTTAAAGTCACCCTCCAAAATAATAACAAATGCATTGATACATATGCCTTATTGGATGAAGGTTCTACGGTAACTCTAATAGACTCAGACCTTACTGAAATTCTTAATTTGCAAGGACCTACCTCTGTCATTTGTTTGCAATGGGCTACTCAAATTAATTATAATAATGACTCTTCTAAGATAGTAAATTTTGATATATGTTCTCATCAAGATCCATCTAAGTGCTCGAACAATAAGCAAATTAGATTTACCTGAACAGTCACTTGATGTAGAATTTTTGTGCATGAAGTATCCCTACATAGATCCTGAAATATTAGAAGCAGTTAAACACGCAAAACCGAGGGTTCTGATAGGTCAGAACAATGTTTCTCTTTTAATACCTAAATAAATTATTCAGCCAAACTATAACGAAGTAGTATTAAGTAAAACCCTACTGAGATGGGTTATTCATGGCCCTTATTCATAACAAGATCATCGTTTAGGATTAGTTAATCTAAGTAGACATGATGAAGATTACTTAAATAAAATTACTGAAGATCATTTTGAAATAGAGAATTGCTATGAAAATTCTAAAAAATTATCTAAAAATGATGAAAAAGCATTGGAAATTTATAATAAAACTATTAGAAAATTGGATGATCGATTTGAAATAGGATTCCCTTGGAAAGAAAATAATATAGTATTACCTGTAACCTACAACATGGCTTACACCAGATTAAAATGTATAGAACGTAAAATGGATAAAGATAGAGATTTCGCAGAAAAATATTGTCAGAAAATAGAAGAATATATTGAAAAAGGTTACGCAAAGAAGCTGTCTTCCATCAATCTAGAAGAGGATACCAAGACATGGTATCTTCCACATTTTGGAGTAATCAATCCCAAGAAACCAAAATTAAGATTTGTTTTTGATGCTGCAGCTACAGTATCTGGAACAAGTTTAAACGATTTTCTATTAACTGGCCCGGATTTTTATCCACTGCTAGTTGGGATTTTATTTAGATTTAGAGAAGGACAGATAGCATTTACGGGCGACATTATAGAAATGTTTCATCAGGTGGTCATAAGGGCAAAGGATCGAAGTTGTCAACGTTTTTTACTTTCCTATCTGTATACAGATATAAGGAAAGTATAGGAATCATGATTTTTTTCGACCTCGAGTTTTCGACGGATTTTTACGTTTTGAGGTCCCCTGAATCCGTTTTGACTATTTTCGCGATGATGTCTGTGTGTGTGTGTCTGTGTGTGTGTGTCTGTGTGTGTGTGTCTGTGTGTGTGTGTGTCTGTATAACGCATAACTCATGAACCGATACACAGAAAAACACCAAATTTTAAACTTAAGCTTTGTTTCAGCGTCCAATGAGCTGATTAGATTTTGGGCAGTGTCGGAACATCTGGGGGGGTACTTTATAGGTGGTCATTTTTATATTTTATGGAATATATCTGTTATTTACGTTTGGAGAAGAAAATTCTTCAAATAAAAGTAACTTCTAATATAATTATCTATAATTTTTGTTAAATGCAAAATTTTCCTAAAATGGTCCGTATTCGAGAAATTTGACAAAATGTAAAAAACATAATTTTTTATAAAAATTGTTCAAATAAAAGTTGTTTATAATATAATTCTCTATAATTTTTGTCCTATACATAATTTCTCTAAAATGGACCGTATTCGAGATATTTGAGAAAATGTGTAAATTTCGAAATTTGAAGAAAACTCAAAAACGGATAAAGGGAAAAACATTAAATTTTAAACTTAAGGTTTATTTCGGCCTGACGTGAAATGATTAGATTTTGGACAAAGTTGGAACATCTGGGGGGGTACTTTATGGGAGGCCGTTTTTATATTTTATGGAATATATCTGTTATTTATGTTTGGAGAAGAAAATTGTTCAAATAAAAGTTACTTCTAATATTATTATCTATAATTTTTGTTTTATGTCAAAATTTCCTGAAATGGTCCGTATTCGAGAAATTTGACAAAATGTGCAAAATTCTGATTTTTATGAAAATTGTTGAACTAAAAGTTGTTTGCGATATCGATTTCTTTAATTTTTGTTTATACATGATTTTTCTAAAATGGTCCGTAATGAAAAAGTGCTAAATTTAAATTTTTCTGTATTTTCGTTTTCAATGAATATCTATAGAAAAATGTTTCGAGGTAGATGTATGTGTAAAATGTATATATTTAGTTTATCCTCTAAACATTTATAGAGATGCTGCAATAGGTTGTACAAAATAACCGGAAAATGCCTATAATAACTAGATAGGAAAGTCATGTGTTGGACACATCAGATTTTTATTACTTTCCTATCTGTATACAGATATAAGGAAAGTATAGGAATCATGATTTTTTTCGACCTCGAGTTTTCGACGGATTTTTACGTTTTGAGGTCCCCTGAATCCGTTTTGACTATTTTCGCGATGATGTCTGTGTGTGTGTGTGTGTCTGTGTGTGTGTGTGTCTGTATAACGCATAACTCATGAACCGATACACAGAAAAACACCAAATTTTAAACTTAAGCTTTGTTTCAGCGTCCAATGAGCTGATTAGATTTTGGGCAGTGTCGGAACATCTGGGGGGGTACTTTATAGGTGGTCATTTTTATATTTTATGGAATATATCTGTTATTTACGTTTGGAGAAGAAAATTCTTCAAATAAAAGTTACTTCTAATATAATTATCTATAATTTTTGTTTTATGCAAAATTTTCCTAAAATGGTCCGTATTCGAGAAATTTGACAAAATGTAAAAAACATAATTTTTTATAAAAATTGTTTAAATAAAAGTTGTTTATAATATAATTCTCTATAATTTTTGTGCTATACATAATTTCTCTAAAATGGACCGTATTCGAGATATTTGAGAAAATGTGTAAATTTCGAAATTTGAAGAAAACTCAAAAACGGATAAAGGAAAAAACATTAAATTTTAAACTTAAGGTTTATTTCGGCCTGACGTGAAATGATTAGATTTTGGACAAAGTTGGAACATCTGGGGGGGTACTTTATGGGAGGCCGTTTTTATATTTTATGGAATATATCTGTTATTTATGTTTGGAGAAGAAAATTGTTCAAATAAAAGTTACTTCTAATATTATTATCTATAATTTTTGTTTTATATCAAAATTTCCTGAAATGGTCCGTATTCGAGAAATTTGACAAAATGTGCAAAATTCTGATTTTTATGAAAATTGTTGAACTAAAAGTTGTTTGCGATATCGATTTCTATAATTTTTGTTTATACATGATTTTTCTAAAATGGTCCGTAATGGAAAAGTGCTAAATTTAAATTTTTCTGTATTTTCGTTTTCAATGAATATCTATAGAAAAATGTTTGTTCTCCATCAACAGCACAATTTGTAAAATAATTTAATGCCGAACTCCATAATAACGACTTCCCACAAATAATGGAAATAATGTTAAAGCAGCACTACATAGATGATTACCTAGACTCAAAAAACTCTATGGAAGAAGCATTGAACACGGTAAAAATGGTTATTGAGATACATCGAAGAGGTGGATTTCAGATGGTAAATTGGATGAGCAATTCTGAAAAGTTACTACAAGAACTTCCAGAAGAATACATATGCAAAAAGAATAATATAAATTTGGATTACAAAAATTTAGATAGAATTCTCGGCTTATATTGGAACACAAAAGAGTTTCAACACGTGGTTAAATATATCCTCCTAAGAGCTCCTACAACATGTGTTCACCAAAAAAATACTACCAAATCCACACTGTTGTAACTTAAAACGAAAAGGTTGCTTCGCAATATCCCAAATGGATTGAAACGACTTCCAATAAATTTCGAAACAGTACCTTTAAAACAAAATCCACGTGTGTCGAATATCAATCTCGAAATACCCAACAGGACAACGTCACTTAAAATTCAAAAAAAAAAAAACAGTAATACCAACATACTTCAGTGACAGATAGGTGTCCCATCAGCGCCCTCTATTACGAAATAAATGCTTGACAGAAAGGGCTAAAATAAGCAAACAAAGCCTTTAAAACAAAGTAAATAACCTAACTAAACTCAAATAGAGATCCTATCTATCCCAAACTGATCATATATTCAAAATTAACGTCAGAGCGGAAACGCTAGACCGACATCTTGAATACAGGGCAGCCACATGCTCATCCAGAGTGTCATCTCTGTTCGAATATCGATCCCAAAAGCAGAGTGGTTAAAATGCGGGTATAGAAGGACCCATTAAATAATTACTGAACACGGATAAAAACTAGCTTATTCCTATTTTTATGAAAAACCGCTATAAGGCCAAATTTAAACGTTACAGTTTTCGCAATATGTTGCATCTAACTTTAACCAAAAAACGTACTTGTACCCTTTGTATTCTAACCCCTTCAATTGATATGTTACCACCAAAAAAACACAAAAAAACAAAAAATTGGCCTTGGCCAACCAAAAATTTTTTTCAGAGGTGAGCGGCGAAGGGACTCAACTAAATTAGGCACCCCGGTGGTTAAATTACAATTATTTAAGTTTAAAAAAAAAATACAAAACAAATACCCTAAAATACCCAACCTTACGCTTATCAGAGTCTTAAAAGGGATTAAAATAAAGGTAGCTTATTGTTTATGTTTCACAAAACTGGGCGACATAGGTAAAATTCTCATGTTCAGCACACCTTTTAACTGCCGGCTGTTTAAAATCACAGATTTTGTTTGAGCCGCCTCTGCTGTAAAACTCCTATAACATTTTGATTTATTACTCCGTGTCGATTGCGATTCTACTATAGTCTAGAAAAAAATTCTTTAAAACGAAACTTAAGGGCGGGCGTGGGCAATGTATTTAACATAGGCATACACAACGCTCTTTCAATGACTTTTTAGCTGAAACTATAACAAAGATAAAAGTGAAAAAATTCCTGCCGATAATAGATATATACTACTGTTCAATAAAGGTTTTTGGTGTCTCTAACTATAAGGGATCGTTTAAAAATAATTCCCAAAATGTGGTAATTTTTACGATGAAAAAAAGGTAAAAATATACCAGTAATAATTACCCGATGATGAAAATAATTCTTCTTTGAATAGGCTATATACTAAAGCAACAAATGTCACTTAAAATATCTAAATTAATTGCGTCAATTTTCTTAAAAGCTCATTGAAGTAAATTTTGGAATAAATTATAAATCGCCATTTATGTGTAATAATTGCCTAAAATATAAAAGAAAACTGCATACAGTAGCCACAGGTTAATTCGGAGCTTCTCTAATAGATGGCGCTAAAGTCGTCTTGAATAAAAATAAAAATAAATTCAAATATGCAGGTCCTTATTTAGGAGTTTACTAATATGTATATCATTTCAATTATTAAGTTGATTTGTATTCGATTTTTTTTATTTTGTAAGAATTAAACATATTCAATATTTGCGTAAGAGCATGAAGGATATGTAAGTAATGAGAGAAAGCCTCAACTGTATACTTTGAGATTGGAAAATGTCTGTAACGGAGATGGTAAAAATTTATTGCTTGCTTATTTTGTTGGATACTGGAGCCTAGGTGTTAATGGTACTTTTATGTGTTTTATAAAATTGAATATTTCAAATATTCATACAAATCTAATATGCTTAAATGTATTTTTTTTTTTTAAATTAGGTTCTAACTTTTATGTATCCAGTAAAGAATAGGATTGCTTTTTTTTTTCGACTTGTAGTTTTCAACTGTACTTTAGGTTTTAGACGATAATTCAAAAATGAATAAACAGTAAATTTTAAACTTCAAATTTAATCTAATAAAAGCTAATAAAAGTTATATAGATTTGAAAATAGATATTTTAAAAATATTTTTGGATATACAGGGTATTGCGTTTTTCCTGGCAAATAAAAATGTATATTTTTTAGATAGAATACCCTTTATTTTATTTTTAGAATATTTTAGTAATACTGTTTTCAATCCTAGAATATTTTTATAAAATATTACACTATTGCCAAGCATTAATTTTTTTTGAAATTAGAAGAATGACGCAGACCGCAAATTAAATTATCATAATTTAGGTAGGTTTACATTGATCTCAAAATTGTTTAATATACAGACTTACAAGATACTAAGCTAACGAATAGTGGAGATAGAACTGATTTTAAGTTCAATTTACTCAATTTTTTAAAATGCATCATCGTGTATATTATCTTATCATAAAATTCTTTAAAAATTTGTCTATACAACGATACCAATAGTTAGCCAATAACGCATATTTGATAGATAGCTGTTTTATTATTAGAAATACGACGAAATTTTTAATATAAAAGTTGTATGATTATATTTAACAATTATTCCTAAATATACAGGGTGGTCCATAAACGAGGTGCGAACCAAATCTATACTTTTTAAAAGCAAAACACCCTGCAGGTTGTTATACTAATTTTGTTTTCTCATCGCCAATCAATTTTAATAAAATTAACTTCATTAATTTGCTATGTTGTATAGGGTGTGTCAAAACGTGAAGTTACGATTTTCTCAATTTTGTAAATGGACCCTGTATTAATCAATTGGTGGTATAACATATAGGGTATTCCATTTAAAAAAATTGAGAAAATTGAAAATTTTAACACACCCTATATTCAACATAGCAAATAAATGAAGTCTATTAAAATTGATTGACGATGTGAAAACAAGCAGATATTTTTAGAAATAAATTTAATGCTTAAAGGATAGATGTGGTATATGATCATTATAAAGAACATTCTATCAAAAACTCGTCAAAAGAAAGGATTCCAGAAATCAATTAATGTAGAAATTGACCGACCCAATACTCCACTTCCGCAACAATAGAACTTGTTTATTCATTCGATATTTAACAAAAGACGTTTAACAAATTTTCTGTCAGAGCAACTTCTTCAAAATTCCATTCAGCAAAAGCATATTTAATTTGTAACTAGTGGTGAATTCGCGAATATCAATAAATATGGGACGAATTTTGAACCATCAAAAGACGATTTCTTAAATTCAAATCACGAAGAAGCTGATACTCGTATCTTATTGCACATATTGTCAGCCAAAAATTCGGGGCATTCACGCTGCATTATTAATTGGAACGATACAGATGTTCTAGTCTTAAAAATTTATTTTAAGAAGCATTTGACTAAAGAGATGGTTCAGAACAGGGCGAAGAGACTCAAGACGATTTCTAGCAGTACATGATTTAAATTTAGATGATACCTTCTAGAAAATTTGTATGATTTTCATTCTCTGACCGGTTATGATACAACCAGCCAATAGTCTGGCATTGGGAAAAGAAAACATATTCTCTAATCTTGAAAAATGTTTCATAAAAATTTATTCAAAAATTTCCAATGTTACTTCCATTAACATTTTGAGGGGATTAATGGCCTCTTTAAACACCATTGCTAAATTGCCACCGACTTAAGACAACCTAAGATTACATTGTTTAATATGTTTTCACCAGCTAAATATTTGGCTAAGTTCTTTAAAGCCGCAGGTGCAGCTTCCTAATGTTAAAGAGTATGAATAAAAAGTAGATCAAGATGGAAGTCTGATACCCACTCTAAGACTCTGTCCGACCTGCCACCAGACATAACAGAACTTACATCATGCAAATGCAAAAAAGGTATACTATACACCGATAATTTTCATAGATGTACAATATTCTAACAATATTATTCTGTTCTAGACTAAGAAAGCAAAATTTGCAAATGCAGGAAAAAAATATTGGCTGTATCGGTTCCTGCACCTACCTGTATGGCACAGAAAAACTGCAGAAAAAGTTTGACCACAGTCGCTAATGTTTTGGAAAATGTCGATTCGTGTGGTGAATCTTATTCTGATTAGTTTAAAAGTCTTGTACTATAAATTTTAATATTATTAATTTATGATTTATATACTTTTAATTATTCTTATTATAATGTTTTTTACATTGGGAATTTATTGTATTTTGCAAAGCAATAGCCTTACTGTTTATAATCGATACTTATATATACTGTGTTTATACCTTCAATAAATAGTTCATATTTTCTTATTTTTTATTTTCTTCAAAAAATAAAAAATAAATCATAGCGTATAAATCAATAATCCGTGTATAAAATAATATGAGAGAGTCAAACTGATTGCATACATTTTAGCACTGAGAGAGAAGAGTAGAGAGTGAGAGACTTTACCTTCAATGTTTGCTTTCTAGTTAAACCATGACATAACTAATTGTTTATTGCTATATTTTTGTTATTATAAAAGCAAAAAATATGGGGAAAGCACTGTTACCTTGTTAATACATTGGCGAAACTTTTATGCGGAATAGTTTTTTCTCATTTAGGCCTTCGTTTTTCGTCAAATGAGAGGTATATTTCTAAAAAAAGATTTTTTATACAAATTTGTGGACGGTTGAAACCGAGATATTGACGTTTAAATTTTTTTTCGACCATAAGGGCTAATGCAAATGATTTTTTTTAAATAATTATAAAAAAATACTTCCTACAAAGACCTTATTGTGCATTACAACAAAAAATAAGCATTGTTTTTTCTATATGATGGTATCAATAACTCGATTTTTTATGATAGTGCCCTTTTGCACTGTCTAATTTTGTATTACCTCCGGAATAAGGGTAAGCTTATCATGTACTTTCATTCCTGAAAAATTCAGCTTGTGACACCGAAGTGGGAGGCAAAGTCAAAAAAATTTCAATCTATACCATACAAAAGCCCGTACCTGCGAGTTTAAAAGAATACATTTTTATTCGCAAATGCGAAAATGCAGAACGTATATTTGTTACTTAGTTGCTAACTAGAGGCAGCACCTCTCGGATAACTTTATTTTGTCTCTCTCTGGGAGGACTTGTTCAGACTTCTCTGTTCCAATGCACGCCCTTAAGCCGATGCGAGTTTAAAATTATATCAGATCATAGTTGACCATTCAATATTGAAACAGAAAAACAACTGATTCCATCAACTGACATACTTTTTAAACTACAACATCACAGTTGATCATTACGATGAATAATATACTTAACCCTTTAATCATTCCCGTGCATACTTTGCTATCACTGATCACTTTACCCGGTCTATATGAAGCGGCATAACCTGTTAGTAGGCAAACGCTATCGTCCTAGCGGACCGCCGCGTTACTGCGCCACCGAATTACTCGGCACAAAGACGTTCCGTCGATAACAGATTTGACTCGCTGCACGTGGAATATTATTGCTACACAAACAGAGCTCGCAGTATGTTAGCACCAAGTTAGCGGGGTTGGAATTACTAATGGATATACACATGCATGTTTAATGGCGTATAGGGGGATCGGCCAGTTTAACGACCCTAATTAATAGGGCCTTATAGGGTCTCATATAGGACAAATTCGGAAGTGGATGTGGGATGTGAATCTCGGACCCCGCCACTTGGCATATTTTTTTGACCTTGATTCGGTTAAATTGTAACAGGTAGAATTTTTTGATTTAAAGCTGGTTTGTGGTGGAATCGATAAAAGAGAGATGAGAGAGAAAAAAGGGCGCCAAATACAGGGTATAATAAAAAAGTAGGTCATAAGTTATACCCCAACTTCACCCTTCATTCCTTGCAAACAAGAAAAGGATTTCTTAAAGGTCAAGCCATACGTGCATCTGAGCGATTGGAGCTTGTTTACACAAATGTATATGGACCTATGTCTGAGCCAAGTTGGGGAGGAGCCAAATATATCTTAATGTTCACAGATGACTTTTCACGTAAAACTTTTGGCTATTTTTTCAGAACCAACGATGAAACTTTTTCAATTTTTACTTTCCTATCTGTTTACAGATATAAGGAAAGTATAGGAATCATGATTTTTTTCGACCTCGAGTTTTCGACGGATTTTTACGTTTTGAGGTCCCCTGAATCCGTTTTGACTATTTTCGCGATGTGTGTGTGTGTGTGTGTGTGTGTGTGTGTGTGTGTGTGTGTGTGTGTGTGTGTGTGTGTGTGTGTGTGTGTGTGTGTGTGTGTGTGTGTGTGTGTGTGTGTGTGTGTGTGTGTGTGTGTGTGTGTGTGTGTGTGTGTGTGTGTGTGTGTGTGTGTGTGTGTGTGTGTGTGTGTGTGTGTGTGTGTGTGTGTGTGTGTGTGTGTGTGTGTGTGTGTGTGTGTGTGTGTGTGTGTGTGTGTGTGTGTGTGTGTGTGTGTGTGTGTGTGTGTGTGTGTGTGTGTGTGTGTGTGTGTGTGTGTGTGTGTGTGTGTGTGTGTGTGTGTGTGTGTGTGTGTGTGTGTGTGTGTGTGTGTGTGTGTGTGTGTGTGTGTGTGTGTGTGTGTGTGTGTGTGTGTGTGTGTGTGTGTGTGTGTGTGTGTGTGTGTGTGTGTGTGTGTGTGTGTGTGTGTGTGTTGTGTGTGTGTGTGTGTGTGTGTGTGTGTGTGTGTGTGTGTGTGTGTGTGTGTGTGTGTGTGTGTGTGTGTGTGTGTGTGTGTGTGTGTGTGTGTGTGTGTGTGTGTGTGTGTGTGTGTGTGTGTGTGTGTGTGTGTGTGTGTGTGTGTGTGTGTGTGTGTGTGTGTGTGTGTGTGTGTGTGTGTGTGTGTGTGTGTGTGTGTGTGTGTGTGTGTGTGTGTGTGTGTGTGTGTGTGTGTGTGTGTGTGTGTGTGTGTGTGTGTGTGTGTGTGTGTGTGTGTGTGTGTGTGTGTGTGTGTGTGTGTGTGTGTGTGTGTGTGTGTGTGTGTGTGTGTGTGTGTGTGTGTGTGTGTGTGTGTGTGTGTGTGTGTGTGTGTGTGTGTGTGTGTGTGTGTGTGTGTGTGTGTGTGTGTGTGTGTGTGTGTGTGTGTGTGTGTGTGTGTGTGTGTGTGTGTGTGTGTGTGTGTGTGTGTGTGTGTGTGTGTGTGTGTGTGTGTGTGTGTGTGTGTGTGTGTGTGTGTGTGTGTGTGTGTGTGTGTGTGTGTGTGTGTGTGTGTGTGTGTGTGTGTGTGTGTGTGTGTGTGTGTGTGTGTGTGTGTGTGTGTGTGTGTGTGTGTGTGTGTGTGTGTGTGTGTGTGTGTGTGTGTGTGTGTGTGTGTGTGTGTGTGTGTGTGTGTGTGTGTGTGTGTGTGTGTGTGTGTGTGTGTGTGTGTGTGTGTGTGTGTGTGTGTGTGTGTGTGTGTGTGTGTGTGTGTGTGTGTGTGTGTGTGTGTGTGTGTGTGTGTGTGTGTGTGTGTGTGTGTGTGTGTGTGTGTGTGTGTGTGTGTGTGTGTGTGTGTGTGTGTGTGTGTGTGTGTGTGTGTGTGTGTGTCTGTATAACGCATAACTCATGAACCGATACACGGAAAAACACCAAATTTCAAACTTAAGCTTTATTCCAGCGTCTTATGAGCTGATTAGATTTTGGGCAGAGTCGGAACATCTGGGGGGGGGTACTTTATGGGTGGTCATTTTTATATTTTATGGAATATATCTGTTATTTACGTTTGGGGAAGAAAATTCTTCAAATGAAAGTTACTTCTTATTTTATTATCTATAATTTTTGTTATATACAAAATTTTCATAAAATGGTCCGTATTCGCGAAATTTGACAAAATGTAAAAAAATATTTTTTTTTGTAAAAATTGTTCAAACAAAAGTTGTTTGTAATATAATTCTCTATAATTTTTAACCTATAGATAATTTCTCTAAAATGGACCGTATTCGAGATATTTGAGAAAATGTGTAAATTTCGAAATTTGAAGAAAACTCAAAAACGGATAAAGAAAAAAACATTAAATTTTAAACTTAAGTTTTATTTCGGCCTGACGTGAAATGATTAGATTTTGGACAAAGTCGGAACATCTGGGGGGGTACTTTATGGGAGGCCGTTTTTATATTTTATGGAATATATCTGTTATGTTTGGAGAAAAAAATTGTTCAAATAAAAGTTACTTCTAATATTATTATCTATAATTTTTGCTTTATGTAAAAATTTCCTGAAATGGTCCGTATTCGAAAAATTTGACAAAATGTGCAAAATTCTGATTTTTATGAAAATTGTTGAAAAATAAAAGTTGTTTGCGATATCGATCTCTATAATATTTGTTTATACATGATTTTTTTAAAATGGACCGTAATGGAAAAATTGTAGGAAAAGGGCTAAATTTAAATTTTTCAGTATTTTCATTTTCAATGAATATCTATAGAAAAATGTTTCGCGGTAGATGTATGTGGACAATGTATATATTTAGTTTATCCTCTAAACATTTATAGAGATGCTGCAATAGGTTGTACAAAATAACCGGAAAAAGCCTGTAATAACTAGATAGGAAAGTCATGTGTTGGACACATCAGATTTTTAAATATTTTAAAAGGACGGTTGAGAATCAGACTAGTCTTAAGATTAAAAGGTTATGGTCTAATAATGGCACAGAATTTTGCAATAACCGTTTTTCTGATTTTCTAAATAGTGAAGGGTGAAGCTGTGTCAACTGCTATTTACCTTAAAAACCGTAGTCCTTCTACTGCTATAAAAGGAGCAACACCTGAAGAGTTGTGGACAGGTGTTAAAGTCAACATAAGTAATTTAAAAATTTTTGGTTGTCTTGCATATCGTCGGCCTAATGTGAAAATTGTAAAGTCCAACTTTTCACAAAATTGGTTTTCAGCTCCATCTGTTAGAAAAGCAGCGTATCTATACATCCAAATAAAAAAACTATACAAAAAGTATTTAGATGGCGCTAGAAACAACAGTATGAAATGCGCGTAAGTCTAACTCCTTCTACATCAGTAAGAAAGTTGCATAAGTCCTACGTTGGTGTTCTGTCTATGTTTGGTGTCATGCTTTTTAGTTTGTCATGCTTTAAATTGGCCGTTATTTTATCAGACCGAGCTTCAATATCATTTAGGTAAGTACATACTATGTAAATTTAAGATTTTTAAATGTGTTATACATTAGACTGGATTAATGCCATTTTTGTAAACTTAAGGAGTTGTGCATTTTTCACACTGTTGATATATTTAGAACTCACGGGAATTATGCATGTTTCAAAGCATTTTGAATACCAATTACTGCAAAGAATGATGAGAAATTCACATTTTTTTGCCTTACCTACAAGTTTTGAACAGTTCGTGTAGATGGAAATTCTTGTCAAATCTTGAGGTATTAGTAAACCCTCCTTTTGGTATAAAAAAGAAACAAATTTGGCTAGAAATATTGGTACCAGGTAAAAAATCCGCTGTTAAAAACGTTCCAGTGAAAAAGCTCCCGTTAAAAGCCCCCAGTGAAAAAATTCATTCCAAAAAAGCTCCTTGATAATAAAAACATTTTTTTGCAAGTCAAACATCCGAACAATACCGGGGTCGTTTTTACCAGAGGCTTTACACTTTGCGGCTAAATGTAGGAATAAACAAGTATTTTGTTTTAGCTATGGATCGTAGAAGTAGGGGTTTCAAACTGTTGAGTTTAACAAAACATCCGGCCAACGCTTTGAAGGACATAACTAACGATAGCTCTGGAACATTAACTAGTGATTCTGTAGAATTAAACAAGACAATAAAACTGTTCAGAGAAAAAAATCAAGACAATCATACTGATACAAAGAGCGCGGAAAATGAAAAGCGTTTTGCAGAAGAAAACGAGGAACTGTAGTCAGCTCTAACAGAATTACAAAAAGAAATTCATATGACACAAAACATTTTAGACATAGAAGAAAACAATGATTTATCATCCAGCTTTCTCAACAATGCAATAATATCCGGCACAGAGCCAATACAACAAACGATATTGCCGCGCAAACAAAAACTCTTTAGGATTTCAATAAAAACCAACGAGAAGGAAATATTAGAAATGAAGATAATGATGAAGAAGATGCAACAAATCATCCAGAAGAAGTAGATAATGAAAACAATGACCCTACATATCAAATCGACGATGATGGGGAACAACATTCTGATGAAGAAAATAATGATTCCAGTGAAGAAGTTACACAAAAAAGGAAAAAGAAAAGATTTTCTAATCCTGCAGAATGGAAATATAATACTAATAAAATAAATAGAGAGAAAGGGGTTGAGTATATGGGTAGAAAAAATAACAAATTCGACAGAAAGAAAACTAAGAGAGTAATGAAAACGAGATGCCTGTGTTCAAATAAACCATTGAAAACCGGTAAAGAAATAGCAATTCAGTGTTACAAGTTGACGGATGAAGAGCGAAAGTTAATTTTCGCGAAGTTTTGGTCCCTGTCGTGGCCTGAAAAGAAGATCTACATTTCTGCCAAAGTCTTGAAGAATAAAACGGAAAGGTCGAGGCATAGAAAGGATCCGGAAGTTAGCCAAAGGACAACTTCGTATAAGTATTTTCATAAAAAGAAAAGCGAAAAGCTGATGTTTTGCAATACGTTAGGACTTTCTATGAGGACCATATCAGCGTGGATAAAAGATGAAACGTCTAGCCCAGCCAAAAGTGAAGAACAGAATAGTGACAAAAATATTAAAAAAAAACTTTACGTTTTGATGAAGAAAAGATAAATTTGAAAAAATTCTTTGAAGAACTGCCTAAACTTGAATCACACTATCGTCGCAAATCGTCAACAAAATTATATATAGAGCCAACGTTCAAAACCAAATCGGAGCTTTATTTACTTTATAAAGATAATTGGTGTGTAGAACATAATGTAGCTCCCTTATCCATTGCCACATTCTCAAACATGTTTGAAGATCTGAATCTTGCATTGTTTTTCCCAAAGAAAGACGAATGCGATGTCTGCGTAGGCTACAAGATTAAAAACGTAGAGGAATCTGTCTACAGGGAACACATTATCAAGAAAGAAGAAGCACGGGAAGCAAAAGCAGAAGACAAAAATTCCAAAAATAGGGTATTTACGATGGACCTCCAGTCAGTACTGTTGTGCCCGAAATCGAACGTATCAGCTCTGTACTATCGCACGAAGCTTATTGTACACAATTTTACAGTCTTTGAATTGCATTCTAAAGATGGCTATTATTTCCTTTGGCACGAAGGTCAAGTGGAGCTCAGTGCAAACTGTTTTTCATCAGTAATTTGT
Source organism: Psylliodes chrysocephalus (assembly GCA_927349885.1). Lineage (NCBI taxonomy): Eukaryota > Metazoa > Arthropoda > Insecta > Coleoptera > Chrysomelidae > Psylliodes > Psylliodes chrysocephalus. The sequence continues at coordinate 6,128,224 of OV651827.1, read as the reverse complement.
AACTTCTTGTTAATTATTAATAATGTAATTCCCCAGCTTGAGCCAATGCAACAAATAATATTATATAGTGACGGTTGTAGCACTCAAAATCGTAATTGCACTTTAAGCAACGCCTTGTTGAATCTTGCTTTCGAAAAACATGTTTGTATCATCCACAAATATTTAGAAAAGGGTCACACCCAGTGACTCGATGCACTCTACCATAGAGAGGCAATTAAAAGGTAGAACCATTAATTTGCCAGCTGATTATGTCTCCCTATGTAAATTGGCTCGAAAAAATCCTAGACCGTATGAGGTGAGCTATTTGGATTATATTTTTTTCAAAGACTTTAGTAAACTTAATTTAATAAAATCAATTAGACCTGGATTTAAAGTTGGTGATCTAACTGTCAACAATCTTAGAGCTCTGAAGTATAATCCAGATGGTAAAATCGAGTTTAAGAAGAAACATTTCGAGGAGTTTCAAGATATGCCTATGAAATTAAATTATATATCAATTGACTCTCTTCCCTTATTGTACAAATAACAATTAAAAAAATTAAGAAAGAAAAGTTTGAACATCTTCTGTTTTTGAAAAAATCTCTTGCCAAAGATTATCACGATTTTTATGACAATCTAAGACATGAATAACTTATTAACCATGAGACTTAACCATTTGATTATTTTTTAATATTATAAGTTATGTACTATTATCTTCAAAGTTCTTTAATGTTGTTTTATTAGTAGTTATTTTCGATTTAATAAAAATAATTCCTTAGGTAGGTAAATACTGGCTTTGTTTTATTATGTGAAATTTGCATAAGTCCATCTTTGTTACTGTATATAAGAATGAATTTTGCATAACTCCTTTATTTTTCAACAGGTACCTATTATAAAAAAATCAATACTTGATACCAGTTCCCTAATGTTTTTTTAATCCAAATTCTACTTTCACCCAAATTACATTATTTTTAAAGAAATAAAATAGTTATTTTGCTCTCCTGTAAAATTTAGGTTTTGGGACTTGTGCAATTTTCACATTAAGCCGACGATATGCTCATATTCCAAAACAATTTAGGGGAAAATTTGATAAAATATCAAAGCCTATGATTATGGTGGGCTATTGCGAGAACACAAAAGGTTATAGGTTAGCTGACCCAGAAAATCCAGGTAAAGTTCAGAATGTTCGGGATGTAATTATTGTTAGTAATGTCATGTTCAGTAAATATGTTTCATATTTAAAAATTTTTCAAATGAAGATGATAACAATTTTTTATATTATCCTTCCATGGTTAACAATTTGATGGGAAATCAAACTGAATCCATCGCAAGTAACCAACCTCATGCATCTCCATCTATTAGTTCTGTTAGTTGTGTTGATACTTCTTAAGGTAAAGAAGCTTTACCCTCATCTTTTTCTGGGCGACTTCGTCGACCGCCTGTTTGGATGAAAGATTATTTAATTGAATCAGATACTTTTTGTCAACTTTCATCTTGTTGTGCAGTCACAGAGCCAACGACCGTACAAGAAGCAATCACTAGTTCTGATAAAGACAAATGGATTGAGGCAATGAAAGTCTCTTTTCTTAAAAATGAGGTATGGACATTGGTTGAAAGACCTAAGGATATAAATGTTGTATCCAACAAGTGAATTTTAAAGCTTACAAGATACACTAAAAATAATGTGCGTTATAAAGCAAGACTTGTTGCTAGAGAATTCACTCAGTCACAAGGCGTAGATTATTTTGAAACGTTCTCACCAGTTGCTGAAATTTCAACTTTGAGAATGATGATTGCTCTTTCAGTTCAACTTGATTTGTCTATTGAACACTTCAATGTAACAACTGCTTTTCTTCATGGTGAATTGGAGGAACAAGTATTCATGGAACAACTAGAATTATTTATAGAAAAAGGTCAAGAATCTAAAGTTTGTTTATAAGAAAAGGCTGTCTATGGTCTTAAGCAATCATCAAGAAACTGGAATAAAAAAGTTACCAAAGTTCTTGTAGACAATGGTTACCAAAAATCCAAATATAAGTCCTGTCTATTTTTAAAGAATCAAGGAAACTCAACTATTCTAATATTATATGTAAATTATGTTTATATTTTTCACAATAATATTGATAAAAAGAATGCACTTTTCAAAATCCTAAATAATAATTTTTTAATTAAAGATTTAGGTGAAGCCCAAGAAGTACTTGGAATTGAACTTATTAGGAATAAATTAAATAATATGATTTATTTATGTCAGAAAAATTACATAGTGGATATTCTGAATAAATTTGGTTTCTCTGATACAAATGGTATTTCCACTGCTATTGAACATAATTTAAAGGTTGCAGCCTCTGATGAAAATAAACATTTGGCTGTACCTTATCAGAATGAAATCGGATGCCTTATCTATTTAGCAGTGAACAGCAGGCCTAGCATTGCTTATTCCATAAATTACTTAAGTCAGTTAACCTGTGGATACACAATGTACCACTGGAATTTGGTGAAACGTGTGTTTTGTTATCTAAAATTCACAAGCAATTTGAGCATTGGCTACAAAAAATGTAATTTAAACACTATTGAAGGATTTGTAGATGCATCATGCAGCAATTCGAAAGACGATCTCACACTGGATATCTTTTTAAACTGGCAGGTGGACCCATATCATGGGACAGTCGAAAGAAACGAACTGTTGCGTTATCGTTGACCGAAGCAGAATACATGGCAGCTTCTTTTGGTCTCTGGAAGAATGTTCTTGGCCAGGATCATGATGTTGAGAAAGATCAGAGAAAGACTTGCAAAAATCAGTCTTTTGCAAAGCCCTTTTTTTAATTTTTACTCCAACTTATTTGGTTATATATCTCTTTCTTCTATATTTACTTTTAAACATTCTTTAATTTTTTCATTTACCTTATACTCTTCTAATTCACATCACTGTCATTTCAGTTTCTTTGTTTCTTCACTATTTATACAATTTCTTTAATTTCTTGGCCTTTTACTACTCCATATATTTTACCTATCATTTCTATTCTTATTATTTTCCTTTATTTCTTCAATTTTTTACATGTATGTAGGTTCAATTCTTCAAACATCTTCATTGTTTCTTCCTTATCTTGTTTCCTATTTCCTTATTGCTTTCTTGAGTTTGATTTTCAATTATATTAGCCTGAAGATGGCCCAATAACGCCGAAATTAGTTGCTTAGTATTTATCAATAAATTGTGTGGCATTAATTTTAAATTTTAATATTTCCTAAAGAATACAGACTACATATTCTAGAAGTAATAACTTCACCATGACGTTGATGAATGCCATAAAAAAGAGATCTTATCGTTATTATACATCGACCCAGCTATCCCATTTTTATTCATTAATCCCAATATCCGCATCGTCTCGTTTTTCTTTTAGAAGAAATAAGTGAAATATATATGCCCACAAGATAGAATCTACTTCAATAACCTGATGGATTACCAATATTGTTTTATAACTCAAAATCCTCTTCCAGATAACATATTTATTATCATATGAAAAAATATATATGTATTTCGCGAATGTCATGAGCATAAAATACACAAAACGGGAGCAGGGAAATAAAGTAAAAGCTACATAGGTCGGAAAAGGAGAGCTTGGGCTTTGAATCGATAAGACTTCCCTACGGTATAGCTTACAGAAATACAAGGGTCGTATTATAATAGAACGGGGCTTGTTTGAATTCTAAATATATTGATGATGGCTTGTTTGGAAACCTAAAATTATTTGTTTCAATTGTCACTTGAATTATCATCCGTTTCATTCTTAATTTATTGTTTTTATTGTCCGAGCGGGTATAGAAATACAAAAAACAGTTTTTGATTAACTTATTAATACTTAAGTTGTATTAATAAAATTACTAATATAAATTTATAGTATTAATTACCATTATTTAATCTAATTTAAATAAAACTAGCAATTCTAGAAGGATCTGGTGACAGTTAAAAAGCAAAAGCGAGAGCATTTGAATTCGTCAATGTATAATATTAATCGGCTGTTTTGTTGTTGTGTAAAAAAAAATAGTGAATGTAAAATACTAAACGTTATATTGGTGTCAGAAGTCAGGATTCTTTAAGTAAATAGTGAGTAAATATGGTTAAAAAACCGTCAAATTTAAAAATTACTAAGTTGCGTCGAAAACTAGATAAACGTGAATTAAAAATAACAGGGAAGGAAGCAGAGTTGGCACAGGGGCTTAAAGAAGCGATAGAAACTGAAGATTTAGATCTAAAACGTAGCTTTTTTCGAAAACTAAGTCAAAACGCATCCGTAATACGGGAATCACCTAAAATTCTTATAATTTTGGTGATTTCGCTAAAATCCACTCTAATATTAGATGATTTCGCCGATTTTCCTATTTTATACAATCTCTGTGATATCGGAGAAATCGTTTAATAGTATTTCTAAATAAAGTTACCGAAGGGATAACTGACTAAAAGCCCTGTGAAGCTGGCCCCTCGGAATTCGAAAATGTTAGTTTTAGAAGCGACATCCGTTTGACCATCAATTTACCATGTTTGACCACCCACTAACTTTTTGTGACCACCCTTAGAAACATATTTAAAAAAATATTAATGCCCGAGTACCCGCTGACCCCCGAAGTTAATATTTTTTAAAACTGCACCATAAGATTTAAAATTTTTTGACCATGTTTAACCCCTTAGATTTTTTTAGCATTTCTTAAAATAATTTAAAGGAATACATTATAGAAAAATGAGAGTTCTGAGATGAATTTTAACTTTGAAAGAATGATTAATGATCAAGGATGATGAAGAATGATCAAGAATGATCAAGAATGATCAAGAATGATCAAGAATGATCAAGAATGATCAAGAATGATCAAGAATGATCAAGAATGATCAAGAATGATCAAGAATGATCAAGAATGATCAAGAATGATCAAGAATGATCAAGAATGATCAAGAATGATCAAGAATGATCAAGAATGATCAAGAATGATCAAGAATGATCAAGAATGATCAAGAATGATCAAGAATGATCAAGAATGATCAAGAATGATCAAGAATGATCAAGAATGATCAAGAATGATCAAGAATGATCAAGAATGATCAAGAATGATCAAGAATGATCAAGAATGATCAAGAATGATCAAGAATGATCAAGAATGATCAAGAATGATCAAGAATGATCAAAAATGATCAAGAATGATCAAGAATGATCAAGAATGATCAAGAATGATCAAGAATGATCAAGAATGATCAAGAATGATCAAGAATGATCAAGAATGATCAAGAATGATCAAGAATGATCAAGAATGATCAAGAATGATCAAGAATGATCAAGAATGATCAAGAATGATCAAGAATGATCAAGAATGATCAAGAATGATCAAGAATGATCAAGAATGATCAAGAATGATCAAGAATGATCAAGAATGATCAAGAATGATCAAGAATGATCAAGAATGATCAAGAATGATCAAGAATGATCAAGAATGATAAATGATCAAGAATGATCAAGAATGATCAAGAATGATCAAGAATGATAAAGAATGATCAAGAATGATCAAGAATGATCAAGAATGATCAAGAATGATCAAGAATGATCAAGAATGATCAAGAATGATCAAGAATGATCAAGAATGATCAAGAATGATCAAGAATGATCAAGAATGATCAAGAATGATCAAGAATGATCAAGAATGATCAAGAATGATCAAGAATAATCAAGAATGATCAAGAATGATCAAGAATGATCAAGAATGATCAGGAATGATCAAGAATGATCAAGAATGATCAAGAATGATCAAGAATGATCAAGAATGATCAAGAATGATCAAGAATGATCAAGAATGATCAAGAATGATCAAGAATGATCAAGAATGATCAAGAATGATCAAGAATGATCAAGAATGATCAAGAATGATCAAGAATGATCAAGAATGATCAAGAATGATCAAGAATGATCAAGAATGATCAAGAATGATCAAAAATGATCAAGAATGATCAAGAATGATCAAGAATGATCAAGAATGATCAAGAATGATCAAGAATGATCAAGAATGATCAATAATGATCAAGAATGATCAAGAATGATCAAGAATGATCAAGAATGATCAAGAATGATCAAGAATGATCAAGAATGATCAAGAATGATCAAGAATGATCAAGAATGATCAAGAATGATCAAGAATGATCAAGAATGATCAAGAATGATCAAGAATGATCAAGAATGATCAAGAATGATCAAGAATGATCAAGAATGATCAAGAATGATCAAGAATGATCAAGAATGATCAAGAATGATCAAGAATGATCAAGAATGATCAAGAATGATCAAGAATGATCAAGAATGATCAAGAATGATCAAGAATGATCAAGAATGATCAAGAATGATCAAGAATGATCAAGAATGATCAAGAATGATCAAGAATGATCAAGAATGATCAAGAATGATCAAGAATGATCAAGAATGATCAAGAATGATCAAGAATGATCAAGAATGATCAAGAATGATCAAGAATGATCAAGAATGATCAAGAATGATCAAGAATGATCAAGAATGATCAAGAATGATCAAGAATGATCAAGAATGATCAAGAATGATCAAGAATGATCAAGAATGATCAAGAATGATCAAGAATGGTCAAGAATGATCAAGAATGATCAAGAATGATCAAGAATGATCAAGAATGATCAAGAATGATCAAGAATGATCAAGAATGATCAAGAATGATCAAGAATGATCAAGAATGATCAAGAATGATCAAGAATGATCAAGAATGATCAAGAATGGTCAAGAATGATCAAGAATGATCAAGAATGATAAAGAATGATCAAGAATGATCAAGAATGATCAAGAATGATCAAGAATGATCAATAATAATTAGAAAAGCACAATAGGATCCAAAACCGTTCAAAATTATGTATCGCCGTTTAATCATTCCACAAATATCTCCTAAGACCCCAGAGGAATTAAACATTCAAAGAAAATATTTGTCAATCCAATTTCTAGTTCAACAAAATGGTCAATCGACATAAGGACACAATAAAGATTCATAAATGTTTTAAATTATGTTTGATCCTCCCTCAAAATAATTTTAGTGTCAGAATTCGAAAAATGCAATTTTGAAAGGACATTTTGACAAAAATGGTACAAACGACATAAGAGCATATTCAAGATCCATGCTGGTTTGGAATTAGGTTTTGAGATTTAAAATAATTTTTTATTGTGCCCAAGTAGTGTGAAAATTCAAAAAATAAAATTTGAAAATCGAATTTCGGCTTGGAAAAAATGGTCAAACGACATAAGTTTACAATAAAGATCCATAACGATTTAGAATTATGTTTTGACGTTTGACCACCCCCTAAAATAATTTTAATGTGCACAAATAAAATTCGAAAAATAAAATTTGGAAATCCAATTTTCACTTGGAAAATATGGTCAAACGACTTAAGTTTACATTAAAGATCCATAACGATTTAGAATTATGTTTTGACGTTTCGCCACCCCTTAAAATAATTTTATTGTGCCAAGTAGTGTAAAAAATTTGAAAAATCTAATTTTGAAATCGAATTTTGACTTGAAAAAATTGTTCAAACGACGTAAGAGCACAATAAAGATTCATATTTATTTAGAATTGATTTGACGTTTGACCAGTCCGTAAACTAATTTTAATGTGTCCCAAGTAGTGTGAAAATTCGAAAAATAAAATTTGAAAATCGAATTTTGACTTGGAAAACTTGGTCAAACGACGTAAGTGCACAGTAAAGATCTATTACGATTAAGAATTATGTTTTGACATTTGACCACCCTCTAAAATAATTTTAATGCTCACAATTAGTGTTAACATTCGAAAAATAAAATTTGGAAATCCAAATTCCATTTGGAAAATATGGTCAAACAACAAAAGTTTACAATAAAGATCCATAACGATTAAGAATTATGTTTTGACGTTTGACCAGCTGTTAAAGTAATTTTAGTGTACCAAAGTAGTGTGAAAATTCAAAAAATAAAATTTAGAAATTGATTTTCCACTTGGAAAAAATGGACAAACGACATAAGTGCACAGTAAAAATCTATAACCATTAAAAATTATGTTTTAACGTTTGACCACCCTGTAAAATAATTTTAATGCTCCCAAGTAGTGTAAAAATTTGAAAAATAAAATTTGGAAAAATGGTCAAACGACATAAATGCACAATAAAGATCCATAATGATTTAGAATTAAGTTTCGGCGATTCAACACCCCCTAAAATAATTCCAATAAGCCTAAGTAGTTTGAAAATTCGAAAAATAAAATTTGAAAATCGAATTTCGGCTTGGAAAAAATGGTCAAACGACATAAGTTTACAATAAAGATCCATAATGATTTAGAATTATGTTTTGACAATGACCACTCCCTAAAATAATGTTAATGTGTCCAAGTAGTGTGAAAATTGGAAAAATTAAATTTGAAATAAACAGAGGTATACATCAATATGAAAACACAAGTTTTAGGTATTTTATTGTTTTTTTAGTCTATAACAAAATATTTTGACTTTATTACCAAATTATTAATATTACTATTAAAATTATTTAATAATCCGTTTTAAAATTATGTTATCTGTCTTTGATCAGAATAAATAAGACTTACCTGGTTCACCCTTCTGTATAAAAAAATAAGTTCTCAAATTATTTTATTTAAAATTATTCTGACAAACTCAAAAAATATATATTGTTAATCATTTAAAATAATAGTATATTATATATTCTATAAAAACGTTTTGTTATCCTAAATTATTATTGCAGATTGTACCTATCTACCTACTCACTTACAAAAATTTTTTTGCCTGATGATGACCTTTTAGGTCGAAAGCGCTTGCAACCCAACCTAATAAATTTATGTGGTCGACAGACTTTGAGCCTTTTACTTCCCTTTAAAAAAAATGATGTTTTACATATCGCCTATATATACTATATCTAAAACAAATATACAAAACCACTAGGTAAGATTAGGTTGAAAATGAGTGGGATGATTTCATCGCCTTCCACTGCGACCCATATGGGTCTTCTGTGGCTCATGACTAACTTATAGTTCACCGTACAAGCTACACCTTTTGATAAAGGTCATGGTTGAATTGGGTGAGACTTGTTTAAAGTCGGCAGACTTCAGTCGGATAAATCCGAAGATCTAGAACCTGGTTCTTTCCAGAGCGGAGCAGGTATATAAAATGTGCTCTGCAGACTCGTCCTCCACGCTGCAGAATCGACAGTCCGATGTTTGTTGCAGACCTATCCTTCTTATGTGGTTTCCCAGACAGCAGTGTCCTGTCATCAGTCCAGTGGAAAATGCGTAGATCTTTCCTACTCCATTCTCGGATCTGAGCAGAGGCGTTCATAGAACGATTGGTCAAATGGGTTAGCCTTGGGGTATCTCTCCGTCCATTTTGAAATAATTCCTTTGACAATACTTTTTGCAATGCCCAGGAATGGTTCTGGGTTCTGAACACGGATTCACTTACTCTTTTAGCAATACAAAACCACAAACTATTACTCTCATTTCCAACAGTTTTATAAATAAAAAATATTGTTTTTGTAAATTCTTAAATTTCGTGTATTATTTCCCTAATTTTTAATCATTATTCTTGGTAATATTATCCTAATGATAAATTAGTATAGATAATCCTCCCGACCATTAATCATTTAAATGTCAAGTCCCTCACGCATTCAAGCCAAAATTTGATTTTAAAATAGCATTTATCGAATACATTAAATTTATTTATTTATTTATTTTATAATTCTAAACCATAATGGATCTTTATTGTGCACTAATGTCCATTGACCTATTTTTCCAAGTCGAAATTCAATTTCCAAATCATATTTTTCGAATTTTCACACTACTTAAGAAAATTAAAATTATTTTAGGGGATGGTCAAACATCAAAACATAATTCGAAACTATTATGAATCTTTATTGTGCATTCATGTCGATTGACCAATTTCTCCAAGTCGAAATTCGATTTTCAAATTGAATTTTTCGAATTTGTACACTACTTGGGCACATTAAAATTATTTTAGGGTGTGGTCAAACGCTATAACATAATTTTAAATAGTCGCGTCAAAATGTTCATTAAGACATGAGATTCAAAGTTCACCAAAATTTAGATGCCGCTCGGCCTCCCTCCCGCCCCAAATTTACCCCAATTGGGGGGAATTCTCGGCTTTTTTCAACAAGCCACATACTTTCTAAAACTGCAGTCCCAAGCGAGGCAAATGTTCCACTCGGGGGGTTTGAAGTGCACTGAATCCATTATTTGGGTTAGGTCACCTTTGCGACCTTCCCAGGGGTGTGTGACAGGGCATCTGGGGGTCCAAAATATGAGACGTCCGTATAAATGTGTTTGGGCTGCCAAGTTGCGTCAGGGGGGTTTAGAAGGGCAGAGATCTCAATTTCATCGAGAATTAAGCCTTTTCAAGCCATCAGAGATGTATAAACAGGGGCCCATGGGGTCTCAAATTTCATGATTACGCGAGATTGAATTTAAGGACAGAATTGGTACGTGATAGTGTTATAAAACTACAAACTCTATATTGGGCAGCCTGTCATCCTGTGACCCAACCAACCAATTTATTGGGGACGATTTTCAAGGTCACTGAAATAGATGATTTGTTGGAAGAAGCTGAACAAGAAGATGGAAGAACACAACACGATGGAATATGAATTTATTGTAGAAAAAATAAAAAAATATATTATTCTGTAAGAATTGTTTTGTTAAAATGTCAAATTTTTCTATCACACCAGGCTACATTAAATATTCATGAAAAAATCTAATTTAATTTCACGTTGAAGTATTTCTTTTTCAATTCCATATCCACCGCAACCGTTTTACCAGTCTCAAAAGGTTAGCTCCCCGGCCAGGTGAGTTATATCAATTTTATGTAATGAAATCAAATCGAATTGTCCCAGGTGAACATGATAGTTTCGGCCCCTCAGGACGCTTGTTCGTTCAGCCCTGGGGCTACATGCTTGCAACATAAAATTACACCCTTAAAAACCCTCATTATGCCGTCATCAACTTTATATGAGAAAATTGAATTTTACGAGAATTTAAATTTGGGTTCCCCTATCAGCCATAGCTAGGTTCGTCAGAGACTCAAAAAGACCAAGAAGTATACTCGGTGGAGAAATTATATCAATTTTACATTTTGATATCAAATAAAATCAAATCTCATATTTTGGGCCCAGCACCCTGTTCGGACACCCCTGGTTGGGTCACAGGATGACAGGTTGCCCAATTCTGTGTCCTGAAATTCAATCCTTCGTGATCATGATATTTGAGATCCCATGGGGCCCTTTTTATACGACCCTGAGGGCTTGAAAAGACTTAATTCTCGATGACATTGAGATCTCCGCCCATCTAAACCCCCCTGACGCTACTTGGCAGCCCAAATACATTTCCACGGACATCTAGTATATTGGACCCCCAGTGGCCCTGTCACCCACCCCTGGGAAGGTCGCAAAGGCGACCTGACCCAAATAATGGATTCAGGGTACTTTAAAACCCCCGAGTGGAACATTTACCCCGCTTGGGACTGCAGTTTTATGAAGTATGCGCCTTTTGTTGAAAAAAGCCGAGAATTCCCCCCAATTGGGGTGAATTTGGGGGGAGGGAGGCCGAGCGGCATCTAGATTTTAGTGAACTTTGAATCTGATGTCTTAATGAACATTTTGCAAAAAAACTAGCCCGATTGGACCTTTCCGACCAAAGTTCGAAGTGAAAACCTACTTTGGCGCGACTAAAACCTCTATATGGACATTTATAGCGTCCTTATGTCGATTGACCATAATTTTAAACTTTTATTATACCTTTGATCATTCTTTCAAAGTTGAAATTCGTCCCAGAACTCTCGTTTCATAAATAATGGTCGCTTTGCTTTTAATATTTCTTAGTGTATTTTCTCTCTCTTCTAATATCTGCAAAATATCGTAACGCCCTTGTAGAGAACGAAAGGTGGAGAGAAGGAAGTTGGCATCAAAATAAATTACAGCTACGACGGCGAACCAACAACTGTTTTGAATTGCAACCCCATGAATAACATTTTATTTCGAAAAACGATACTGCCTTTATTTTAAATCACAATTACGGCTGGTAGTCGACGCTCTTGTTGACTTTTTTTTTGGGGTGTTTGTATTTTATTTGTCTGCAGTTAGTTTCGTTTAATTGACAATAGAGAATATAAAAAAATGTATAAATGGTATATTAGTTAAGCGTAGAAAAGCAACCTCAGAGTAAGTAAGTAGTAAAGAGAGGACAGTAAACAATGTTTGTGTCGCCATGATAATATGGTCGAGAATTCTAATTAGAGAGAAATAGATTAATATCTCTATCTCTTTGTTTGTATTTGTCAGTTTTACAAAGCTTTTCTCAGACAATTATTCCAGTGTTTAATTTAAATTTGTTCGTGTTGTGGTGTTAAAAGTAATTGTTATTAATATTATATTCATAACAAAAAAGTCATATTTTGTTTTCACTTCATTCAAAATGCACCTACCTACCTTTTAAAACATTTTATTTTATATTCTATTTGGTCAACATTTTCGCATTTAAAATGACCCAGCGAAATAGTTTTACGGTACGCTACTGCTGAGAATTCTAAAACGAGTGAGAAAGCCTTCATTAGAAAGAGATATACTGATTATATGATAGCGAGATTAATATTGTATAACTTTATGCAGTGGTGTCCTATCTGCTATTATATTATCTAAGAAAGCAACAAATCGAAAACCGTTATTAAAAGTTGACTTTTACATGACATTAATTGTCAAAACAGCAGTTTTGATTTACATAACGTAAAATACTTTTACATCCAGGATATATTTATGTTGCAGAAACAGAAACATCTTAAGGTCATTTAGACTTTTTCCCACACTAGAGATGTTTATTAAGAGGAAAATTTACATTACAAACTGAAAGACCTGCGGGGCAACGGTAGTTTAGTAGGTATAAAAATTACAACTTAGGGGTGGAGCCTAAATACTACAAAATTACTTCCGAGACTAAACAAAATCCGCATTCATTCATAATTTTAACAATTGCATGTAGATACGAGGGATACGTATTCCAAACTCTAACGCGTGTAGTTGAGACAAAGGAACCGAAAAATCCTTGAGTGAGTCAGAGTTACCTAAATTAGGGGAACGAGAATCGTATTTGTTTTTCTTGGTGCATTGCGAGATATTGTTATAACGCAGTTCGATTTTTTAGAGGGTTTTACATTATTTTTATATTTTAATTTAGTGAATAGGTTTAGTTAGATTAAATTACATTTAGGAGTAAAGAGTTGTGAAATATAAATACAAATAACGAAAAAATAGACGATTGATTCGAATAAGGTAATATCAATTAATACAGGGTATTTATTAATTGAATGCCGATACTTAAGGGTGTGAATCCTTGGGTGTTAAAGTTTTAAGAAAAAAATAACTATTTTATCATAAGTTTCTTATCACTCTAGATATTTTTATAAAATTTTGCCCCAAAAAAAGTGTTTCCACTCATGGTGGGTTTCTACCAAATTTCAACAAAATATCAAAAGCAGTTTCAATAAACTGGTTTTTAGTTTCTTACGCGAAAAGGGTGCGTCGTACGAAAGTACGTCTATAAACCAAATTTGTTCCAAAATAAATAAGGATTTTAAAGATTATTTTGTATTTTAGAAAAAGCAGTGGCGTACCATATTTTTGTTCAAAAATATTCAGTTCAAACCCGGTACGGACGTCACTAGTAAAAATTTAGAAGTCTTTTACGACAAAAAGGCGGGATTGAAAGTGAAAGTTTAGTCTGTTGGTACATAATATACTATATTTATATATCTAATTATTATTATTACACTGAATGTGACATGGCTTTTTTGTTTGCCTTTTTTGGATCAACAAAATATTATTTTAATGATTTAAAATAAATTGTCAGTAATAATAATTATCTGTACTTAAACATATATACAAAGTAAAATCATAAAACGACGCATCAAGAAAACACCAAATTATTAAACTTTTAATTTACGTAACATGTATTAAAAGTAATTTTAAAAAACCGACTTTAAAATCGCGCAGATTCCATCACCACATCTTAACCAAATTTATATGGGATCACCCCTGAGGTACCCCCTTACTAACGAAAAGAATTATAGAAATCGGACAAGGTGGTAAAGAATTATCGCTAAAAATACATAAAAAATTAAAAGTTTGAGGATTTTCTCATAGACCCAATTATTAGATTTTGACCAAATTTATATGGGACCATCCCGGAAGTACCTCCTTTTCAGCAAAAAAGAAATATTTAAATCGGACATTGTGTTATTATCGCTGAACATACATAAAAAAAATATATACAGACGAATTGAGAACCTCCTCCTTTTTGAAGTAGGTTAAAAAGGATATAATAATCTATATTAATTGTATTAACTAAAAAACTACTATGTAGAGTTATATATATCTTGTTAAATTAATCCTATATGTAAAAATGTGGGTTGGGTTCCTAAAAAAGTACCTACCTAGTTCACTGTGCAGCCTTTATATTTATGATACAAGTTTTATCAGGAATAACATTTTCTAAAAAAGTAACATATAAAAAGCAAACTTTTTGTGAGCCACTATATATATTTTAGAGGAAAATCCATATTATTTTAGAAAAATAAATAAAATTGTTGTTTCTTAAGAGGAGTATTGACTGTACTTGACTGTAAAGCGGAGCATGCAAGGATTTCGTAGTATCCCACTTTTAAAGTTTATTTTTGACTCATTCTGAAAGAAAAAAATATGTGCGTGTAGGTAAAGAATAAATCTATGCTCCTCTGGAGACACTTTTTTAAAATTTGAAATTGTTTTTTCTAAAAAAAATACAAAGCTCGACTATTTTTACCCATTTTCTCAATTTTTTTTTAGAAAAAAATAAATTGAATTTTGAAAAAGTGGTTCCAGAGGAGCATAGATTTAACCTATACCTACACGTAATGTGATTTATCTTTTAGAATATTGTACATGTTTGTCAAAGTTTACTAATTTAAAAAAAAAAAAAACAAATATTCTTCAAAACTTTTCTTAAATTTTTTAAAACGGTACAAAATACCTTAATCCGTTTATAGTTATCGATTTTAAACAAGAAGGAGACCGGACATCGTCGAAGAGAAAGAGTGAAATTAGTAAAGAATTTTAACTTGATTAAAAAGCGTTCTTTCTCTTTCCATTTCCTATAAAAACTAATAGACCTTTTTGAAATCGGTATTCGGTGACTTTTCTTCTGTTTTATTGTCTTGAAAATGATATGATTTACATAAAAAACAGAAACTGACTTATTATTTTTGTGAAATAAAAATATCCGAATCAAAATCTTGAAATTATTATTTGGGGACTTAAAAGAGTGGTCTACTAATTGGTGTAGCCTTTTAAAACATTTGTTATAATAATAATTATATATCATCAATTACCACTTCCACTGGTAAAATCCTAAATTTAAAATAGTGTATTATGATAATAAGACATTAATCATATCTTAAATAGATCGCCTACTACCATGTTTCAGAAATAAATAAAATGTAATTCTTAAAGCAATAAAAATATTCAACATTAAACAAATTTTCTCACGAATTATTTAGTATTCTGTCCTGTACTTCCATGTCTCTACTAGCTTCGCTGTCAACAAGTTCTGACAAGGCATATTGCATATAAAAAATTTTAATTTTATTTTGTATCTTTTCTTCCTAAAAGCTGTCATTATGAGATATTTTTCCATTTTTATTCCTACAGAAGTCCAAAAATACTATAGAGCACAATATGCAAAAATCCATTTGTGTTATGTGCAGCTAGCCCTGAATTTGAAAATACCAATAGTGGTTCTCCTTAATGGTATTGTCCTTTTTGCAAAAAGTTATTTCTCTACTCCGTATTTCTTCTTCTACAGTCAGCACTTCAGCTCCATATGGTCATTTTAACTCTTTTCATAGTGTTTTGTTTTTTTTTAATTCCATCCAGACTGGCAGCAACATAATCAAATTCGAATTCAATAAAATGTCCACATTTAAAAACTTTTACTTGCAAATAAATTTCCAAATCTTATTTTGCTCTGAATTTATGGTCCATGTCATATCGGGTGGCTTTAGAAATAAATAAAAGATTTTAGGAGATTTTTTACAAATTTCTCTAAATTTTAAAGCAGTGACTCGTCACAATCATTTTTTTCTCATTTATAGACATTGGTTAACTCTTTAGAAAATTTTCTCTTGCAGCACGCCTCAAAGGGTGCGACAGATCAAAGCCATGCGCGAAAGCAAGAAAAAATATTTACATTACTTTAACGGATTGAAGAGATATTAACATGCTGGAATTAATATTTATTGTTGACTTGAAGAGGTATTCATTAAACAAAAACATATTTATAATTCATATCTCAGTGTATATCTTCCAATTTCAGATATATATTTTTTAATATACAAATGATAAAATTAATTTAATGTAATTGAGCAAAATTACTGTATGTAAAAAATAACATGAATTCAAATCACTTATGTACTGTTTATCACTAAATAGTAGAAAAAAAAAGATATATTTTGTTCGTGTCACGCTCTAGACGAAAAAGCTTTTAACGTATTTCTATTTTTATTGTTATAAAAATAAATGCTCCTGTAGGCAAAAATTAAATATATGGTTCTCTTCTAGCTTTTTTGACATTTCCATTTCTTTTCGTTTCTTTTCTTAGATTTTTTTCAAAAGAGACTGATTCATATTTTTAAAGTGACTCCAGAGAGGTATGGGTTAAGCCTTTACCTGTACTTACATAAAATTTCTTTTAGTAAAATTAAAAAATAATCCGTAAAATTGGTCTACTATGAAACCCTTGCATATAATATACAGTGCGTCCATAAAGTAACGCATAAATTCATTATTGGCTAAATGAACAATAAAATTAGGAATTCCCAAAACAGGTCGATTTTTGATTTCAATTTACTATTGTTTCAAATCATAATCTAATATACGGGTGAACCACTTTCGTGTAATGACGTCATCACCATTTTTTTCAAATGGAACCCCCCCTTTTTTTTCAATTTCCAAATTGCCTTTTCTGAGCTTATTCCAAAAATGTATAATATGTTGCTTCAAATTGGTACAGGGTGGGCAAAAATGCAAAAATTTACTTACAAAGTAATGAAAATAACGAATAAACGTAATAAACACATTAAATGAAATTACGTATTGTTATTACAACTACTTTGATAAACTATCAAGAACATACAGCATTATTCTTAATAATTGTATCTTACAGCTTTTATTAGTGATCCAAGCCCCTGGACTATAAAAATCTTTTTGTTTGGCATTATCTTTTACCAGTTTTTTTTATTTGACATACCAGTTTTTTTTATTTGACAACACTGTCAAAAACACTGAAGCACAGTTTCGTATTGGTAACGCTGTAGAGAAGGTACGTTCGTGAACTTTTTTTACAAAATGCCTTTAACCGAAAGTGACAGGATTGAAATATTAATGATGATTGGTATTGGCGATAAGATGCGGACTCAACAAGAGGTATGCCGATTATTCCATGAAATGCACCCAGATCGTGAACCTATTTCACAATCTACGGTAAGTAGAATAGAGCGAAAATACAGAGAATTAGGACATGTGAGGGATGCAGCAAGGCAAGGTAGACCAAAAATTGATGAAAATATTCAACAAGACATAATTTTGTCGGCTGTAGAAAATCCACACTGTACAGTGCGAGGATTATCTAGGAATTTTGGTATTGGAAAGTCTTCAGTATCAAACATTTTCAAAAAGGTAAAATACCATCCTTATAAAGTACGTCTCATCCATGAATTGGCTGAAGACGACTTTGACCGAAGAACTGAATTCTGCGAGTATATGATGAACCAAAATAACAATTTCATTGATAACGTTTTATTTTCGGACGAGGCAACGTTTTATTTGAACGGTCATGTTAACCGGCAAAACACCCGTTATTGGTCTGATGAAAATCCACACTGGATGCAAGAGTACCATACGCAAAGACCACAAAAAACTAACGTATGGGCTGGTATTGTGAGAAATACAATTATTGGTCCATATTTTTTCGATGAAAACTTAACAGGAGGATTATATCTGGATTTCCTACAAAATACATTAATTCCTGATCTGATCCAGCTTTTTCCTGATATTCAAATACCCACTAATGTAGACCGCAGAATCTGGTTTCAACAGGATGGCGCACCGCCACATTACGCAGTAGCTGTGCGCAATTTTTTAAACACAACTTTTCCACAAAGGTGGATAGGAAGAAGGGGACCAGTGGAATGGCCTGCTAGATCACCTGATCTGAACCCATTAGACTTCTTTTTATGGGGTTATTTAAAATCTAAAGTCTACTTCAACAGACCTGGAAATATCCCTCAACTACAAGACCGAATCAGACAAGAAATACAGAGCATAACACCCGCTATGCTACAGAATGTTAGAGACGAAAGTAATGCCCGGTTCAGTCATTGTCTAACGGTCAATGGAGAACAATTTGAACATTTATTGTAAATTTTCGTTCGGTTGTTTGTTTTTGGAAGTGTATCACATTAATTGCATAACTACATAATTCCATTTAATTTGTTTATTACATTCAGTAACGTATTACTTTCCATAAACAATTTTCATATTTTTTTTTGCATTTTTGCCCACCCTGTACCAATTTGAAGCAACATATTATACATTTTTGGAATCAGCTCAGCAAAGGCAATTTGGAAATTGAAAAAAAAAGGGGGGGTTCCATTTGAAAAAAATGGTGATGACGTCATTATACGAAAGTGGTTCACCCTGTATATTAGATTATGATTTGAAACAATAGTAAATTGAAATCAAAAATCGACCTGTTTTGGGAATTCCTAATTTTATTGTTCATTTAGCCAATAATGAATTTATGCGTTACTTTATGGACGCACTGTATATACCAATCTTAGTATTACAGAAATAAATTACGTAAAAAATAAGGTGTAAAATATGTAAAATTTATTCATCCCTCGTAAAATATCAGTAAAATATATTATAAATTGGTTTCATTCACAAATATTAATTTCTTGAAAATCTAACAGAGGCGCCACTTTCCAGACGAAAAATCTAGCAATGTAAGGGTTTCGTAGTACCCCACTTTTAAAGTTTATTTTTGACTATTTTTAAAAGAAAAAAATATGTACGTGTAGGTAAAGGTTAGATCTATGCTCCTCTGGAACCACTTTTTCAAAATTCAGTTTAATTTTTTCTAAAAAAAATTGAGAAAATGGGTAAATATAGTCGAGCTTTGTATTTTTTTTTTAGAAAACACAGTTTCAAATTTAAAAAAAGTGTCTCCAGAGGAGCATAGATTTATCCTTTACCTACACGCACATATTTTCTTCTTTCAGAATAAGTCAAAAATAAACTTTAAAAGTGGGGTACTACGAAACCCTTGCATGCTCCCTTTACAGCCAAGTAAATACTCCTCTTAATGTAAAA